>PVLD010001247.1:0-211757 GCA_004027595.1 Dinomys branickii
CAGCGGACCGCCCGGCTCCACCCTGTCGTCTTGCTATGGGTGGGGGCGGGTCCAGACCTTGTGGCTCCAGCATTACCGTTCCCCACCCCTTGCAGCTGGGCAATGGGTCTCCGAAGCTGAAGCTACAAATACCGAAACGAGGGCGTGGGCCAGGGGTGTGCTTGGAGCGGCAACCTCCTCCCTCTCTATCTCGTCTCCCGTTCCAAATAGCCACCTTAACAAGTCAAAACCATGAAACTGATTTTGATAATCTCTTTTTCTTAATCCAATATATGCACAATGCTATCATTTCAGGGTGCAATCAATATAACAGTGCGATCATTTATATTCTTTTCCACTGTCTTATAAATCTGGTTTGTTTTAAGCACATCTTAGTTTTAACTATTACATTTTAAGTGCTTGTGACCTTCTAAGGGGTTAGGGGCCCCTCTGTCAGCCCAGTTCTGGAGTCAGGGAAGGTTTTCTGGAAATTGTATTTGGAAAGGTTTGAACAGTGAGCAGGGGTTTTGCCAGACAGCCAAGGGAGAACAGGGAAACGTTCTAAGCACGAAACTAACTGTGCATCAGTACAGATTTGCGAAGGAGGATCAAAGTCAAAAAATTAAAATCATGCTACCTTTCCAAAACGTCTACAATTTCAACATACAGCAGTGTTCTATTCGGGGTAAGGCACTGTCTCGCACGTGAGAGGGAGAAATAAAGAAAATGCTTTTATGAAATAGAACCGGTAAACTTGCTGTCAATGTAAATAAGCCTGTGAGATTATTGATAGAGGGTCAAGAGGTCAAGGACGGAGATTTTGGGGAGAGGAAAGAGAAGAGCTGAGGGACAGGCCTCTTCCAGAAAGAAGAATGAGTCACTGGAGTGCATGACTTCAGCCTGCAGGCCCAGCGCGGGAGTGGGTTTCCATCATGTGCCGGAGGAAGGAGGAGGCAGCCCCTGGAGAGGAAAGCTGGAAGCTCCAAAGGTGAAAGTGTCTTTGTAAGGCTCCTCTGGGAAGCGTGTCCAGAGAATCAGCCAGGCAGTGGTGGTGACCCCAGAATTTGCCTTCAGCTTTCATCACACTTTGAGAGGGAACTTTCTGCCTACAGTAAACATTGAAATAATTTCTACCACTAGGAATTTAAAGTTTTGTAAGAACCACACAAAAATTCAAATGACACATTTTGTGTTCTTTGTTCAGTAAATAAAACAGTAGGCTAACTTTCAAAATTTTTTTAGCTTGCAAAAATGAAAAATAAAAAAAGAATGAGGAATAATGTCCCATTCATCCCACCCTACTTCCTAAGACATGCAAAGCAGAATCATAATGTCCAGGTGCGCACCTACCTATTTCCTGTTTGCACACCCTTGGACATTTAATTAGACTTTTTTACCAATAATTTCATTGTCATTTTAAGACAAATGTGTGAACACACACACACACACATATTTTCCTGTCTTTTTTTCAAGTTTCTTTCTTTCAGCCTTCACACAAACCTATATCTTTTGCTATACCTCTTTTAATTGCTAATATATTTAATCCCTTCTTTTCTTGGTCTTTAAATTTGTGAGTTTACACATTTACCTGAAAAAAGCTTTTTTGAATTGCAGAACTCAAAAGGGACAGGCCTTTTTCCTCAGTACAGAACCAGTGTATGTATACAGGAGTCACACATAAGCTCTGGTTTTTTGGTTTCTTGATTTTGTTCTCCCTAGGGCCACGTGCTTCTACCAGCCCGTCCTGTGTCCAGAGACTTAGTTCTCAACTTGCCTGTATAAAACAAAGAATCAAATTGGATCACTGCCCATCGCCCTCTCTGAAATTCTGATTGCCTCAGGAGCTACTAAAAGGTAGAATAGCAAAGAACTTTAGCACATAAAGCCCCCAAGTCTTTGGAATCTTGATCTTATATACACGAGACACTGGCAAGTTAGTCCCTCTTTCTGAGTCTCTGTTTTGCCATATGTAAAACAGAGAAAGTGATACTTACTTCCCAAAACTGCTGGAGGGGTTAAAGGTGATAGGGCAAAAAAGTGTTCACATGATACAAATTGCTACATGGAACATAACCGGTGCTCAGGTAATCCTCATCAAAGGGTGGAACGAACAGTCTCAGAAGAGGCGATTGGCCTCTGGCTTCCCCAGCAACCACACTGCTCTCCAGATCAGACTTCAGAATTCAGTCCTCAGACAGTGGCATGGAATGGGAGAGGCTGGGACAATACACCCCCCCCCCCGCCCCCCCCCGCCCCCCCCCCGGCCTTCAGCTTGCTGACACCCGCTTCCCTGTTACCTGTCAGAAAATCCACTGGGAAAATGTAGTGCATGTGCCAAAAGGATTTTATAGATAGCGACGCAGTACAAATTAAACACTTTTTATGTAAATCCAAAATTTGGCTGACTGACCAGTGCTACTGGATGAATAACCAAAGAATCTTCTTTTTAATAAATGAAGTTTAACCTTTCTTGAGCTTAATCATTTTTATAGTTCTTTTGTTGTATCCAAGACCCGAGAGTCAAAGAGCTTTCTAGTTGCCGTTCACCTCAGATAGATATCTCTTCTACTTTGCTCGTTCTTTCCAGCTTTAAAACACTGGGAAACATTCCCAAAGTGCTTTTCCAAAAGGAAAATCTCCAGCAAGAGCTTAAACTGCTGCTAATCTAGTTAGAAATACCATTTTTGGCATCCACAGGACAAGGCCCCCTTCTTTTACCGCTATAGCTAAATATAACAGTCCCCATGAGCAAGGCTTCAGGTCTATAATGCACTTCTCTCACTGCCCTCCCTGAGTGCTGAACTATGTGTAAGGGATATCCAGACCAACACGCTCACATCTGTGCTGAGGGGCCAGGTCTGGCATAGGCTTTAGCATTATCAGCTGCTGTGAAAGTGGCTTATTTGTAAGACTGTAACAACAGGATTTTCTTTGTGTTCCATTAGCATTTCTGTGAGCCAAATAACTTTAGAGATAAAATAATTGCGTGAGCCTATGATCTGCATTGGCCACTTCTTTAGCTGCCTTGGGGGACAAAGTACAGCCAGTGGGAGAAGCTGTTTGTTCTCTGTTAGGTCCACGAGAACCTCTCTCTCGAGCCTCATGTTGGCCACCCAGCCCGTTCACATCATGTTCCCTTCGTGATGCCACAGCCTCACGATACGCCACGAACTGTTGGGACACTGAAAGCCCATGGTGGCGAGGCCCTCATGTTTATATAACTAATTTCTCTTGGCTTAATGTTTCACTTTTTGTGTCATTTGAGAGACTTTCAAATAGCATGTTTGGGAGAAAAACAAAAATCAAGCATGTTAAAGATTGTTTTTAAAAATAATAACATACTTTTGGGGAGGGGAGTTTATACATTTCTCTTGCAACCACACTTCTGAGACTTTAATAGCTATTTTTCTCCAGAATATCTAGAATTGTTCTGAAAAGAATGTAATCTAATTAGTAGGGACAGCCTGCTCTCTCACTGTTGCTGGCAATCACTCACTGATCCCAGGGTTTAAACACATCGCTGAGAATACTGATTCTTATTGATCTTTCACTGTGTTTGTCTGTGCTCAGTTAGTAGGGTACACTTTTTGGTACCACCTTGGTTTTTCAGCAAGTTAAAGGTAAATGTGCTCGAGGACTTATTCCTTTAATGGAAGACATGTATGTCTCTGCCTGCAGCTTGTTCTTGGCAAAAGACCCACAGTAGATAAGGTAAACTTGGGCATAGAGTTCTTTGTTGGAAAGTTCTGAGAACAATTGTGTGATTATGCTCCACTTGCAAAGCTGGGGCTTTCACCAGTCATTCTAGACAGAAACACTGCCAGGAAGAGTGGCCCATGCCTGTAGCCATAGACACTCAGGAGCCTGAAGCAGAAGGATTGAAAGTTTGAGACCAGCCTAAGCAACATAGCGAGACCCTGTCTCAAAATTTAAAATAAAATGAAACAAAGCAAACAAATAAAAAAGGAATAAGGATGTAGCTTGATGGAAGAGCCTTTACTATTATCTAAAAGGCCCGGGGTTCAACGCCCAGTACCAGAAAAAAAAACTTAAACTATTAAAAATCTACATGTAAAGGAAAAATTGGCTGGCCATAGAAGCAACCCAAGGTGAAGTTGTGGCCTTATCGAAATAACCTAAATGCAGCCTCAAGGGAGCAGAGATAGAAAATAACTGAGAAAAGGCCAAGTTAATTAGCCTCTTTACACACCAGTGTCTGAGGAAAATGTTAACAAAAGGAAGATGCTATGTGTGGGACCATTATTTTGCAGGTTTACTCAACAGTGCTGGAGGAGGCGAAGAGATTGAATTTGATAAGTGGAAAGTTCTGGTCACTAGAGATGGAGATTCAGTTGCAGGGCAGAACTGTCATTTAATCATCATAGCCCTGATGAGCTGTCCCTCAGTATCTCTTTGTCCTGATGGTTGTGTCCCATGAGTAAACACTCTGGTTTCTTGCTTGGCTTCTGCATGCCCAAGGTCTGACCTAGAAAGTCTCCCACTGTGGATGGACACATTGGCATGACTGTTATGCACCAACCTTTTGGAAATTCTGTGACATGGGCTAGCCTCCAGAGAGCCAAACAATTCTGTGGTATGACCAGGCTCATGTCCAGTTTCCTGAGAGAGGGGAGCAGCCAGCCTCCCGGGAAGGCCTTGTAGCTCTTCACATCCATAATGGCCTGCCCAGTAAGCCCAATTTAATTCAGCATGAAGGGAGACGATGTAACAAAGGCATTCAGAAAAGTTATCAGGTAAGTCTAATTCTAGGTCACAGTCCTAATACTTTGTGTTAAGAATTTTAAGATGGTGGCCCTGAATCAAGGCCAGCAGTTTTCTGTAGCTGTCGGTTTTAAGCAGGAGCCTAAAGTGGTATCTTTCTAAGGTCTGTTGGCCATTTCAGAACTTTAGAAATGTAATGGTCAATTCATTAGAAAGTAACAAATAAGTAACTAAATAAATTTTACGAGAGAACTTCAAGATGGCGACTGGGTAGGCAGCAGAGAGAGAACCTTCCAGAGGAATGCCACTCAGACAAAGGGCAGAAGGGAAAGAGGTGGATATCCTGAACTCAGGAACGATCTGAAATGGGAATTGAAGCCCTCAGAAAGACTGAGCAAAACCTCTGCTGGAGGAAAGGATTGGAAATCGACCATGGCGCAGTCCGAGGGAGAGGAGAAGGAGGAAGTCACCACTCCAAGCACACCCATAGTCCGCACCCTTTTTCCAGCATTTGCAGCTTCAGCTTCGGAGGCCCACGATCACGGAAGCCTCCCGACTCAGCCAGGGGAGAGCGGAGTTCCAAGAGCCAGTCCACGGCTGGAGAGAGGAGGGCGCAGCCAAGAAAGGAGGCAATGGCGGTTAGGAGCAGTTGTCAAACCCAGTGTGAGAATGAGAGTTTGCGACAGCCACTGGGGCAGAGACCCCACCCTGCAGGAACCTTCCTAATGAGCGCCTGGAGAGAATCAATGCAACTAGTACACAGCCCACCATACCTGGCTCTGCACCTGCCTCGAGGCAGTGACCCCCTGCCTCTCCACTGGGTGAGCCGCTACCGGCGGAGAGCAGCAGGGAACCTTGGTGGCGAGCCACGGCGGCCCCCATGGTTCTGGCCAAGGAGCGGATGGGGGCTCCAGCACTGCAACGGGAAGGAGATGCAGACGGAGGTGGATTGCATGGCTCCGTGCCCTTCTCACTCCAACATCAGGCAGGAAGCACGAGCTGGGTTGCTGGGGCACAGCTCCCACCCTGAACTCTCCCTGGGAGCACCTTGAGTCTCGAGGGCTTGAGCAAGCACCGCCTGTTCCTGGCAACAATGGGACGAATCCACGGTCTTCAGGACTCACCCCAAACTATTAATGTGAGCACCAAGAGGGTCTCTTTACAGCTTGCACATATAAACCTTGCATGAACCCATAGCAACAAATTAGATGAAAAGCAGCACACTGGGAGTCTGAAAAACAACAACAGACTCTATACAGCAGACCTGAGAAAATCCTCCAACTCTATTCTAGAACTAATCTTTAAACTCAGTTCATACCCTGAACTAACACGGTGAGAACGGGCCGGGGAGATTTCAAGCCCTTATACCAAGCATCGTAAGTTTGCCCAATGCCCAGCTGCAAGGGGTGGGGAATGGTAATACTGGAGATCAGGAGGAGGGAGGAGGACAAGAAAGGGCCTCCGGCATTGAGGCAACAGGACAGAGCCGAACGGGTCACTGAGGGCATCCCGATGGGGGCACGTGCCCCATGGCTGCTCCACTGCGGGCTCCGTGGCTGCTCTGCTGCGGGCCCCGCAGCTGCTCTGCTGAGGGCCCTGCGGCTGCTCTGCTGAGGGCCCTGTGGCTGCTCCGCTGTGGGCCCCCTGAGGGCACCCCACAGACTGGACCTGTCCCCACCCATAGCATGGCAATGGGGTGGAGCGGGGCAGTCCGCTGTGAGCATGGGTGCTTTTCCTCCTCCGACCATGGCAGTTTGTATACACCCACGTGTGCTATAGTATGCTCTGAGGTAGCTATATCTCTTCCCAAGGCGAGAGTCCAGGGGTATAGATAAACCCAGGAATACAGTTATTATCACAGGGAAGATGACTGATTGAGTGGTAGGGCAACGGAGATGAGGGAGGAGAAAATTGAATGACGAAATGCACCATCATCTGTGTAACTGAGTAACATGTGAAGGTAACATTATGTAGGACAGCATCCAGAGCTAATTCCCTTCTATGTTCTCTATAATTTGTATTTCCTCAATCGTTTTTGTATTAACTGAAGTGAAGATAACTTTATATTATGCAGCATCCAGTGCTAATTCCCTACTGTCTTCTCCATAGTTTGGTATTTCCTTTAATGTTTGTGTGATAACTAATGTGAAGATACCATTATGTAATACAACATCCATCCAGTGCTAATTCCCTACTATGTTCTGTATAATTTTGTATTTTCAATATTTTTTATGGCTTATTCTGGTTCATATGTCTCCATTCTTTTGTCTTTAAAATAAAATTTAAAAAAAAAGAATTTTAAGATGTATGAAACAGAAACCCACAGAACAGAACATGATTTGTCATCAAGGATAGGGTTAGAGCTTTCAGAATGGCTGACTTATATCATTAATAGTAGGATATCAAGTTAGGTTGTAGAATACCTATTTTCTCCTCCTAGGGGTCAGGTTTACCAGTGGGTCAGGAAAATGGATAAAAGTACAAGAACAGATTAAAGGTTTATCAGGTGTATTTTTGTTTCTAGTGGAAGAGGGGAGCTTAAGCAGGAGAGATTTAATTGGTTTATCTAGGGAAAGAACTGGTCCACAGCATAATTTAGAATGTGAAGCTCAAATGATATTACCAAGACCTGTACCTGATTTCTCTAAACTGACCTCTCAGATCCATGTTTCTTGAAGTTTCTTATAGGTTTTTGCCTACTAAATTCACATGATGGAAGCAGCTATTCTTAACCCTTCTTGACACCTGAATCCAGCAGAGAGAGAGAAAAGATTCATTTCACAGAGCATTTTCATGACTCCTTAATTATAATTTAATAATTTGCCTGCCCTGGAACCCATCACTTGGACCAGGGAAATGTGCTTCTCTGGCAGGCTCGTGTCTAGGACACTTGATGACTCTTGAAACCAAGGTGGAAATGCTGTCATTAGAAGCCCCTAGACAGTTCCCCAAAGAGGCATTAGGGTAGAGTCTCCCGAAAAATGATGAGTAGACCTTGGGCAGGAAACTAGTTATGCTGAGATTTGGAAGCAGGAAGAAACCATAATAATAATAGATTAAATCTAGGTAGTGATTATCTAAATATTTACCTCCGTTTTGATAACGATCATTACTTGGCCCTTGTTACAAGGTCAGTGGTTTCTCACAACCTAC
Organism: Dinomys branickii; assembly: GCA_004027595.1. NCBI lineage: Eukaryota > Metazoa > Chordata > Mammalia > Rodentia > Dinomyidae > Dinomys > Dinomys branickii. The sequence goes on from PVLD010001247.1 coordinate 7,855, forward strand.
AAAATCTTCCTGTGCCAGGCAGTTGATATTATATCTGTTTTAGGATCTTTTTATCAGAGATTGTCACATTGGCAAAATTGGTGATTATCACTTTACATGTGAGACCTAGGGAACTGGATGATATCTCCATGACCACTAGCAAGATGGTAGTGGAGGCTGAGATTAGAATCCAGAGTCATGTTTTTCCATTTGATGTCTTTTTTTCCACTACATTATGTTCCCATAGACAACTGTCTCCACAGATTAATATTTTATCATGATTCAATGTCACAGTTATTTACTAGGGACCTACCATAATTCTAGAATGGTGGGAGGTGCTGGAGGGAATAATCCATGGCTTGAAAGATAAGTACATTTTCCACAAACAATTGAAGAACAACATTCCCATTTATTTATAATATAATAATATGAAGTGAATTCACAAATACATTGTGCACTGTGTAACTTTTGCCTAGAGTCAGCATAAGGTGTGAGGCTGATAGTAGGGAACATTTACTATTCATTTTTAAGAAAATGATTTGTAGCTTCCAAATATTATTCTAAATGTTGATATAATATTTTATGTATAAAGATTTTTAGTTCAGTCACAAAATAAGTTAAACATTATTTTAGGGTCTAGAACTCTTTCAGTTTTTAATCTTATGTTCATACTGTATTTTTCCTTTGGTTCTCATTAGCTTTAAACTCTTAGGAGTTTTCTTGGCTTGTTTTTTGTTTTGTTTTGTTTTGTACCAGGAATCAAACTCAGGACCTCATGCTTGCCAGGCAGACATTTGCGCCACTGAGCTATATCCCCAGTCCTTGGCTTTTTAAGTTGACATCTAATAATTGTACCTATGGATGGGGTGCAGTGTGATAACTCAGAACATGCATGTAATATGTAATGATCAAACCAAGATAATTAGCATTTTCCTTTCCTTAAGTATTTATGATTTCTTTGTGTCAGAAACTTCAGTCTCCTCTCCTCTGGTTCTTAATAAGATCTATAATAAATTGCTGTGAACTCTAGCCACCCTTCTATGGTTCAGCACATTGAAACTTACTCTGCCCTTATAACTGTATTGGATGTCTTTTTGTTACAGCTAAATAATATTCCACTGTGTGTATTATGGCACATTTTCTTTATTCATTCATCCTCAATTGATTCCAAAAAAAAAAAAAAGCACTGCAGTTTTTTAAATACAGTCAGAAAGCAACCTGTTTCACATTCTGTTCCTTTGGTTATTTTTGCAAGCGTAAATCTGATGAGCTATTCTCTCTTCAATGACTCCTGATGACCCTTAAGATTAACTCCAAAGTCCTTAACCTTGCGTACCAGGCCTTGCATAATCGTGCCCCTATGTGCGTCTCCTGTTCCTCCACTCACCTCCCCACTCCAGGGTCCCCTCTCGTACCCCCCAGCAGTTATGAGCTGTTCACAACTCCCCAAATGCTTCAAGTGGTCCCTACCTCTGTGCCTCCACACTGGCTCTCCCTCTCCGCTCCTTACACCGCCATCTCCCAGCCCTCTCCTTTTATTCCTTCGGACTCAGGTAAGACATTAGCTCCTCCAGGAATTCTTTCTTGACTTTGCCGATCGGGTGAGACGCTGCTTGACTCCCTTGGCACCTTGCAGTTTGCCTGCCACGGCTCTTACCAGCTTTTGCTTTCAACTGCCTATTTGCCTTCAAGTCTCCCAAACAAGACCAAGATTTCCCAGGCAGAGCCTGGGTTTTCACAACTGTATTCTAGAAGCTTAGCTCAGTAAATGTTTTCGGAGAAATGAGTGAGTGCATGAATAATGAATTGCTTATTTGCTGCTTTCTTGTGCTTCCTCAGAATTATAACCGGCTCCCTGTGATGGTGTTAGCCATCCCCATTGCAGTGAAGTTCCTCCGCAGAGGCAACAAGGAGCTGTGCCGGAACATGTCTAACTACCTGTGCCTGGCTGCAATTACCAAGGCGGAGCTCCTTGCTGAGCACACAGAGGTTATAGTAAAGAGCATACTGCAAGGTACAGTGCAAAGGCTGAGCTTGGGGTCATGTTGTAAGAGTTGTTTAAAAGTGTTTTCATGAAACATACTTGATTTGCGGAAAGTGAGATCTAAAGCGTGGAGGGGCATCCTTGATTTTCTGCTTTGCTACTAATTGACTTGTAAACATGCGTAAGGTCAGTCGGGCTGGTTGAGCCAATGTCTCTTCACTTGGCAGATGAAGTATTTAGACTCATTAGATGGTCATCTTGTCCATCTACCAGCTGTGGAGAGGTTGTGCCTGTCGTTGTCGGAGTTAGACAGAAAGGCTCTTCTATGGCTTTCCACAGCAAAAACTGAAACAGCAGGAAACATATAATCACTTTCTAATTGTGAATGTCATTTGAGACTGACTTATAAATGCATTAAATAGTACTACCACAAAATATGAAATCGGGACAGCTCTGTTAGCTGTTCTAATATTTGAATGAAAGCACAGGTCAACTTAGTACACACAAAATACTGATTGTGTCTTGACTTTTTCCTTTGGTTCAGATCTATCAGAAACCATACTTTCTGGATTTGGAATCAGAGAATAATATATAGTACTTTATGATAAAAATACAAATTTCCTCCATCCTTATTAATAGAAACACATGAGATCCATAAGTGGTTCAGCTGATGTTTTACTGACACAGGTTCGCACATGGTAAGGTGGAGCATCAACCCGCATACACGATTCTCAGCCCAAGCATTTCTTGGAGTCCCTAAGCGTCTCCTATGTGCACTGTCTTCCTGAGACATCACAGTGGTCCACAGACCCGTGCTGCCCTCCTGCCTATGTTTCTAGCTACAGTTTACTGTGCAAGGGTCCTTCTCCACCACTCTGAGCCCAGCAGACTTTGACATTGCCATGGAGTTTCCAGAAGTGGACTCCGCTCTGGAGGCAGCAGGCTGCCATGCCAGGATGGCAACCTCCAAACCTTTGTGTTGATTCACCCTAAACATGAGGGAACACCAGTCTTCAGGCCATATGACCACCTGAAGTAAGTGAGGATGGCCGTCGTTCTCCATGGTTGACTCCTTGATAGAGAGGTTCGAGAGCTGATTCTGTATTTCCCAGTGCCACACTGTGCCACCACATTTGCAGATGAATAGATGGTTCTGTTTTATCTAAAAGTTTTGTTCCAACTATCCTCTCAGGAGTCAGGATTACCAGCAAATTAGTCCTCTAGTTTTCAAAATGCCTATTTTCTGCCAAAGAATAAGGTTTTGTGTTCGTAACTTGAGCTCGACATTCCCCAAAAGGGTTCTAAGAATCCCCCCAAACTTCTAACCACGTCTTCTCCTGTCTATCTGATGCCCACATATGTCTGAACAACAGCACAGTGATCCAGTTTATCCCCCAGCCTGTGCTCCCCTATATGTCTCTGTCATTAATAACACCAGCCAGTATTTTCATTTCTAATTTCCTTTGGCTACAGGATGAAAATGCTAATGTTACCTCATATGTGATATTAAATTTGCTAAAAGTGCAGTAAAGCAATTAATGTTTTTTGCCACCTTGGAAACATTTTTGAAACAACTTTTAGAGGAATGAGAAATCATGATAGTCGAACCTCTAAGTAACAGATTCATCTAAAAAAAATTGAATTATATCTTTCCAGATGCCAGCAAATTAGCTCATCCATTTGGGGTTTTAAAAATGCTTTTTCAATGACAAAGAAATTTTTGAGATGCAAAATACACTTTCTAAATTCACTGCAAACATTTGAAATAAACAAATGATTTAGTTTATTTGATCTGGCACTATAAAAATTACCATAAAATGAATGGTAATTTGACCTATAAAGAGTTGGGACTGAATATTTTAAGGTCTAGAGTTTTAGGATTGATTTGACTATAAAATGTCTCTGAATCATCAATTTGCTGCAAATCTTTGTCTTATATCTCCTGCAAAACAGCTTAAGAGTCATCATTAAGATTTCCTTTCCCTATGTTTTTGTCATATTTATACCTACTTTTTTGAGATGTGGTAATCTTATCTTTATTCTCCTATATTTCTTTTTATTGCTTTCTTTCATTGTTAGTGCCTATTAATTTTACACATTGATTTCAAAGCACACGTGTTTTGATCATATCCGTTCCCCAACCCCCCCAGTCCCTCCCCTTTATTCTTCCCTCTTGTCTAACAGTCCCCCTCTACATTCACGTCATCCTTTTAAGATTCTGCACATTAGGGAGAACATGCAACCATTGTCTGAGTCTGGCTTATTTCACTCCATCCATTGTCCTGCAAATGAGGAAATTTCATTCTTCATCACTGCCAAATAATATTCCATTGTATGTATGCCACATTTTTTTATCCATTCATCTGTTCTGGGCACCTATGCTGGTTCCTTATCTTGACTGTTAAATATTATGCCACAATAAACATGGGTGCGCAGGTACCCCAGTAGTATGCTGACTTTAATTATTTTGGGTGTATACCACAGAGTAGAATAGCTGGACCAAATAGTGGCTCTATTTTTAGTTTTGTGAAGAGACTTCCTACTGATTTCCATAGCGGCTGTACTGTTATATTCCCACTAGCAGTGTAAAAGTATTCTCTTTCCCCGACATCCACACCAGCATCTACTAGTTTTTGTATTCTTGATGGCAGCCATTCTGGCCAGGTGGAGATGGAATCTCAATGTAGTTTTGATTTACATTTCCCTAATGGCTAAACATGTTGAACATTTTTTCATATACTTATTGGACATTTGTACTTTTTCTGCTGATCAGTGTCTGTTCAATTCATTGGTATAAATGATTAGGCAATTTGATCTTTTTTGTATTTTTGAATTCTATATATACTTTACATGTTAACCCTCTGTTGGAAGAGTAGCTGGAGAACATTTTCTCCTTTTCTCTAAGTTGTCTCTTCGCTCTGTTATTTGTTTACCTTGCTGTGAAGAATTTTTTTCATTTGATTTAGTTCCATTTGTTGATTTTTGCTGTTGCTGTCTATGCTACTGGTATCCTATTCAGGAAGATTTGCCTGTGCCTATATTTTCAAGTATTTTCCTTATGTTTGCTTTTAGTAGTTTCAAAGATTCAGGTTATATGCATAGGTCTTTGATCCATTTTGAATTAAACTTTGTAGAAGATAGGAGATAGGAATCTAGTTTTAATCTTTTAGAAGTGGATATTCAGCTTCCTCAGCATCTTTTGTAAAAGAGGCTGTCTTTTCTCCAACATATTTGTGGCTCCTTTGTCCAAAATTAGATGGTTTAGTTGCATGGGTTTTTTTTCTCTTTTGTCCTGTGTTCTGTTACATTGGTTTGCTTGTTTATTTTTGCACAAATACCATACTGTTTTTGCTACTATGGATTTGTAATATACTTTGAAATTGTGTATGGTGATGCTTTCAGCCTTGCTCCTTTTTATTTAGTGTTCCTTTGACTATTCTGGGTCTTTCATGTTTCAATATTAATTATAAGGTTACTTTTTCTAGTTCTGTGAATATCGTTTGCAGAAAAAAGATTATTACATTGAGTCTGTAGATTAATTTTACATTTACTATGATGAGGATTGCAGGTATTATGACAGGGATTGCATTGAGTCTGTAGGTCACTTTTAGTAATATAGCCATTTTAACATTAGTCCCACTGATCCATGGAAGTGAAAATTATTTTCATCTGCTAGTATCTTCTTAAATTTCTTTCTTCAGTTTTCTGAAATTTTCACTATAGATCTCTTTTATCCCCTTAGTTAAATTGATCCCTAGGGTGGGTTTGTTGGTTGGTTGGTTGGTTCTGTTTTGGTTTGACTTGGTTTTTTTAGGGTTATTGTTAATGGAATCATTTTCCTGATTTCTTTCTCTGCTTCTTCACTATTGGTTTACAGAAAGTTATTGACTTTTAATGTGGACTTTATACCCTGCAACTTTGCTGAGTTTACTTCTCAGTTATAAAAAACGACTTGGTGGAGTTTTTAGGGACTTCCAAGTATAAAATCATGTCATCAGCAAACAAAGATAGTTTGACTTCTTCCTTTCCTATTTGTACATGTTTTCTTTCTCTTGTCTAATTGCTCTGGCTAAAATTTCAAGTTCTATACTGAATTAGAGTGGTACCATCCTTACCTTATTTCCTGATTTTAGAGAAAATGATTTCAATTTTTCTTCACTCAGAATGATGTTGGCTGTGGATTTGTCACATAGAACCCTTAATATATTGAGATGTGATCCTTCAGTACCTAGTTTCTTCAGAGCATCTATCATGAAGGGTTATTGAATTTCTGAGTCAACTTAGATGGTACATGATTTTTGGCCTTGATTTTATTTGTGTGGTGATTTGTATATGTTGAAGCATCTGTGGATCCCTGTAATGAAACCAGTTTGATCATGTCGTATGATCTTTTTAACATGTTACTGAATTTTATTTGTGGACATTTAATTAAGTATTTCTGTACATAGGTTTATCAAGGATATTGGCCTAGAGTTTACTTTTTTGTTGTAGCCTTGTGCAGTTTTGGTATCAGGATAATATTTATCTCATAGGATGAACCTGGAAGTGCTCCTTTCCTTTCTGTTTCATGGAGTAATTTCAGAAGAACTGCTGTTACTTCATTAAAGGTTTGGTAGAATTTAGCAGTGAACCCATCCTGAGCTTTGCTTTGCTGAATTTTATTACTGCTTCATTGTCATTAATTGCTGTTGATCTATTTAGGTTTTTGTATCTTCTTGGTTCAGTTTTGGTAAATTATGTAAATGTCTAGAAATAATTCATTTCTTCTAGATTCTCCAATTTATTGGAATATAGATTTTCAAAATGGTCCCTGCTAGTTCTCTGGATTTCAGTGGTGTTTGTTGTAACACCTGAATTTTCATCTCTAATAGCATAGATTCAGGTCGTCTCTCTTTTAGTTAAGTTGGGTAAGGATTTATTAATCTTGTTTATCTTTTTGCAGAACAGACTCTCTGTTTCATTGGTCCTATGGGTTGCTCTATCTCATTCATTTCAGGTCTGATCTTTATTATTTCTTTCCTCTTGTTGGGTTGGGTTTAGCTTTGTTCTTATTTCTCTAAGAAATTGAAGTGTACTATGAAGTCTCTGGGCTTTTTTATGTAGGCACTAAAATTATAAACTTCCCTCTTAAAATTGCCTTTGCAATATCTGAGAGATCCTGGTATGCTGTACTTTCATTTTCATTTGTCTAGGAATTTTAAATATCCTCTCTGATTTTTTAATGAATTTTTCACTCAAAAATGAATTGTCAGGGCTAGGGATAGGGATATAGCTCAGTCGCATAAGTGCCTGCCTGGCAAGCACAAGGTTCTGAGTTCAATCCCTGGTACCAAAACAAACAAAAAACAAACAAAAAAATAAAAAAATAAATTGTTCAGTCTCCATGTGTTTGCATAGTTTCTCTTGCTATTGATTTTTAGTTTCATTCCATTGTGATCTGATAAAATGCAAGAAATTATTTTGTATTTCTTAAGGCTTGTGTTAAAGCCTATGCTCTATTTGGGAGAATGTTCCCTGAGCTGCTGAGGAGAATGTGCATTTTGTAGTCATTGGATAAAATGCTCTATAGACATCTGCTTAGTCCATTTGATTTATGGTGGAGTCTAGCTCTGATATTTCTTTGTTGATTTTTTTTTTTTTTGGTCTGGATGACTACTGACTATCTATTGACATCTCCCACACTTCCTATATTGGGACCTATATGTCCCTTTATGTCAACTAGTGTCTGTTTTATGAAACTAGGTGCATCAATGTTTAATGCATGTATATTTATAATTGTTATATTTCTTGGTAGATTTATTCTTTTTGTCTTGGAATCTGCTTTATCAGATGTAAGTATAGCTATTCCATTAGCTCTTGGGTTCCTATAGCATGGAATATTGTTTTTCTATCCTCTTACTTTCGGTTTATGTGTCTTTGTAGGGAAGTTTCTTTCAAGCAGAAAAGATCTGGGTCTTATTTTTTAATCCACTTCCTAGGTTGTGCCTTTTAATTGAAAAATTGTGACCATGTCCATTCAGTAATTTTTAAAAAGGTGTGTGCTAATTCCTGTCACTTGTTGTTTTTCTAATGTTTGATTCTTTCCTAATACTGAATAATTTATCTACTTTTCTGTGTTTAAGATTCCTTTAAGTGTCTCTGCACTGCTGGTTCAATGCTCATGAATTTTAAAAATTTATGCTTAACTTGGAAAGTCTTTTTTTCTTTCAGTTTTTAAGGATAAGGATATCTTTAGTTGATATAATAATCTAGGTGGACAGTTATTTTCTTTCAAGGTTTTCAATATATCATTGTACGACCTCTTGACTTTTTGAATTTCTACAGTGATGTCGAGTTAATTCTGAGGGGTTTGTCTCTGAGTGACTCAGCATTTCTTTCTTACAGCACTTACTATTCTCATGTTCCATATCCCAGACCTTTCAATTATAACGTGACATGGAGGGTTCTCTTGTGGCCATGCCTGTTTGGGGTTATAAATGCTTCCTGTACCTGGATGTCTATATCTTTCTTAAGTTTTGAAAGTACTCTGCTATTATTTTATTGAATAGATTTTCTCTCTCACTAGTCCTAACCTCAACACCCTCTTCTACATCAAAGATTTAGAAGTTTGGTGTTTTAACCATGTCCCACAGTCCTTGCATATTTGTTTAAAATTTCTTTTTTCCTCCTTTTTTCTTTTTTTCCTTTCTGAGCATCTGTGTGTAATAATTCTTCAGCCTACCTGTGTGTAGTAATGCTTCAACCTCTCTTCAAGCCTAGAAATTCTCTCCTCTGTCTGACGTTGCCTTCTGGAGGGGGTTTCCACTGAGCATTTCGATTTGACTTGCTGCATTTTTCATTTTTAAGATTCCCATCCGGGTCTTCAGAACACTGTCTGCTCATTGAGTCGCTCCTTCATGCCTCTCACTATCCTCGCTAGTTCATTCAGCTGTTTAGTTGGTTCCTGCTTTAAGTCATTAATCATTTCAAAAACCAGTCATGAATTTTTTGGTATTTCATCCACTTCAGTATCTTTGCATTCAGTTACTAATGAGTTGTGGACATTTGGAGGAATCACGTGGCCTTATTTTTTTTTGTTTTCTATTTTCTGCCCTGAGGTTTGTGCATCTCTTAGGGATGGATGTCTCTTCTACTTTTATTCGAAGGTCATGTTAGTGTCCAGCCTTATTCACAAGATTTGATCTCCAGCACCACTCAGACAGGCCAAAACAAATGACAGTGACACAAAGACAAACCAGATATTGACATACAGTAAAAAAACAAATCAAAGCAATGACAATATCACCATTAACAACAGAAAATAATCCATCTAGACATGATGTCACATGCCTGCAATCCCAGCACTCAGGAGGCTGAAGTAGAAGAATCACAATGAATTCAAGTCCAGCCTGGGTTACATAATGAGTTCAAGGCCAACTTGGAACACATAGTAAGATCCTGTCTCCAAAAAACAAAAGAAAAAGAAAACAAAAATCAGTAATGATAATAATATAACTTAAAAGGCTAAAAATCAATACAGGTTAAAAGTAATAATACAATGGAAGAGTAGAGTAAGGGAAAATGGAAAAAGTAAAATTAAACAAAAGATGAAAAGGAGGAAAAGGTGATAGAAAAATCCAATTAAAGAATAAAATATAAATAAAATTAGGTAAAAGTAACAGCAAAATAACAAGCAGAAAAGGAAAAGAGAGAAAAAAAAAAGAGGAACGAGTCCAAAAATTCTCTACCCAGAAGTACTGGTATGGGCAAAGTTTCTAGGAGCCGGAGAACAGTACAGGAACCTACCAGAAATGGGAGAGGGATAATGAGTGGTATCTAGGGCCTGTTCTGCTTCCCCACCCACTTAACCATCTGTTGCTGTGTAAATGCTGAGTCCCGCCCGGCTTTTTCTCCTGGGCAGGGTCCATCTGCAGTTCGCTGTCTGCCTCAGGGCTGTATTCACTCCAGAGGCTTTTAGAGTTTGTTCCTGTTGTGCACCCAGAGCCACTGCTATGGCTCACTAGCATGGTGGTCTGTCAACTCAGGAGGTGCCCTGTTGTTCCTGAGCCCCTCTGTTCCTACACCCAGGGAAATGGCAAATATCCAAGCAGTGATGTGCCCATGACCATGTGGGTGGGTGGCGTAAGTAATCAGACCACTGAGTTGCAGAGATGTGTCCCTGACCATGTGAGTGAGTGGGGTAAGTAAACAGACCACTGAGCTCTGTTGGGAGGAGGCAGCAAGTGAAACCAAGTGACCCACTGGGTGCCAACTCAGTGCTTTCAGACCCAACGTCCTCAGAGAACTACACACGAGGCGCCTCCTCGCCAGAGTGCACTGCTGCTGACCACTGTGTACTCCACAGCCCGAGCTAAAACACAGCCTGACCCCTTAAACTTCCCAAGGGGTTTGTGACTGGCCTCCCCTCACTAGGACTGTCTCTTGTGGCTGTCTTCCACCCATTCAGTGTGGTAAGTTGTCCCTGGAGACCCTGGAGTGTGGCTCTTCTGTGACTTCTGATTTCCAGCATAGCCCCCTCTGGTTTTTCCACCCCAAAACATGGCTGGTACTGCTGTGGATTACGGTTACAAAGCTACTCAGTCATGTGGGAAGAGTCACTTTCAGAATAAAACTCCACACTGAATTTGCAGCTTACAGTAACCATGGTGTTTTACTGGGAATGGTCCCAGTTTGGTCATTATGACTGGGACTGTGGGCCCTCTTGGGACTTAACTTTTGCTTGGAGAGTGAGATTCCACTTTATCGTGGCACCGCCTTGAGAGTCTAGAGTTAGTGTTCCGGACTGTATCAGTCTTCACTCTATAATTTTTTTTTCTGTTTCTCTGTGACTTTTAGTTTTGCTGTTGATTCTTTCTTGAATCACAGAGCTCATCTTTTCTTTCTCCCTCCCAGGTAGAGGTTTTCCAGGTGTCTTAATTTCAGGTCCTAGTGAGGCTCTAAGTTTTTCCTGATCTTTTCTTTTTTATTTCTACTTCTACCAAAAAAACATTGACTAGCCAGCCTCTTGCTGCTGTTTATCATTATAAGATTAACAAAAATAACAGTGGCCAATATTTATTGCATGCATTCTATATATCAGATATTATATTTATCTATTTATCACCATTATATTATTTAATACCCATAAGAACCCTACAGTAGAAGCCCCATCATTAACCCATATTGCCTTCAAATCTAAAAGCAGTCTCTTCCTCTGCATTTCTGAATTGGTGGTCATAATAAGGAAATATATCTGTCTACCAAAATGCCCTCTACATGGTCTTCTGTCACAAGCCACAAGATTACCTCAAATGTTTTAAAACCCAAATAAAAAGTCTAAGAAGAAATGTAAAACCATCTAAGTAAGAGTACAAATTCATTTCTGACTTATTGGCAAACAGATGGATAAGAATATCTAATTAATTATGATAAATTTACCGCATTTTTTCTCTAGGTGAAACAAAATTCAAACTACTGATTTCTAAGCTGCCTCAGAAAATGGAGGTAGAAAATTAACTCCTCATTTTGAGGGCAACAATGATATGTACCATGTGGGGTGGATAAGGGTGAAGTAGATAAAGCATCTACACTTTGCATAATGCCCAACCCATAGTTTATCAATAGCTACTAAGACTCTTCTGTTTCTCATGATCATTACTGTTGTCATTAATGTAGTATCTTCCATGCATCAGGTCCATGTTGAGAATTTGAGAGAAGAACTGTATCCATTCATGGAATTTCAGATCTTGTGAGATGCTTAGTCAATAAAAATTCATGATACAATATTCTGAAAGAGAAAAGATTTAAGTTCACCCTACTTCAGACTGTTAAAAAGTAATTTACCAATTGAATATTTCAGGCAACAAGTTACTGAGCAATCTCATTAAGAATACTCAACCTGGATATTCATAAACAAGGAAATATTAATTGTCATATTGTAAAAACAACCCAAATATGGATCAAAGAATAGAGACATATGTTGGAACAGAAAAGAGTCTCTCCTGGGGTCTGATGTACATTTGCACCTTCTTAACCTCACCAGCAGATGTTGCTGTGAAGTAGAAGGAGCACACACAGGGGCATCAACACATATATCCATGCAGTGAAGTCTAAGAATGACTTACTCAGAGTGTAACAGTACCCTAATCTTCACTTAGCTGTATTTCCATTGGACAAATGTTTACCTATATTTTAACATATTGGAGACAACTTGGGCAAATGTTTCCTAAGATAGTGAATTTATTTCAAATATTTTATGGTTTAGAAAGTACTTTTATGTATATTATTTGTTTAATAACCTCTTAATAAGATAGGTAAGTCTTGTCAACTCTAACTTCTTGGCTAATTTGAAATTCATAGAGATTAGTTCACAGGGATGGCGTCTTACAGTTAGCAAATTAACAGGTTTAGTAATACATTTCTGACTCAAAGGCCAGCAAGTTTCTTATTATACTCTATATTGATCATAATGAATGCAAGGGTCAGTAATACGAATTTAAATATCCATGGAATCCAAGAATATAAAAATAAATATACATAATTGCTTTTACTAAGACTTTTAACTTTAGGAGTAGTGAATTTAAATATCCATGGAATCCAAGAATATAAAAATAAATATACATAATTGCTTTTACTAAGACTTTTAACTTTAGGAGTAGTGTGTTTAAGTAGCTAATAGATAATTCAAGAAAAATTTGGTGTTAGTAAACTTATCAAAGAAGAGTTTTCTAATATAAGATTTAATAAGAAGTGAAATCAAATTGATTAAAATTTATTTGTTTCTAGATCTAATTCTTTGTTAAAGTGAAGTCAGTTATATACAAATTGTAAATACTGTACCAAACTCTATAAATTTTATATTATATATATATTATATATATTTATTATACACACTGTTCCTTTTAATAACCTATCATCTTTTACTATGCCATATTATGGGCACTTGCATGCTTATAATCTCAGCACTCCAAAGGCTGAGGCAGGAGGAATGCTGTGAGTTCAAGGCCAGTCTGGGCTACACAGTGAGTTCAAGACCAACTTGAACTACATAACAAAACTTGTCCCCCAAACAAAAATTCTATGGTATATATTTAGTAGGCAAATGCTTCAAGTATATGTTGAAGAAATTAACACTTAAAAGCCAATTTATATGGTAATAGATATAAATATGTCAACTGCAGTTTGTTCATATATTATCTCTACAAAAAGGGGTGTTCTATTGGATGGACATACATACTAACGTGACCAAGTGTCTCAGTTTGCCTGGACTCAAGGACTTGGGACACAGGAGCTTTGCTAAGGTTGAGACAGTCTCAGGAATGCCAGAACAGTTGGTCACACACATATAAGTAATATTCTTACGTGAAAATATATATGGATAGATGGATATATATATGTATATATGTGGTGTATTATGTATTCATTACATACTTTTTCATTTTAATAACCTGGTCATCTTCTACAACTAGTTTACTATGATGTATTATGATGGTTCCCTTGAAAACATTCTGGTGAGTGGAATTGTGTATCAATGTGCTGAACTAAGCCAGCATGCTGATTTTTTTTTTTTTTTTTTTTTTTTTTTTTTTTTTGCGGTATTGGGGATTGAACTCAGGACCCTGCGCTTGCTAGGCAGGCGCTTATTCCACTGAGCTATATCCCCAGCCCCTTTGCTGATATTTTTTGACATTTTATCTGTTTCATAAATTTGTTACTTCTTTCTTTTGCTAACATCTATATCTTCTAAAATGCATTACAAGTTAGTAAGGGAAAAGTCAGATATTCAACTTCCTAAGAACATATAAAATGTATTTTCTGAGTATAGCCCATGAATGTTTCAGAAAGAGAACAGCACAGGGTCTTTTTAATTTAAAAAAATTGCTCAGGGCAGGAAATATAGCCCAAGGGTAGAATGCTGCATGCCTAGAGTGCTCAAGGCCTTGGGTTTGAGCCTCAGCACCTTTAAAAAATTATTCCTCTGGATCAGAATTAAATGGATGATTAGCCAATAATGAGTTAAAAAAACGGAAATTATTTTCTCTCTTAGAAAAGACACCCGGGGCCAGGCAGCAAAGAGCAGGCTGGGCAGTTTCACAATCACCAGAAACCCAGGCCCCTGTTACATTATTACATGAAACATCATGTTCAAGATGGTTGCTGAAATCCCAGCCATCATTTACCAGCTTCCAATCAGACAAAAGAGGAAGGAAAAGAAGTCTGTACGGCATTTCAGCTTAGTCACATGGCTACACCTACAATTACTTAGTGCTTAAAAGTATGATTTTATTTTGAGTGGCCATATGTGCCACTACATCTAGAACTCTGCTACTTAGGAGAAGAGGGGAGGTGGATACCAGGGAGCACTCACAAACCCTTGGAATTCCTATCCAGACCTACTGCTGCAGCAGATGAAATTTCTACTCATATAACCCAAGCGTGATCTTTTTTTTTTTCTGTTTGTTCCTTCTTCTCCCTCAACATGCAATTACCATTTTTTAAAAAAGTCATTACCATACATTTAATTTTGTCACCATGTGAGTTTACATTTATCTTGGCCAGTACCTTATGGGGTCTCTATATTGATCTTACACTGAAACACGTAAAGAAATTAAGTTTTCCTCACTCTCTGCGTAAGTTTGGGGTAGTATTTTATCTTCCATGTGAGAGCCCGACATGTAGACAGCACACAGGAAATTTGCCTGTGGCCAGTGTACCTGCAGCCTTGAGTTATGCAATTTTCAAGTCCGAAATTAGCCTGTCAGCTCATAACTACAAGTAATGTTCTTAGACTCAACACCCTGACTTTATGAGATGAAATTATAATGGTACTCTGAAGATCTTTCACAATTATTACATTCATGGAATTTTATTGTTCAAAGACACTTAAGTGCCCAACTTCCTCATTTTACTGAGATCCTGAAGAGTTAGATAACTTACCTAAGGTCACACAGCGAGTTAGGTAGAAATTCCCCTGGCCCTACTCACCAAATCTCATGAGCAGGAAGTGACCTGTGGTTGTTGAAGCTCTATCTTTAGGACACATCATCACCCTCACGGTGGTTCTACCATATTTGAGAAGCAGCTGTGCAGTGCTTTTCTACCAGCCCTTGCCTGGGATCTACAGCAAAACACTATTGCCACCAGGAGTTGTCTCCCATCTGCATGTGACAGGAATTGATTGTCCCTTCCTCCGGAGGAAGATGGGTGTGCTATACAGGCAGGAGTTACTATTGCTTTTCCAAATTGTTAGTTCTCCCCAGGAATAATCCTCAATCTTTGCTTGCAGGTATCACATGTATCTGGCAAACTTGCGTAACACACTTAACAATGCAGAGAAGTTGCATAAGCATTGGAATCATTAAATTAGAAGAGTCCTAGAGTTTATTATTTCCTCAATTCCTTGATTTCTCAGTTGAGAAAACTAAAATCCAGGGAGAATATGACGTGGATAAGATTTTGTTTCTTGCATATGATTTATAGGTGGCCAAAGCTAATGACAACCCTATATTTGTCTGTTTCCATCAATATCAACTATATGTATCTATATGATAGATTAGTCTCTGAAAATTAATAGCCTAGTTTGGGTGAAAAAGTGTGGATTTTCTTTAGAACATCTCTTAAATTTACAATTCAATGACACAAGTTAATTTTATAAAACATTTTATTTACAGTAGAGCTTTACAAAAATAAAATTAATACAAATCCATTTTATAACAACTTATACAACTATCTTCTCAAAAATGTGACATTTGATAATAGCACATAAACTACACTTATATTTGTAAGTCACTTTGTAATATAAATACAATTTCATCATTTTTTATAATAAGGTCCATACCAATAAGAATGAACAATGGACAACAAATCTTGTTTTTGATTTTTCCAAAGTAAGACTCATCTCTGGCCAAACCGAAATTAACCAAAGAAAAGTAAAACAATTGTCCTTCTGTTCAAGAATACAGTCTTTTCTAATTATCTGAGAGCTTATCTGACAGAAACAGCACATTAATCTAAAAGCACCATGGCATAAAGTCTAGTAACAATATCCCCAAAGCTTTCTCCAGTGTCCTCCCTTTGACTGTTTATTTAGTATTTTGCCAAGATAAATACAGCTCGATCTCAACCCTCTCCTTGCTTAGCCACAGTGTTCTTATTATGCGCTGGGGTTTTCAGACTTTCCCCACTGGCATAAATTTAAAATGTGAGTTCCTTTCTTTGGTTTCATGTAGAATTTCACAACACTTACAAAACGTACTGAGCTCCTCCGTGTGGCTGAATCTCAGTGACCCCCCACCCAACAACGTTTCCCCGAATGTGACAAGACTCTGCTCCTCCAGTCTTTCTTATCTGTTCCTTGCTGAGGACACGATCCCATATATTGAAGCCCGTGAGTCTTCCAGAAAAGGCTAATGTTTCGTCAAAGCCCCCGCCCACACAGCAGCCATTCTTTTCTTGGCCAATCTGCAGGATTCCTCCCTGGGGAACAACATGATTTGTGGCCTTGTCCACTGCCATAGCTACTAGTTCACTGTCTGCCCACAGGGACATGTGCCCTTTCTCTGAATTCCAGGTGCTGCACAGGTGGGTCCACTTTCCCAGGGAAATCACAGTATCAGCAACTAGTCTGTTTTCCTCTCCACCCACCACAAACACTATGGACTGATAGCTGAGGTACAGCTGGATCTCGTACGGATTCCTCTTTGTGCCATAGGAAAACAGAATGGTTTTGTTTAATATATCCGTGGCTTTGACCCAAATACAGGCACTAAAAGACTCAAGCTCCATTGGTCTCGCTGGATGCACGCTTCCAAAAATCTTCTTGGAGCGCATTGGAAATAAAATCGCTGTTTCACAACCTGTAATGGTTTCAAAAAAAAAGAGTATCAAGAAAAATACAAATTCATTTGGAATTATTCTGGCATTTATTTTAACTGAGCATGTAAACAACTATTAGATACTGTGTAGCATGACATTCTGATTTAAGGGTCCTCAGGTCTACTCTTTGCAAAGAAAATGAGAAGAAGCTTTTTAAGGTGAATCATCTTAATCAATGAAGCATCAGAATAGACAAGTAGATGTGCAAATACAAGGAAGTCAAACACACAAAATAATTTTTTAAAATGTTGAATAGCTACCTCCTTGCCCAATGAGTTCATTTCTTCTTGATTGCTTTTGTAAAATGATGAGTCCCAATGAGTTAATTTTAGACAGTAAGTCTATAATTTCTCAGGGCTTATAATGCCTGTTTCTCTCTTGCCTTTATCAGACCTGTACAATATAAAACCGTGAAAGTCCAGGAACCTAGCCATTCTATGTAGCCATCATCATCACGCTTTTTTAAGCAAAATTCTACAATAGTGATGTCAAGGGAATACATTTGAATGGGCCGTATGTTCTTAGATGTTTATAAACGTTGCAAAGTTTGTAGAAAACTACTCTTTAAAAGGCAGCAATGTGTAATGCTAACTAATGCTTGTCAGGTATTCATTATGTGCCAGATAGTGCTCTAATCAATATATATGTTATTTTAACCAATCCTCATGTCAGCCCTGAAAAAATGTTTTAGTTCCATCTTCGATAAAACTAAGGCAAAATAACTTGTCTGTGCTTCAATAGCTGATAAGTTTTAGGGATTTGCACTTGGGCAGTTTGATCACAAGGCCACATCCCAGACTAGCACAGACTCGTATACACTGACTATAATAGAATTCTTAGACTTGGCTAGGAGGCCAGGATTCCAGCTCTCTCTTTCCTGCCCAAATATACGGAATAGCTTTTGATAAGCGCCATCATCTCTCCCAGTTTTACTACTGTACATAAAGGCCTTTCTGTTATGCAAAGTTTATGAGCAACAAGTACATAGCACTCACAAAGAACTGGGTAGACCAAGCATATGATTAAAAATTCTTATTTTGTTCTCATGCTTATACATCTTATTCAAGCGGTAATAGAAAATCTTTAAGAAAAGGTATTTCTTTCAAGCAGCCTGGTTGGAGAACATGTTCCTACTAAAGAGTGCTCTAGAAGGAGTGGCCTTTCAAACTTGAAGCTGAGCACAATAGACTCACAGCTCTATTTCAAAGCCACATGAGCACTTCAGGAACTATAGATGCTGAAGTAAAGTCCTTCTAGGTGCTTTGAGGAAGTTACTGGGCCAGAATCTGTAACAGGTGGGCTGTGTGTGTGTGTGTGTGTGTGTAAGATAGACAAAGAGAGAGACAGAGACCGAGACGGTGAGAGGCAGAGAGAGATATTCTTTTACGTATCAAATAATTTTTTCAACTAATTTAAGGTTAGGCTGTTCTCTTTATAACAACATACAGGTGGGCCATAAGAGAACATTAAAAAGCAAACACACCATTTAAACACTAACTGGTGAATGGGCAGAACTTGTAGGAACCAAAAGTTCATTTGAAGTGTTATAAACTATTAAACTCCTACAAGTGGTTCTAAGTTAGACTCTGTCCTGAAAACATTAAACAAATGTAGACCTTATCCTCTATCTTTAGTCAAAGAAAATACTGAGATTCACAAAATCATATATAAGTAACTACAATATTAAGGAATAAAACTGGTCCTGCTACCCTTGAAAATTCAGCTTAGTCCCTGAAAAAGTTAATGCCAGTTTCTCTAATTAATTTTTCATGAGATATTTTTCAATGAAATTACAAGGTGCACTTTGTTTTCTGAATGCATGAATAAAATAAAATAAAATAAAGATCATGGATCACAAGATTACTATACGTGTGGGCATTTGAGATTATGGTCTCTAAGTTTCAGTGGTGTTCAAGAGGGTGCCTACCGCAAACTAATTAACAGACTTCCTGTTTCCAAAAGCCCCAGGCAGTCAGGATTGCATTCCAAAGTGCTCCCTGATGGTGTCTGGGAGACCCCGCTTCCCTCTAGGCTGCACTGCTGTATACACAGGAGAACTGTGTATGGGCAGTGTTCTGTAGGTTTCTTTGGGGGACCAGTGACTGAGGCCCTTGATAGTGCTTTAAAATGTCAGAAACTCTCATGAAATGGCTTTTAATTAACAGGTTTTTCTAATTATATTATCGAAGACCAAACAAAATTAAAACCAGCTTCTTGGGCTGACAACAGAATGATTAGGAATCCCTTAGGAAGCAAGCTGGCAGGAGACCAAGACGGGACAAATCAAGGCTGGTGGGTAAAGGTATTGCTGGCTGTAATAAGGATTAACATCTCTGAATTCAGGAATACATCACTTCTGCTGAAATATAGAGAGGTGACGATGAAAATTAGGGTAATTCTTCCCATTTCCGGGTAGACTATATGTACAATGATTTTGCATGGTTTACAAAACACAAGCAATTTTATGAATTAAAACCCACAGAATTATCATCAGTTTCCTATCATTTACATTAAGTATCTACTTTATATTTGATTTTATAGCTTTTGTCCTCTAAGGCTTTATATAATATTGAAGAAAATATGCTCTGTACTGATAAACAGTCCTCACATTATTTAGGGAGGACCTCTATTCAGGCATGTTTCTGTAATTTTAAATGAAACATGCTCTTACACATGCTTATGTATCTTCTCCGTACCTCATCTACCTAGACTTCTTTCTTTTTAAATTGGGAATAAGGGAAAAGGATGGCCCTGTTTGCAGTTATTTCTACTTCTGAGATGCTCCTGAAAAGTCTATTATATTTTCTTATATGTAAGAAAATTGTCTAAAATAATCCGCAAATTATTTTTACACCACCATTTTTAGAAAATTTGACTTATAAAGAGGTACTACTTTGCTCTGAGTCTTCTATTTCTTTCTTTAGCCAACTTTAAACGGCATTATTTCGGAAAACCAAGTTTATTTGGAGGTCCATGCGGTGCTACTAAGGACTCGGACCAGTTGGATCCAGTTCGAATCCTGTCTCCCGCGGGGCCCTGACCTTTGAATTCCTGGGGCAGGACAAGGGCCGCCTACAGGGCCTGGCTCCTGCACCTGACCCTTCCAAGTCGGATTCCCCCAGCCTCCGCTGCGGACGTAATTCCACAGACCCCTCGGGCAGTGCGACCCTTGGGGAATTTCAGGAGACCAGGTTCCGTCTCCTATCTCCAGTTCCAAATAGGCTAAGGAGGAGGGGCCCGCGGAAGAGCTGGAAAAAAGACTTAAAAGTTACCCCGGTCCCTGAAATAGCGCGGGAAACAAGAGCTTCCTGAGGAGAGGGGCAGGACAAAATTAGAAGACGTGGAAATCCCTAACGGAGGAAGCTGGACACTGAGAGAGCTCACGGTAATCACCAGCCACCGCAGTTCCAGACGTGTAGTCGGATCGGGTGTCAGGGACCGTGGATGTGAGTCTCAGGACTGCCTTAGTTAAGTCCCCAGCTCTCCCTTAGGCTTTGGAGGCGGAGGGACCCGTTTAAAAGGCCATTTTCCCGCCCTGTGCGCTGCGTGCGAGCCCTGCGGCGGTGCCTGCAGGCAGAGGTCTGCGAGTGCGCCTGAGCCCAGGAAAGCGCGCCCGACCGGGCGCCCGGCCCGCGCTCGCGGCCAAGCCGCAGGGGGAGCTCTCCTTACCCGCCGGCAGCCAGCGCCCGGCCGCCCATCCTTGCACGGCACGGAGGTCCGCTCGCGTCCGCCGCAGCTCTTCCAGCACCGCGCGCAGGGCGCGCCCCGCCTCCTCCTCCGCGCGCGGCGCCCCGGCGTCCTCCAAGCGCGCCAGCCTGCGGCTCGCGTCGCGGCTCGCCTGCAGCAGCTCCTCCAGCGCCCGGACCAGCCGGGCCTCCGCGGGGGCCTCGAGCGCGCACGGCCTCGCTAGGCTGCCCGAGAGCCGGCCCAGCTCCGCCCGCAGCTGCTGCAGCTCCCCGCGGAGCACGTCGTCCGTGGCCAGCAGCATGCTCTCCCTCATCTGCGAGTTCTCCAGCAGGATGAAGAGTTTGTCCCACTCGGAGTGCTCCCGGCGGCAGTCGCACGGCGTGGCTAGAGCGGGAAGACACACGTTACCAGCCCGCCCAGGCCTTCGCCGGGGGCTCTTTGTGCAAGCTGACCTTCCTCGGCGGTCCCATGTGAGAGCCAGTCCCCAGCAGCCCCTTTGTTTTAAAGACAGTTCCGTCAAACCCCACGGAAACAGCTCAAAAATGGCACGGAAACCGTTCGGGTGTAGATTGAGTTGACCTATATGAAGTTGCCGTTCCTGTAGTTAAAACAGTCATATAGGCGGTTTCATACGGCCCCACTCGTCTCAAATAGTAATCAGTCACAGAAATGACTCTGGAAACCGCTCCCTTTTCCTCGAATATCTCTCACTTTTGCAAACCAAGCTATAATTTTTAGCTCGTTTCACTGGCCACAGAATATATGCATATGATTTCGACCAAAAGAAGTGGGACGTGCAGTTAAGAGCAGAGAAAGCTGAGAGGAACTTACGCTCTTCGGTGGGATGGAGTCCATTGAATATTTCGTTGTCCATGTTCACGTACATGAGCTCATAGTCGTCCGCGTTCTCGGCCAGCGCTGCAGACCAAAGAGCACAGAACAGAATTACAAGGAGATGCATTGCCGGAGAGAGAAGAAGTTCTTTCCAGCGCTGGCGGGAGGGGAAGAAGTGAGGCCCGCCCGTGAGCTGAGTTTGAGCACAGCAGAGCGCGAGTGAGGGGCTGGAGCCTACGGGCTCTTAATAAACGCCGGGAAAGCCTGAATGGGGCTGAATGAGTAATGCCGGTGGCACCGCGCAGCGGGAGTTCCCCTGGATTTGGGGGAGGGGCTGGGTAGGAGGGCGAGGGGAACAGGGAAGTTGCACAATATTAAACCACAGAGGTTTACGCGTTGGTCAGAGGAAGGTCAGAGGGGAAAGGGGAGAAAAACGGCTTTGACCGTCTCCTCGAGGATTATCGGTGGTCACTTGAATTGGCGCCACTGGGGAAAGGGAAAGAAAGGGTGGGGAGAAGTAATTCAGCAAGCACAGAGCTGTGAGTGCAAATCGCAGTTCTGGATCTCAGTGTAAGTTTTTATTCGCACCCCTTTAAGTACAGAAAACTTTATTTCACTTTTCCTTCGGGCAGGTTTATAGGTGTGGCTGTGAAAGTGACTCTGGTTCCAAGATAAACCAGCACATTGGGACTTTCTGTGACTTTAAAAGCCAAGTGCATTCTGAGCTATCTTGCCTTTAAACCTTCCGGGATTGCGACTACACTGTCATAAACAGTTTATAACTCAGTGCAAGTGAGTGAACCCCAAAGCTGGAAGAGCTGGGGAAAAGAAATAAGCTGGTTTTAGGTGCTTTTCTCTCCATAAGCTGGTGGGGCATGGACAAGTACACAGGGCTTGGTGGGAGGGGTCATCTTTTAAAAGGAAGTGTAGTGGCTCCTGTTTCTGTCCGTGTATGGCGGTCCATAACAGCTGAAAATCCTCCTACGTGAAACACATGGAAATGTGTTTACATTGCAACAGTAGTAACAGAACATCAGGTGAGCTTTCAATAAAGAAAGAAAATTACCCAGGGGCCAGAAAAAGAACCAAAAGCAGGAGAGTAAGCTCAGGGGCACGCGGAGTGCGGATGAAGGAAAATCAGGTCATTGTCATAGCCACCAAGTGGCTTGTGGGAGGTTTCATTAGGCTGCCGGTGAAAGTTGGAAGTGAGACCGCACCAGGATCCTGAGAGGGCTGCACACTGCATTTCAGTAGGCACCACCCCACTCCCTGCCTAGCACAAGGCAACAGGAAGCAAGCCTGGCTCCCTCTGAACACTTTCTAAGACCACTGGCTGGGCACGGTGGTGCACACCTGTAATCATCGCACTGTGGGCGTGCTGAGGGGGGAGGACGGCAAGGCAAGCCTTGGGCAGCTTAGGGACTTAGCAAGACCGTCACTCAAAATGAAAAGGACTCGGGATGTAGCTCAGTGTCAGGGCCCTGGATTCAATCCCCAATGCCATGAAAATAAATAAATGAAGAAATATTCCAAGAGTTTATGGCTTGTGTGTGTATGTGTGTGTGTAGTACCAGAATCAAACCCAGGACCCTGCGCTTGCCAGGCAGGTGCTTGTGCCACTGAGCTATCTCCCCAGCCCAGTCTATGGCTTTGGCCTCACCCTCACACATTTGCAATCAAACGTACAGTATCTGTCACAGTAAAAACTGAATGAAAGAATCAAATATTCTAGAATGTTTTTAAGAAGTTAATTCAATGGATTAAATGGCAAATTAAGTAAAATTGAAGAGAATATTAATGAACTGGAACACAGATATAAGAAAATAATACAAAATGCACTCCTTTCATTATTCAGGATAATGAGAAAAATTAATTTTTCTTTGTTCAAAAATCCTTATTATAATTTTAAGGAAAACTCCCCAAACCAAAGGAAATAGATATTCATAAGAAAGGAACAGTGATGAAGAAAAGTTTGACTCATTCAAAGAATACACTGAAGGAAGAAGGAAAGGCAAAGATAAGTAAGATCAATAAAAAGCACAACACAATATGATTAAAAATCCAAATATACAATTACCATGAATATTAATGAAGCACATTTTCCAGTAAAGAAGCAAAAGTTGTCACATAGAAGTATTTTTAAATCGAACTACATGTCATTTTTGAGAGAAACGCATAAAACTGCAGAAAGAAATGTTAAAGTCTATAAAAATTAAAAGGGAAGGGATTGAAGAGAATATAACAAGAAATGCTATTTTAAAATGTAAAAGGCGAAAGAGTTATACGATCTGAAGAGAAACCAGAGTATTATTTTAAAATGTAAAAACCAAATCAATATAAAGAACTGGCATAGCTATATTAATACCAGCTGAAAATAGTCAAAAAGAGTAAAACAATAAAAATATTTTATAAGAAAGATAACTCAGGATTCTCTAGTAACATAATTTCAAAACGTACATAGCAAAGCGTTCTTGCTAGGCATGGTGGTGCACACCTGCAATCACA
This sequence comes from Dinomys branickii, assembly GCA_004027595.1. Classification (NCBI taxonomy): domain Eukaryota; kingdom Metazoa; phylum Chordata; class Mammalia; order Rodentia; family Dinomyidae; genus Dinomys; species Dinomys branickii. The sequence continues at coordinate 31,697 of PVLD010001247.1, forward strand.
ACACTCTGGGAGGCTGAGGGAGCAGGGTAGCAAAACCAGTCTGGACTGAATTCTAGAAAGAAATTGAAAAATCAGAGATCCTGGAGGGAAATTTTAACACAAGTAGTAGATTCATCTGTTGTAACAGAACATTCAAATGCTAAAAGCCCTACTAAATGATACTGAAATTTCAGTATATAATTTGAATTTTGAAATGATAAGATATAGAAAGCCCTGAATATGTCTACCAAATACTCAAGGAACACATAATCCCCATTCTATACAAATTGCTTCTGAGAATAGAGTGCAGGAATGTTCCAAATTCTTTTTATATATTTAGTAAGTGTGATACCAAAAAGAGACAAGGATAGTACATAAGAGGAAAATTGCAGCCAGTCTCATTTAAGAACAAGATGCAAAAGCTCTAAATAAAGTATTAGCTGAACAAGGCCAGAAATATATGCATAAAAATACATCAAAACTAAGTTGAGCTTATCTAATAACATTACATTAACTGTTGAAAGAAGAATCATAGGATCGTATCAACAGATGAGGAGAAGCATTTGGTAACATTTAACACGTGATCAAACTAGGAAACACACATGAACTTACTTGAGTCAATAAAATGTAAAAACCAAATCCATATAAACAAATATATGTGTGATTATCAGTCCTTGGAAACATACTCTTTAGAAACAGGAATAATGTAAGGACACTCATGGACCCTGATTCTACTCATTGTAACACTGGCCCCAGCCAATAAAATAGGACATAAGATGGGAAGAAACAAAGCAATTCATGATAATTGCTCAATACAGAAAACCTAAAAGACTCAAAATACATTATTAATAACAGAATTGAGTAGATCTTTCTACATCTAAGACCAACATACAAGCACCTATTGCTTTCTTAATACTAGCAGATAAATTTAAAATATTCTTTAAAGGGAAAAATATTCCATTTATAGCAGCAACCATAGATATGATCATATCACAACATCAATCTAACTAAAGATATAAAAGGCACAGATACAAATGTCAAACCATTTTATTGGAAAAAAAACCCATAAAAATACCTACAGAGAGAGAAAGTTAAACCGTTCTTTGGAAAGACTTAGTTTCACAAAGATGGTCAGTTATCCCAAATTAGTCTATATATTCTATACGAAAAAAATTCCAGCATATTTTTTCATAGTTGACAAGCTGATGCTATTACTTGCATACAGCACCCAAGAAAGATATAAAAACGTAGAAGGTGAGGAAATTTACCCTATGATGGTGGAATGATTATTTATACACGAAATCTATCATTCTATACCCATCAGTTAAGCAAATGCCAATGAATGTCACGAACAGATATTAACAAAGATGACGCAGCAGCAGAAGCCCTCATCTTGTTGGTGAGGGTGTAATTGTTTTAATGGGGTAGTTAAAGCAGGCTTAGGGAGACATGTTGCTAGTGTCGAAGAGCCAGTGTGGGTGGCTTCTAGAGCTGGACAAGTGGAGGAAACTGTTACTCTCTTGAGCCTCTTCTGAGAACCCCAGCTTTGCCCGCAGCCTGATTTTAGCCCACTGAGACTCACGTCAGACTTCTACCTCCATAAATAGATGGTAATAAACTGGTGTTATTTTAGGCCACTGATTTTGTGGCCTATGACTTATTGCCACTATAGAAAACCAACACAACCACTTGGCAAAGAAATTTTGAACATCTAGACACTCAGTCCTAAAGGACGTTCCCACTGCTTTGTTCCTAACCATTTGGTCCAGGGGAACATCACCTACAAACTTAAAAGTTCCAGTTCCCAAGTTTTCTTCCCAGTCTGGTGCATCAGCACCTGTGTGATTCACAGTATGGCCCTGGTGATTCTCAAGTTCTGTCCCAGAGAATATTTCCCACTTCCTACTAGTTCAAAGTCTTATGCCTGGAAGTATTTTGTAATAAAAAAGAATTAACTTATGAATGGAATTTATAAGATTTCTACACCCAGATGTCTTCATCACATTTAAGGCTCAAAATGTTCTTTGAATTTATTTTTGTATTACTTGATTACAAGTGAAGTCAGCTGAACATGACTAATCCAGGGTTTTCCCCTTCACAGGTCCCAGGGGCTTAAGCAAGAGTTGTACCAAAAAGTCATGAACCAGTTTCCCGTCCCAGATTCTAACTATTGTTCCACATAACGTAACATTTTTCATCAGTTGATCAGGGTGTCCATGCAACTAAATTCAATGACTTGATATGTTCTGTACAAATTGAGCATTGCATTAAAAATTCTTGATCCTTTGATTCCCGGTACAAAAAAAAAATTCTTGATCCTTTAGGAGATGCTCTCAGTAAAAGTAAACAGCAAACAGAACACATTAAGTTAAACTGTTAAAAATAAATACTGATGGGCAGAATATCTAAAAATTACACTGAATGTCTCCAACATTGTACATTCTATGAACAGTAAAACTAAGACATGTTTGAGACTGAATTTATGAAATGCACATAGAAAAATCAATTCTCATTATTTGTTATTATGCAAATGCCCTCAACTTTATCTGGAATCACCATATCACTAAATGTAAACACTGATATTCTGGAAATTCTGACCTTTCTTTAATGCTTATAATTAAATATCTTTTATATATGGCCATACTCCTGACACTTTATGAAAGTCTACATGTGTGTAATTGTTGCTTTTTTAATCATTTTGTGTAGGTCTACTATGTAACAAAGCCAGTAAAAGTAAATAAAATCAAGAAAACTTCCTCAAGAAACCCTAGGAATCAATTCCCTGCAATACTGAAGGACTTGAGAGGATTTTGAGAAAAAAGAATCCATACCACAAAGTGATAAGCAGATGTTTCCCATATGTTGTGTGCAGATAAGATCTTAGAGGTTATATAATATTTTTTCTTGAGGTTTTACCATTTTAAATCCAGTCGTCCATTCATGTCTCTGAGGCAAATCACAAATAACAAACAAGTTGAGCCTAAATTTCCCTCGAAATAGTGCAGAAACAGATGATTTAAATTTGCATTGCTACTTTTAAAACTAGTCATAAAAATAAGACACAGTTTTTATATGTCCACCGTCTAAATGCCTTTGTATCCCTCTGGAATGTGAATACATTCCTCTCTACCATTTTTTCAGTGCAGTTTCATTTAGGTTCACGCTTACGACACCACTTACTTTTCATTTAAACATCATCCAAATGTTGCTTCGCATCAGGAATTCTTTACCCCTCAAGGGTGTGATCTGGTTCCAGTCAATGTTCCTCTATCCCCCATGGTGCATTACTCAGAAAAAAGTTTCACTAGACAGTAATACTGATCATGTCATAAACTATTCCCTTCTATGAAATCAGTTTAAATTATGCTTTAAGTTATTTTTCAGAATAAGATACTGTGTTATTTTTAACAGACTGGGCCATCATCCTGTTATAGGCAGCTGAGTTAGATAAAAATATTATAGGCAGTCAGACAGGGCCAGGCCCTGTAAGGAGCCAACAGAAAAGATAAGATACCTGTGGGCCAGACCTCAAGACAAAGGGGGCTAAACAAATACAGCCACACACCCCCTGGGTGTAAATGTCAGGAATTGATAAATAAGTAACAACCACTTTCAAAAAGCCAGGAAGTCACTAGCCCGACCGCCCACAGGAAAAGCCCTGCTCTGCATTCATGCCGGCTTGTTACGTGACTCTTCACCATTTGATCCCAGTTCACTCAGTCTTACCTGAATAATTGTCCTTGCAGTCTTATCGGCTGACCATAATTTTGTCCATTTCCCCTACCTTGGACCCACCTCACCTCATGGGTTTTCCCTATAACAGTCCTAGAAAAGACAGAGTCTGGGGTAACTCACTCAGGCCTCCCTTCTGTCCCTGTCTTGGACAGAAGCTTTCTTTCTCTCAATAAATATATTCTGCTCTTAACCTCCATTTGTTCCTAAAATTCATTCTTCGATTTTAGAGAACATGAACTCATCTCGGGTATCATTCAGGTTGGGAGTTGTATTTTCCTGTATCAATCCGTGCTATTAATATGTAAGTGAAAGGTTATTGGATTGACAGCAATGTTGTTTCTGTGGCTCAAGAGCTAAATCACCTTTCCCTTCTTGCTCCCCCAACAGGAAATGCCATGTTGTTAAGGGTATTACCTTCGGTGTATGAAAAGCAGCCTGAGCCAATTAACAGACACCTGACAGATCTCTTGGCCTTGATGTCTCAACTGGAACAACCAGAACAGTACCACTTACTAAGGCTTCTGCATGTAGCAGCAAAGAGGAAACAACTGGAGGTAAAAAAGTGTATTATTTTATAATGACCACATAGCTAGATGTGTTTCTGTACTATATGAGCAGGGTATGTCATTAATGTCTCCTCATAATTCTACACACATCCAGCTTCACATGAAAGGAATTAGCTACTTTTATACGTATGAGATACATACGGTATCTATCCCATCTGTTTCTGCTGCAAACTGGAGACCCAGGAAAGCCTATATAGTAATTTAGTTCTAGTTTAAGACCTAAATCCCGAGAGCTGTAGGACCAATGGTGTAAGTCTCATTCTGCGATCAAAACGGCAGTGTTCCTGCTCAATCAGGTGGAGTGAATTCTCCCTCCCTCCACCTTTTAGTTTGATTTAGTTCTTCAACCACTTAAAGGGTTACCACCCACCATGAAATGGCAATCTGCTTTACTCAGTCTTCTTATTCAAATGCTAATGTCCTCCAGAAAAATTTCACAGACGCACCCAGAAATAAATGTTCAAACAAGTATCTGGGCACCCTGTGACCCAGTCAAGTGGACACGTAAAATTAACCTTCACAGGTACCATGATGGAAAACACTAAACGCAAATTTTTACCTATGTGTGGCTTTAAGGCAAGTTTAATATGGCTAGGCAGTTCTAAGAATCAGTAGTTTCTCAGATACAGCCAAGGAAAAGACCTCTGCATGACTTGTTTTTTTGAGTAAATTAACCTATAGTGAAAACAAAACTCACTTTCCAGATATCATGTAAGTTGTTCTTTGTATTCAAGTGAGAGATTGTAACAATTAGGATGCTTATGATTACTAGGAAATGAATGCTCAAAACACACTGGTTTCAATAATGAAAGGAATTTATAGTTAGTAGGATAGAATAAACAATTAAAATGTCAGGTGAGACTTAGGTCAAGGGAATCAAAAAATGAGAGCAAAATAATTTTTCTCTCTCCATTTCTCAGGTTGGGTTTCTAGGTTCCAGCTTCCATTTCCTACAGGCTTTTTCCTTGGCATCTCCGGATAAGTGTTAGGGGTTCTCTGTGTACGATACTTCTGCTACTTCGACCATCCCCACGAACACCCAAGCAAAATTCTTGTTATTTTCTCTGCTTAGTACACAATGCATTGCACCTGGAGCTTCTCTTGAACTTGAGACTGCCCAGATAGCAATGAGAGGATGCCAGGAAGGAGGAAGCAGAACTGGGTTCCGGAGAGTATCAACATGTCTGAGCGGTGAAGATTAACGACCCACCCCACTTGTGTCACATACGCTCCGTCCTTTTATGTGTCAGTGTCCACTGTTTGAGAAAACAGTCAACAATAAGATGAAGAGCCGAGCATTTGTATTCAACACCCGAATTACTCAGAGAAAGACAGGAAGCAGTGGGCCATGTACATAATTAACCAAGATACCTTTGAGAAGGAATGATTTGTTCTTTTCCTCTGCATCCTAGATCTTTGCCTAGTGTCTGATAGTGCTCAATATTTTTTTTTTTTTTTTTTTTTTTGGTGGAACCAGGGATTGAACTCAAGACCTTGTGCTTGCCAGGCAAGCACTTATTCCACTGAGCTATATCCCCAGCCCCTGATAGTGCTCAATAAGCATTCTTGGAAGCTAACCAAATTACAAAGGGTGATAAATGCTTTACAAATACAAAGAGAAAGGGAGGGGGAAATGGCCCCATGAAGTTCCATTAACGGAGTAACATCAAGACCAGATCCTGATGAATGCAGATTTGGGCAGGCAGAGCAAAGAGGCAAAGGGCCTACAGGAAGTGTGGCAAGGCTGTGTTGCTGGACAGCAGAGATCAGCCTTCACGCGATGCTTCAGATGAGACCGAGAGCGCTGGATAATGTGTGAGCTCCCCCTCTAGAGTTCAGTAGTCTGGGGTGGACTCTCCACTCCGCCTTTTTCCTTTTTACAAGCTCCCAGACAATGGAGCTGTAGAGAGCACAGCATCTATGTAAAGCCTCCTGGTAAGAGCTACTGCTCCAGGGACCACAGTTTGAGCAGCAAGGCTAGAGGTTGGACAAAGGACTGGAGCCCCTATGCTATGTATCTAGTGTATATCTTTGCTTTTGCTCTTGCAACAATGTCACTTTTGCATATCTGTCTCTTCCAGTGCACTGTAAACTTCTTGAGGAGCATAAGTCTCATGCATATATATTCATATTCTTCAACACAGTCCTTTGCATATAGAAGGGTTTAAATAGTTGAACTAAGTAATGAATAAATGACCAAGCGAGCAAAGAGAATAGAAACCACACAAAAGCAGTAAATACTGTGTTATGGTCTCCAAAGACAGAAAGGTGGCCAACAGAATCACTGTCTAGAGAAATAAAGGAGACTAGAGATGGAAACTGACCTTGGATTTGACAACTGGGCAGCCATGAGGGGCGGGGTTGGTGGGCCTGGGTGGGGTGAAGGCAGTCCTTCATTGTGCATTGCGTGTGAAAGGGAAAGCATGCTATGTGGATATGGACTATGAATTAGTGTCTTAAAGTAACACAAATTTATTATCTTAGAGTTCTTTGGGTCAGAAGTCAGTGAGGTTGATTCCCTCCAGGGAACAACCTGTTGTCTTGCTTTTTCCAGCTTCCAGAGGCTGCCAGCCGTCCGTGTCTCAGTCCGCACCACTCTAACCTCTGCTTCTTTCATCTTATCTCTTTCTCTGGCTCTGGGCTGGCTCTTCCCCCTCCCTCTTGTGATTGCACCGAGGCCACCAGAGAACCAGGATAATCACTCCGTCCCATGACCCTAGCCTAGTCATAGCTACAAAGTTCCCTTTGCCGTATAAGGTAGCAAACTCATAGATTAGGGGATTGGAACAGGGATATCTTCAGGGGCCACATACTGTCTACCACAGGCAGAGTGTGGGGGCCAGTTGATATGCAGAACAGGGAAAGAGTGACTAAAAGGCCAAACTTGGCCCCACAGAGGCAGCTGGAATGCCGTTTTCTCTGCAGCTATAAAAAAATAACTCTAAATTTCTTTCAAGGAAAGTTCATGAGTTCATGAGGGATATGAGGACACTATATTAATTGAACTTATTTTCCACTGGGTAAAGACTGGACATGAAGGTACATGTACCCTATAGGAAGCTCACTTAAAGAATGAAGGAAGTAAAAAGGACTTGGGGACACCCACTCAATATGGCAGGGTCCAAGGATGATCCAGGGATCCAGAGAGGTTACATTGGAACTTACAGATGCCCAGAGAGTCAGAAAAGGGCAATGAGGCTGTCTAAAAGCAGGTCTTAGATTACCTTCTAGCTCCGTAACCTCTGCACTGCAGTTTGAAGACCACTGATGGACATTCTCTCAGGACACTGAGGCTTTACATAGATGCTATGCTCTCTACTTGCAGGTCCTTACCTCACAACCACTGCCCTTTCTTAGCCAACTATTCTAGTCCATTAGACAGCAACTAAATAAAACTAAATACCAGAAATGCTCTGCAGCATACACATACACACACCCCAGTTGCCACCATACTGAAATTTCATAATGAAATGAATTTGTCCGCCCTCGTCTTTCTCCTGGACTACCTTGACTGGATGCAGATGCTTGAGAAATGAGAAGCATCTTGTTCACCACCGTAGCCCCCCTGGCTAGCATAACACTGCAGTACAGGAGTCCTCTCAAACTTTTCTTAGACAGGTAAATTAGTATTGGTGCCTAAATTTTCAGAGTACTTGATCATTCACCAAGTGCTCTGTTTTTACGTCTAGTGTCTCATTTAATCTTGTAAATACTTCTGTGATGTATTTTTCTCCATTTTACATCAGTTAAAACAGTTGCTCTGAGAAATAAACTTACCCATCATCACACACATAATAAATAACATGACAGACCAAGGACTTGGAAGCCAGGCTGCCCGCTTACTCTCAACTCCCTCTCTTGGCCTGGGAAGAATCCAAGCAGCTTCAGTTGAGAAGGTACAAGGGGAGTGGTTTTCTCAGGCTGATTCAGTGCCCAGGGCCACTGATAGCGGCTGAGCCCGTGCCACGTACCAGGGGACAGTGTGGGAGTTTCACAGACGTTACCTCATTTGTTGCCCACAATAAGCCTTCTGATTTTATAAAACAATCTATAGATATTTTTTTAAAAAAAGCCAAAGGTTGGGAATGTTACCAACTGATAGACACAGTGCCTGAGAGAGGTGACTTCTCAGGCCTGCCTCATCCTTATCACCTAAGTAATTTCCACGTCCTCCTCCGACCATTACAGTCAGGCTATCTTCCCTAAAACTTAAGAAACTTAGGCAACTTTTCCAAAACCAGGCAGATAAGGCCAAGATACAGCATAAACCTAGTCTAATTCCAGCCAGTAAAATCTTTCTGATACTAAAAAATTGAGTCTGTAAGGGTTGTTAAACAAATGGATTCTGGGGACACAGCAGGCAGTGGGAGAGATGACAAGGGTGAGCTGCACAGGAGAAGGAGGAGAGTTCAGTGGGGTGAGAAGGAGAGCGCACGTAGATTCCAGCAGTGTGAAGGGTGAGTGTGGACCCCTGAATGAAGAGACCCGGGGCTTAGGAGGGCCCCACAGTGCAGGAAGCTGGGCAGTCATAACAAAGGTACTGCCCAGCCTGCGCTCCTCTCCTGTTAAATTGCCCTCCTTCAGCTTTCCTGCTGCTGTCCTAGGACCTGCACTGACACAGCACAGAGACACAGAAGTGCTGGGTCATCTCTCCCCTCATCTGCTCCTTACACATGGGCAAGGACCAGGGTGGGAGGAGACATGGAGTGAGTGTCTACTGAGAGCGGGGAGAAATAAGGGGCAACAATCAGAAATGCAGACTGAAGTTTTCAACTCAGGTCTCTTTAATTGCATTTTAGATGAAATAAGAAGCTGAACAGAGAAGCATCTGACCCTGTGAAGTTAGAATTAAAGTAGAGGTTTTGTTTTTGCATAAAACCTCTAATGACTGGACTAGGAATTAAACCTAGGGCTGTCACACACGGCGACTCATCCCAGCTTCTCCTTTTTTAAAAGACAGGGCCTCAAGTCACTGAGTTGCCCACGCTGAGCTCAAACTTGTGATCCTCTGCCTCTGCCTCCAAAAGTGCGAGGATTGCAGGTGTGTGCCACCACACCCAGCTTCGTATTTTCATGAAAGCAGGTCTCACTACTCACCCTCTGTGACCAGTAACAAGTGGCATATGGGACTGGAGGCTCAACAGCTGGCGCTTCAAAACATTTTTCTGTACAGAAAGCTGACTGGCCTATAAAGTTGTAGAGGTGGCATAGCTTCAACAGCTTCAGTGTATGTGTCTCAGGATGTGGGTCTCCATCCTCCCTCACTGCTCTCTGGACATCCTTTTTGTCAGGAAGCTGAAATAATGGAGAGAGGCTGTTGCTGGCCAGTGACTCACAGTCGGTACCTTCAGGGAATCCTCATGATCTATTTATAGGAAAAGACTGGGTGGTCAGTTTTCCAAGTGGCCCTTATGAGAATTGAGACTGCCTTTTCTTGGCTGCTGTAAGCCAGGCTGTAGTCTCGCCAACAAAAGGAACAGAATTTAGCAACATCTAAGAACTCATCTGTTATCCCCGAGACATGGGCCTCAGCCATGGCACACAGGAGAGACAGAAAATGGCAAGCACAGCCCTCTGCAGTAGTGGCCAAACTAAGGGGAGCTGCTTCTGAGATTGGTCCCTAAAGGAGAGAGCTGTTTCCTAGGGTTTACTCTCAGCTGCATGGCACATTCCTGTTCACAGACCTAATTCTGCAGCACCTAATAGAGCATCACCTGGCTGACCATATTCAGAGTTCAATTGGTTTTTGGTATTTAAAGTGGCTATTTCCAGAACCTCAGAAAGATGGAGTGAAGGAATATAGACTGTTTTGAAACAATCTTTAGAACAGAACCCTGTTCTTCAGAAGACACAATATTTTCCAGTGCAGAGGGAATCAGTAGTAAATGAACAGAAGAGCAGTCATTTTGTAGAGATCTAAATATTAATAAACTCTTTTGCTAGCCAAATTAACTGAGGGAGAAAGTGGCCTGAGGACTAATTTTAAAGACATACATAAGCACTCATTCTACCATTTACACTATGCTAAAGAATTTAAATGTCACTTTATACCAATTAAGTTATGGCTCAGTTTCCAGACTACCACTGTTTTGAAGCTGCTCATGGCCTGCAGAGGTGTAGCCACAAAATTTCAATTCAATCAAAGTACACTGTACTTATCAATAGCTTGTAGGTCTTATATCCGTTTTTGTCCAGGGTGAACAGATCTGGAGAACGAGCTACCCGCAGATGAATAGAAAAGTAAGAGGAAAAAGAAATACAAGAGAGACAAAATTATGGGATCCGGGAGCTTGCAGCATCTTGGACTGCAGCCTCGAATAGCATTTTCAGTAACCTTTTACTGAGAATAAACAAAAGAGGCAACTGGGCTACTGGGTGGATAGCAACCGTTTTAGCTGGGACAATACAACTCAATTACCATAGGCAAGAGACTTGACTAGATAGCCATCATGCACCATTCTTTTCTACATATCACAGCAAAGCATTTGGTGTCCATGCCCGGGGCTTACCAGGCTTCTGCTAGACTTCCTCCAGAACCAAACAATCAAGGCTAGGTTAGGCAATACATTGAAAGATTAACTAAAGAATGTCCCTCTGCACAACAGCCTGCTGTGGGAGCACAGAAAAGGAAGTGACTAACTCTTCAGGAGGGGCTAGAGGCATCAAGGCTGGGCCTACCCTGGCTGCTTGTTTCAGGAGGTCCTGGTCTGGCCCCCCCTTTACCTGTGCTTCTAGACCTGCTCTACTCCATCACCTTCTGAACACAGCTCAAGTGACTGGGACCCCAGAATTTTCCTAGGTATGGCGAGCGGGCTTTCAGGGTGTGGACAAGCCTGGGCCCTGGATTTGCTCGTCTGAGGACCAGACAGGACCACAGTGTGACTTCACAGCCTTCAGAGGTGGCTATGATAAGTTCAAATTCAAGACAAGGATTGGAACAGGAAGAGAAGGGAAGGACGGGACTTGAGAGTGGAACTCATCTCTCCCTGTAGAGAGACCCCAAATTCTAAATTCAAATCAGGCATCCCAGATTGTTACAAAGGTGCTTTTGTCATGCAGAAGAGTAGAATGATTTATATAGTTGTTGAATATTTGGGGGGGATGGGGACCTCCAGAGGGACTCTAGACCCAGATCCTGTGTGTGCTAAGGTGGGTCAGAGGGAAGGTTAAGTTTGAAAATATGACACCTGTCTCTCTGGTCTCTGTGAGTGGCCGGTGCTGCCCTGCTGGCCCCTGGAGGAAAGGCAATAGATATGGCCAAAAGGGAAGAACTTATAAAACCATGGTAGTGGGATTCTGGCCTTGGGCTATGAGAAATCTTTGAAAAATCCCTGAAAGAGATTTAATTTGATCAGATTGGGGTTTTAGGCTATGAGTCTGTGGCAGGGAGAAGGCTGAGCAGGAGGGACAGAGATCTGGACCTGTTCGGAGCTCCCTCAATGATCTGCCATGCTGGGTGTGTGGCCCCTGCAAGCTCGCTCTCCACCAGCCATCAAGGTTGTCTCAGTAGCTGCTCTGCTGTCTGCAAAGACAGGATTTTCTCTGAGACATGAAGCACCCAGTGAGACAGCACTGAAGACACTAGCCTAAGGAAATGCCCTGTGTGTAGAAAATAAAATTCTTTATAATTTAAGGATAATCTGTCTAAAGTGCAAAGCAACACTCTTCTTTCATGTGTGTGATAAGCATCAAGAAATATCTATCTTTCCTATCACCATCATCATAAATTTTGGGATATTATGAATTCATGACAGAAAAATTAGCTTTTGTTTAACTTATACAATTGCTGTTGTTATAGGCAGCTGAGTTACATAGATATATTATAAGCAGTCAGACAGGGACCGGCCCTTGAAGGAGCCAACAGAAATAAGATACCTGTGGGCCAGACCTCAAGACAAAGGGGGCTACACAAATACAGCCACATACCCCCCAGGGGTAAATGTCAGGAATTGATAAATAAGTAACAACCACCTTCAAAAAGCCAGGAAGTCACTAGCCCGACCCCCCACAGGAAAAGCCCCACTCTGCATTCATGTCGGCTTGTTACATGACTCTCTTCACCATTTGATCCCAGTTCACTCAGTCTTACCTGAATAATTATCCTTGCAGTCTTATTAACTGACCATAGTTTTGTCCATTTCCCCTACCTTGGACCTGCCTCACCTCATGGGTTTTCTCTATAAAAAGTCCCTAGAAAAGACAGAGTCCGGCGTAACCCACTCGGGCCCCCCTTCTGTCTCTGTCTTGGACAGAAGCTTTCTTTCACTCAATAAATATATTCTGCTCTTAACCTCCGTTGCTCCTAAAATTCATTCTTCAACTTTAGAGAACACGAACTTGTCTCAGATATCATTCAGGTTGGGAGTTTTTATTTTCCTGTATCACTGTTACTTTGTTTACAGTATCTTTGGTTTCTCTTTTCTTTCTATGGATTTAACTGTGGCCAAGCATAGATACTTCCTGTATCTTCCTCCTTCACCTCCTGTTCCTCCACCTCTTCCTTTTCCTGCTCTTCCTTCTCCTTCTTCTTCTCCCTCTCCCTCTCCTCCGACTCCCTATCCTTCCCTTCCTCTCCTCCTTCCTTCCCCCCTCCTTTATCCTTTCTGTTTTTTGTTATGGGGCAAACACACTTTGTGAAGCTTGGGATGTGTGGCTAGAGTTTAAAATTAGAAATGCAACTGGCATTTCTAGAAGCATATGTCATGGAGATCTTGGTGTTCCAGGAGTAGGACTGGAAGAGTAAGGACTGCGAGATGCAAGTTTATGGAAGGGCACAGGAAATGTGCAAGCATTTTCTACTTCTAAAACTCCCAGGCTGTGCACGTCGCCCTGACCTGGAACATCTGGCTGACACTTCCGGCATGTGTGCCAGGGCCAGTCCAAGCTTCTCCCGAAGGCCACACAGCCACTCCTGAATACACAGGCAGAACTCGTAGAACCGTTCACTCATAGGTACTGTTTCACAAAAAGTAGCCCAATATATTACCCTCTAAGTACTGAATGTGAACATAAAGTTCAAATCTATATTCTATGTAGGATCATTTTAGTTACCTAAAAACTATCTTTTTATGTCCTTGTTAGTTATGTTTTATATTACATGTAACAACATGTATGTTTAAACATTTTGTACAACCACCCATTTAACCACTGTGGAGTAGTGGGAATATTTTATTCAAATGCTACCCTATAAAATTATTTAGACTTGCCTTCCTTTTTCTTCTCTCAAATATTTATTAACTCATCTTCTGGCCAGGCTGTGTGCTGGGTGTGGGTATCCAATGGTTATAAAGTAGCTATAATTCTAGACTTTGTAAAGCTTTCAGTCTGGGTTGAGGGACAGACAGCTACATCAGCACTCCGAGGGCACCCTGAGAAGGGGCTGCACAGAGCCATGGGGATGAAACGGAAGCTTCGCCAGAGACCTTGGACTGAGAAGGAGGGAAAGGCAGCTGTGGAAGCCTTTATGAGGAAGTAACAGCTAATGGGAGGCCTCATGAATGATTAGGAATTAGTTCACCAAAAGAGGGGCAGCAAGAATTCCAAAAAGAGCAAATTACATAAGTAAAATTCCAGACACAAGAGAAAATGTGGCAAATCAAGACATTTTTCTTCAACATGCAGCATGGTTGATGTGTGATGAGTGATGGGTCGGAGGGGGAAGGGAGGAGAGGATGAGTGACAGGCTGATTGTGGAAAATGGAACTGAAGTCAGTTTAGAAAAGGTAGGTTAAACTCGGTCTAGAGAGTCAGGTTTAGTAACTGAGGGGCTTCAGGAAGGGGAAGGACCCCACTGTGGCCAGAGAGTGAGAAGAAATTAGATAAGCAAGACCAAAAGCCTGGAGACCTGGTGCAAGGCTGCTAGAATCACCCAAGTGCAAGACAAAAGGACTTAATGTCCACCAACCTAAATTAGAGCTCTGGGGCAGTTTTACGCAGAGTCCTGCATTTTCTTTGTACAGTTATTTGTTAAAATTTATAATGCATTTCTAATGTGATTGTTTCTTATTCCATAAAGACAAGAATCCTGTCAGACCTGGTAGCAGCTGTATCACAAGCACATAGAAACAGTGCCCAGCAAATAAGAAGGACCCACTGAATATTTATGAGTGGGTGAGGGTGCAGATGAATAGAAACGGGGGGGGGCAGGGCAGGGAGGAGACAGATACATGGGCTACTAGGCAGGTGGAATCAGCAGGACACAGTGACCGCTAGTAAGGAAGAACCGCAGTCAAGCATGATTCCCAGGCCCTGCCTTGAACAACAAGGTGGATGACGGTGTGGTTTCTGAAGACGAGACTTCAAGCCCGAGGAGGAAGAGGAAGCAGGATTTGCCAGGAAGCTGTGCATCAGATTCAGTTTTATGACTAGAAGCTGTGTTTAAAGTCTACTCTACCAAAACAGTAATGAATTAAAAAAGCAAGCCAACAACAAACAAAAGAAATAAGCATAGCAGAAATACAGATGAGCAAATGGTTTTTATTTCCATTGTTCCATTTTCCACAGGTTTTCCTTTCTAATTCTTGCATTTTAGCAGACAAAATGATTTATTAAATTGTCACTGTGCCACATTTCTGTGTAGTAACACTGTAACTTTATGCCACCAGCAGATGACATTTTCTAATGTGAATTCATTCATCTTTATGTTCATAAAAACATTAAGAATCGAGAAAGGAATGTCAGGTTTGTGGGAATATGGCAGAGATCATAATAATTTTCATTTTACATTCTTATGATAAAAATGGAAATTTAAACATGTAGATCTTTTATTACTATTATTTAGTAATTCTTATTTTTCTTATTTTCTTATTTTTATTTTTATTACTTTTCTTATTTTTATTACTTTCTTATTTTTATTACTAAACACTTCCCAACAGGATTGTCCCACCTTAAAGGCTTTGGGTAAAGTCAAGAAAGATCTCTTACTTATGTTGTATTTCAAACTGCAGCTCCCATGGTGGTTAAAGGAAATGTAATGTTCCTGGTGAGAACCTGATTTATGAATAGCAGCATGTAAACATTTTGTAAATAGCACTCTAACCATAGGACACAGGTTAAAAGAGAAAAACCTGAAACACTGGAAGATTTTACTGTACATTAAGATTCCAAAGTCTGGAGGTTTACTTATGTTCCACTGGGGACGATGACCCCCGTATGCGCCGGGTTCAGATTTCATATTTGAAATGTTTGCTTTCCAAGTTGATTCTGACTTAACTACTTTTTCCTTGTTTCTTCTTTTCCCCTCCTCCCCCCCTTTCTCTTTGCAGGTAGTCCAGAAATGTATTCCTTTTCTAATCAGGAATTTGAAGGACTCAACCCATAACGACATCATCCTGAACATCCTTATAGAGATAGCTAGCTGCGACCCAGTGGCTTTGAGCAGTTTTCTTCCAACACTTAAGGAGATTGGTGAGAGATCCCCCCGTCTCATTGGACAAATGGTGAGGATCTATGGAGCTGTTGGGCATGTGGATGAAGTAAGTTTAGCTTTTTTTTGTTTTTGTTTTCCTTACCTCCGAGTTTTCCTGGGACTTCTGAGCCTTCCCATTTCTCTCCCAAACTTTTGGGTAGATAGTGACCTCTGGGTCAAGGTAGCAGGGTTGTGTGGCCAATTCAAAAATGAAGGATTTCATTGTGTGCTACCTGAAAAAAGAGGAGGGCTATAAGGGAGACGGTAAACCCTGACAGCTTCAAAACTTGATAACAGCAGCAGACCTTAGAAGAGCTTTCTGTCATTTCTGGTTGTCCCAGCTCTATTTGTCCCAGGAGATCGTGTGTAAGCAGGGAGTCAGTTCTCAGAGATGACCCAGCAAGAAAGGGACCTCCGCAACTATCATGTCAGTAAGTGCCTGGACTCAGAACCATGTGTTTTGAGCCCTCTGGATGATGTTATGTGGGAGAGTGAAATAAATGTTTGTGAGAGTCTGAAAGTTCTAGCCTAAATATTTGCATAATGGAATCTTTCAGCAGCAACAACTGGATGCCATCAGAGTTCATAGCGACTAAGAAAGTTTCTAAAATTTCAGGTCCCAAAGAGTACAGACATATATACCCATCTACACAAAATATGTGTCTTTCTGATGATTTTAGATCAAGAGTTAGGGCTTTTGTCTCTTTAAAATAAAAGTAAATAAGTACTTGTTCATTGTTAGAAGCTTCTCATTTAATCTACTTACATGTATCTACCTATTAAGTATAAAATTGTCCAAATTTAAAAGGAATTTCATAGTTCAAGTTCAACCCTTGATTCTGTACACGATAGAAAAGAAACACAAAGATTATATGACTTATTTACCTAGATTTAGACTGGGTTAATTAGTGACTCAGTTTGACTTAGATCTATGGTATCCTTGACATTTTTTTTTTCACATTTTGTATTAAAAATGGATCTTTGGTGCTGTTCTACTTTATTTCTGCTGAGAGTTATGGGAAGCCCTAGAAATCCTGGACTGCTGCTTGGTGGAGCGCACTTCTCCTGCTCCCAGGGGGGTGAGAGAACTGAGCTCACACGCAGACCACACACATCAACATGAGGATGGAACTTGAGCAGTGATGGCTTTGATGTGGACCTGCTGTTTAGTGTAATTCCCTGGTAGTCACTGCTGTGGAAACGCCTTGCACCTGCCACAGTCAGTCTTCTGGTAGTGCTTTCCCTGCTGTAGTGTTGCTAGGCCAGCTTCAGCTGACCGCTGTTTGACCGGACCTGCTGACCTTGCAGATCTTTGCAAAGGCCAAAATATTCAGCGTGTGATTGTGAGGCTCTGGAGTTTAACGGTAGCATTTTGGTTTGGTTTGGTCACAAACACATTTATGATTCATCACTGCCTAACAATGTGCATTAGAGGTTGTTAAACTTCCCACAAAAAAATGAAACTATAAAAACCCCAAATATTACCTGTATGCAACTGTATCACTGCAGGTTGGTCTGAACTAAAACTAACAAAAGAGACTGTTCTGGTGGCAACATTCCTGTGACTCTGAGTAGATGCAGGGAGAAGGATAACTGGATCCAAATACTCTGAGGACACAGTGATCCCTCAGTGTCGGGCTGGAGGTACAGCTCAGTGGGCTAAGTGCTTGCCGCTGAGCACTAAGGCCCTGAGTTCGATCCCCGGTCCCGGAAGAAAAAAAAAAAGGGAACGGATCCCTCAGTGTCCTCCAGAGCTGATTCCAGGGCCCCTACATTATCAAAAAGCTCAAGTCCCTTGTGTAAAACAACATAGCATAAAACCCCCACACATCCTCCTGTATATATAAACTAAGTACTGTATGTTATGGTTTGTGTCTAGATGTCCCCCCAGAGCCTCACGCAGTCATGGGGGTGGGCTTCTAGAGTTTGTGACTGATTCGTTGTCCAGTGCTGGGATTACGGGTGTGAGTGCTGCCTTAGGGTGAGCAGCCTGCATGCAAGATAAGGGGCAGAAAAAATCTTCTCTCATGCTCCTCCCTGTTTGCTCTGGTTGCTTTCCACCACCGTGAACTATTGCTCTCTGCTATGTACCACCTGCCTTGGAGCCAGCTGATTATGGACTGAAACCTGTACAAACTGTGAGCCAAATAAACCTTTCTCTCTTTAACTTGGGCATCAGATACTTTGTCTTGGCAGCAAGAGAAATGTACCCAAAACACTATGGAATAGTTGTTATATTGTACTTTTAGGAAATAATGACCCCAAATGTCTGTCCATCTTCATTACAGACAAAAAGTTTTCCTGAGTAGTGATTCTTAGTTGGTTAAATACATGGGTACAGAACAAACAAATATGGAGTATTCATTATGATTCATTTCACAACTGTTTATTTGCTTTTTCCTCCAAAACTAAACATTCTAATGGTTCTGATCCCTTCTATGTGCATGCGCAAACACACACACACACACACACACACACACACACACACAGAAAGAGGGAGGGAAACAGAACAATTGTAGATCAAATAGTTGTTAAAGTACTGTATCTGAACAAAGGAATTAGGAATTTCATGTGAAACTTTTAAATAGCAGAGGTTGGTCCCCTCTAGAATAGCTACCAAATCAAACTCTCCATGAAAGGGATCCAGGAACCTAGATTTATAGAAACATCTGCCAGTATCATTCCTCTGTAGTTATTGGTAGATCATCATTTGGGAACCTCTGACATAGAATATTTGAAGTGCTTTGGCTCTTAGATTTAGAATCACATCTTGCTTATCATCCATCCTACTCTCCTCCATATATGCATTGGTGATCACTTTAATAATTTTCTAGACTGTTGACATAACAGTGTAAACTGCATTTGGCTGAGAGGAACACCAAAATGCAAAACAACAGTGATTTAAACAAAACAGACCTTGAGTTCCCTCAGACTTGCTATCTATACTCCATATTTCAAAGACCCAGGCTCCTAGCTTATTGCTGTAACATCCCGTAGCACATTCAGAGCACAAAACCCTCCTCTCATGGTCCAAGATTGCTCCTAACTCAAGTTAGAATCTCAGCCAGCAGAAAGGGGAAAGGAAAGAAAAACTCTTGCAGACAAAAATAATTTTGTTTACAAAATAAGGAAAACAAAGCTGAATGTGACCATATCTAGCTGCAAGAGAGGCTGAAACACACAGTCTGCATTCAAGTGGGCAAATGCCCAGGTAACCAAGAGAAAAGGACAGAAGGAATGATGGAGGCCAAACAACAGTCTCTGTGCAGCTCGTCAAGTCATTTTATTTCTCTAGATCTCTCTCTCATAAGTAACGGTTTTACACTGGGTTACCCCTCGTCTGACTCTGATATTCTTTGATTCCATTATTCTATTTTATTTAGAATCATTCTAATAAATTACCTAATAAATATTCAGCGGGTTCCTTTGCTTAGAAATAATGACCTTATTTATTTCTAATGCCTAAAATCTTATCATTCAAACATCCTTCTTATAATTTTAAGAGGTTTTTTTCAGTGCTGGAAATTGAACACACGGCCAATCTAACTTTAGGGTCTCACTCCAACTTTTAAAATGTATAATTTAAGACTGATTGGAGTTTACTGTTAGAACCTACCCTTGCTTTCTGTTTTCCTGCAAACCTGATGGTTTGGTCATTAAGAAGAGGGCAGTCTCCAGAAAGTACTCAATCGTCAGCCCAGAGACATCCATGGGAGAAGAACCAGCCTGAAAATATGCAATTTATTAACTAGTTTATGCCTCATCCCCTGTGTTGCATAAAGCCAGGTACAAGAACTGAAGACCTGGCTACTAGTGACCAGAAAGGGCTATGACTGTCTTTCAGTTCAGGACTCAGCTAGATGTTCAAACTGTTTTCAATAGTTTGGCAACAGTATCATAATTTCTCCATCTACATTATCCAGCATTAGAAAGTTGTATTTATGAAACAAACAAATCCTGCAAACCCTATTTTTCTATCCACCAAATTAACTCAGACATCTTTGGGGCCTGAATTTAAATGAAGCTGTGTTTCACAGCTCTGTAGTGCTTGTGTCACTATAGGAGGCCAAGTGACGACTCATAGGCCGTTTCTGAGTATGTGCTTGCTTCTAAATTGCATCTATTGGAGAGAGAGGTCAACTCAAAGGTCCAGAGAGCAGAGAAATGTGCTTTGGGGGCAACTGTTGCCAGTACAGGGCACACACAGTTTTTCACCTCCAGGATTTGCCCCATTCTCTTAGAATGCACAGTTGAAGCAAAGTCATAAAAAAGAAATAGTATTTTGTTAGATATCTCCTAAGCATAGCAAAAATGTGTGTCTTTTGTTTTTCTCAAATAAAAAGATTGTAGTAGGAGCCTGTCAGACAATAGCAGAAGCTCCTATTGGTCTCTCCTCAAACATCCCTCCAGACAATTTATAGAAAACACTAGCACAGTGCCTGGCATATAATAAGTGCTTGATGTGTTTCAACAAAAAAACAATAGGAACACCAATATAATCAACCTGGCTAGCACCAACAAGAGAAGGTGCTTCTTTCCTATTGTAATGAAGCTTTCATAGAGTTACTAACTTTCTTCCTAAAAATGTATGATCCCACTTCCTTGCACAAAGTTTGTGTAAGCCCATTCACAGCCTGTGGGATCCCCTCAATTTCTTGGCTTGGCCCAACCTCCCTCTCTAGTTTCGGCTCTTCCCCATCTAGCCTACTCCGTCCCCCTGTGTTCTGTCTCCTTGGGATGTTACTTCTCTCTGAATGCCAGTGCATCCTGATCTTCGTGGCCATTTCTCTCTCAGCCTGGATAATCCTCACCTCCTCCTCCTATTTATCTTGCCTGACCCAGCTCAGATCCTCCCTCCTGTTCTTGGCTTCCCTAGGGAGACTGAGTGACCTTAAGTCTATACTCCCTCCACACAGGCTGGACCACAAATGTTGTGTTAGCTGTGTCGTGTTTTAATTCACAGGTCCTTGTCTGTTTCTCCTCCAGGAGCCTCTGAGGAAAAGAAATTCTGTTATATCCAACTGAATTGATTTGCGGCCGTGAATGATACTCAGGGGGACTGTGAATTTCAAGTGTGAAGTTGACTTCTCACTTGACATTGTCATTTGATCAGGTCATCGTCTACTTCTACAAATGTAATTATAGCTTTAGAGGAAAGACAAGAGCCATAGCATCACTCAGTACCTCACACACGCGCAAGCAGCACATGCCAATCCAGGGATAAAATTAACTGAAAAAGAGATAGAGGGAAAGAAAATACTAGTGTGAAGAGGATGTTGTACTTCAGGGCCTCCACAGTTTATACCTTTTATAGGTAAAAGATGGTAAAGGGGAGGATCCTGGCTCCTGGGGAGGGGACCTAAGCGCAAGATGATTCTGGATGGATCATGAAAAGGAGTTTCCACACATGATGTCTCGGTAGGCAGCAAATCGGTTGAAGAACAGCTCCAAAGACGAACAGTCACACTGTAGACCAAGCAGTGATTGCCACCTAGAACACGTCCCTGCAAAAATCAATCCTGTGAATAAACATGCTTCCTGTAAGTAGAACATGGTGTCCAGTAGAGTAAGCTCTGCAGTCACTGCTTCGGTTTCACCAACCACTTTCCAGCTATGTAGTGCAAGTCAAGTCACGTTACACCTCTTGACTCGATTTTCTCATCTGCAAAATGGGAGTAGCAGTACTATTCACCTCCTATATTTGCTGTGAGGATTTAGTGGGGTAAATTGTGCTGGCATAGTGTCCATCCAAAAGTAAGTATCCAATATACGTCAGCTCCTCATTATTTTACCCTGTGCTACCCAAGCCTTTCTCATCAAATTTATTTGTAGATAGGCTGAAACTTCAATCTCACAGAGGGAAATTAGAAAAGACAGTGGCTAAGTAATAGCTTGCCCCGTCACCACCTCCACGGAGAGGGTGGCTGAATGGGTGGGTGGGTGGGTGTGGGACAAGTTACAGTGACAACACACAGAATGGGAGTGAAGCTCGAACAGCTTCACACTGCCTTGAAAGCAGAAGGCAACACCAGCCACCATGGTTCTTTTTTTGTTTTTTTTTAGGAAACAATTGCTGTGTGCAGGTTTCCTCCTCGAGGTATAATGTGTATCTGTTTCACACTGATATTTATGGTGTGGGCCATCATCTCCTAGGAGAAATGAGTAATAAAAATGAGAAAACCACACTTTGACGTTTTACAATTTCATGTGGACACTGTGTCCTTGGGGCACTGAAAGTACACTGCTTTCCTTGACAGGCAGGTGGTCCCCAGTGCCCCATCTATAAAAACAGCTCAAACAAGTTTATAGGACTTTTTATTTTTAAACTCTCTTCACTAAATCTGAAGTGGTTTAAATTAAACCTAAGGCGGGCTGACACTTCTTGCCCATGGAGGACAGACACAGGGTGTTTGCTCCGGCTTTAGGAGCTGTCACTGATTCATTCGTTTCTCCCCGCGTTAGACCCTCTCAGCCGCCAGAGGGGTCTCAGCCCACTGGTTAGGCCTTTGCAGTTGTCATACCCTTCCCTCCTTGCGGACATGGGACGACCTGGAAAAGACCTCTTTAGGAATGGCTTTCATTGCTTTTGGAGAGAACCGGCTTGAATGCATACATTCTGTCCCTAGACTTAAGTCTCAGAGAAATGAATGGAAATCAGTCTGGTGTAGCAGTCATGTCCTTTTTGGGATCTGATCTCATTAGAAGGCAGACACCAGCATGTGCTTCATCAGCATGTCCTGAACCCTGTGCCAGACACAGAAGGCAGCAGACATAGGTGTAGGAAGACAGATGCGATGCTTTAAAGCGCTTTGCATATGATCTCACAGCACACGGAAGGATGTTATGGACACTTGCTTTTCCTTCCCCAGAGATGGCCGGCCTGCACCTGAGAAGATCGAATGGCATGCCCCTGGGCACAGCCACTGCCATCATGGGTGTTAAATCCTGTGCCCTCTGCCTTGCTTTGCTAACTGCCTAGAATATGCTGACCAGGCACCAGGATGTGTTTAGTACATCCTCTCTGGGCTCACTTTTCAAGTAAAGAAGGGCACATATCTTGCCCAGGTCACATTTCCATGCCATCCGACAGGCCTACAAAAACACTTTTAGGAGGAAAAGGAAAAGAATGACAAAAGTCACTGAGAACCACATTATAGTCCTCATCCTGACTATTGAAAAACATCCTGCTGAAAGGGAGCTGGATGAATGATTTATACCTTTCACTTGCAAATCAAGACTAAAGAATCTGGGTACCAAGAGAAAGAACCTATGACTTTGGAACCACAATTTCCCCAAGGGTGGTGAATTTAGTTATGACTTTAGTAAACTCTAGGACTTTGAGGATGCATTTTCTTAAGTTTTGGTTGGTTCCGACTGACTTTTAATACTACAACATTGTCATGAATCAGGGAAAGGTTTTTCTAAGATGTAAACAACTCTTATTTTATATTATAAAAGGATTCCATCTTAACTAAATAATACTAACAGTAAGTCTCTGACAAAGTGTTGAAACAACTTCAAGTGTATATAAAATATACCTTCCTGTAAGAGTGCTGATGATCCTTATCTCCCTCGGTGATACTGGGCTAAGGTGCTGAGTGCTTCTGGGTGCAAGGACCAATGCGGAATGACGGACCCGCAGAAGGGAGAAAGACATGGTCCCTGCCCTGGAGGAGCTCACAGGCCCTGGAGGAAAGGGGGCCATACACACGGGCAACTGGAACTTAATTTGGTACTTGCTGTTGCTCCATTTTGAACTGGATCCACAGTAGAAGAAACTAAGCCTGCATGAGGGAGTTCTGGAGAACGTTACAACTTTGGCTTGCGGGAGGATGCGATTACGTGGGGAGGAGGAGATCAGTATCCACAGGAAAGCACACCCCGCACCGTGTAACCCCGAGGAATTCCAGGGACCTGGAGCATGGGGTGAACCGGAGAAGGGAGGGGTGGTGAGCAGTGGATTGGAGCCAGACTATGAAAACTGCTCACTCAGCAGACGGGGCCTGTTTTTTCCCTGGTCTCAACTTTGCCCAAGTGATCTATTTCCCTCCATACTGCACCCAAGTAATCCAATCCTATGTAGCTCAGAGTTCCCAGGAAACTCAAGAGCCAGTAAAAGGACAAACAGTCCCCACAAAGAGTTGCAAATGTAGAGTAGTGAGTTATGGGTACAAAAGTTACATGTTGCAACAATTTTCAACCGTATCCTGTAATTATCAGCTGTACTTTGATCCAGCTGACCCAGTCCTCAGAGTGCTATTTCTCCTGTGAGCCAGCACAGTTTGGCAAATCTGACCAATGCTGTTCCAAAGGGTGTCTGATTGATCAGCTTCTCCTTGGGCTCTAACCCCCAACCAGGTAGCCTGCTCCCCATAGCCCTGATTATCCTCTTTTTAGGGGCACCATCTGACTTCCTTACACTAGTGTCTATGAGAGAGGCAGGCACCTATCTCTCCCAAGGAAAGCAGAAGTCTGTCCCTTGGTAGGGGCCCTTTCTAATCATGAATTAATTCAGTAAGTACAACTGAGAATTGGCAGCAGGTAGGTTGAAGAGCATGTAGTTGCTAATTCCAGTTCAAATCCTACTGCTTTTTAATGACTATAGCAGTAGTCCTTGCCCTGCCACAGCCCTCCGACCTGAAGGAATTAAGTGAAATCCAGCTATTTCCTCCTGCCGGCATCTGCATTTCCTTGTGGCTTTCCCCAGTTTCACAAGCCATTCTGCTAAATGCAGGGCAGGGCACACAGGTGAAGAATGAGTTCTCTCCCCATCCCTCTTAACTACCCCAGCCCGTGATGAGAGTTGTGCACCAGCACTCCAACTCCCCCAGCCCTCCAGATGAACTTCGCCCAGAATTCCCTAGGGCACTTTCTAAGCTACTTCTCTTCTATTTCTCACTCTTCTACTTCCCAGCTGATTTCCTGAAGCATCCAAAAAAATGCTTCTCGCTTACATCATTTCAGGGACTGTTTATTGAGTGCCTAATCCAAGAAAAAGGCATTTCAGCAACCCGCCAGGCCATTGTGATTTGTCCTGTCCTCAACACTGGAGAGCGCACATCTTTAATACACAGTTTAATATCTGGTTGTCTTCTGGATGCATTTGCTTTTCATTTGCTTAGGGTGTGAATACACACGGTCCTGACGCCCCATAAATACTCTGAAGAAAGGAGGAACACCTTGCACCTTGCATGTCTCCAGTTTTACCATCCAAGTAATGGGTTCATAGCAGCTGGCTCACAGATGCATAGAGTACCAGCTGCTGCGTAGAGTCTGGGGCCTGAGTGAGCCTCAGTGTCTTGTGGTAGTAGATGGAGCCTGACGGCAAGGCAGGCTGTGGTTGAGGAGGGCCAGGATAACTATAGGCATTGAGTTCCAGTCATTAGTTACAGTTTATAGGATCTGTCAATCTGCTTCCTCTGTGTCGGCCAAAGTATGGTCTTCAGCATTGAGCGTCACCTATGAACTTGAAATGGAATCTACAATTTAACAAGCTCTTGGTGATGTGCACGCGCGTGCATGTGTGTGTGTGTGTGTCTATGTGTGTAAGAAATACTGCTTCCAAGGGTCCAAGACCCATAGAATTTATCTCTTATAGACACCCTTTTCTCTTACACACACCCTTGAGGGCCTAGACATAACCCCACATGTACATATATACCTGGTACATATGTTTACAGACACAGGGACCTATGCTCCTACAATTTTTTTGAAAGACTCATTTGTTTCAGTGTAAATAATCAGTAACCTTTAACACGATCATCCTTGTCAATGTTAAAATAAAGAGGAACCCAGGCAACACCAAATATTTAGAATAGAGTTTGGGAACATTTATCACACACTTGCTGTGCACAAGTCACATTAGGAAATGCAAAGTTAAGTAAGATTCTACTCCTGTACTGCTGTTTGTTAGAAATGATTCTTTGCTTACCAAAAGTTGTGATGTATTGACATTTTCTATGTAATGTTTTTAAAATTCCTCACTCCATCCCCATTTCTATATAAAGATGAAGGATGTTCCTAATTGATTCTTTCACACAATTTCAGAAGGGATATATATATATGACTTTCCTATTGCTGAGTTTTGATTTTGATTTTTTAAAAAAAATGTTACTTGGCTTATCATAGTTCAAACAGGATCTGGAAGGGTTCCCAAGACTTCCTGCAGGATTTGACTCAAAGAGGGTGTCACCAAGATGCAAAGTTTCATTTCGATTATACTGTCAAAGAAATACAAAAAGAACACTTTGTAAAACAGATGGATTTTGCTGCAAAGCCATGACAGCAGTGCTTTGAGCTGGTATCTGCATTTCAGCTTTCTGCATGACTTACCAGGCAACGTAAGCCTGAATTTACTGTGTAGTGAGTTGGGAACTTGTGGCGAGCTGAGACCTAAAGCTCTTATAAGAAAACTCATGGGTGACAGCAGGTTTATCAGCGGTGGATCGCCGTGGAAGTGTTTACCCATTGTACACATAGTATTGATCAGAATGACTCAGTATCATAAATACATAAATAACATGTAAGAAATTCCACTAAGAAGAATATTTTGACATCAGTTTATTTCTTAAGCAATAGATGAATCTTAAGTAAATGAAGAAATAATTATTTAAGTTTACTGAAAGTAAGATTAGTGGAAAAATCATTGTTAGCAAAATTATGGCTGAGTAGATGGAAGCATTCCCAACTTCAGGGCTCTGTAGACCCCCACAGAGTTTTTTTTTTTTTTTTTTTTTTTTGCAGTACTGGGGATCGAACTCAGGACCCTGCATTTGCTAGGCAAGCGCTTATTCCACTGAGCTATATCCCCAGCCTCTCCCCCACAGAGTTTAAACAGCTAGTAAATTACTGGGAAAAGTAGAAAATAAACTTTTCTAACTGGTTCCCACCCTTGACATCTTAATTTACTAAGTATGGCTAATTTTAGAAATCCCTGGATTAGACTAAGCTGCTTCAATCTGCAGTTTCTCTGGCTCTTCCTTCCATTGCTTACTGCTCAGAGGGCCAGTGCCCATGGGCTGTAGGCCACACTCTCCTCTGCTGGTCCTTCCTACATCATTCAGATTATCCTTTCTTCACCCCCCACTCCCCAAAGCCCAGCCTCTGTATGACAGAGATAATGCGTGACATTCCGGACATACATTTTGGCTCCTCAGTCTGCTTTGTGCTGCTATGACAGAATATCACATACCAGCTAATTTATAATGAATGTAAATTACTCCTTCACGGTTCTAGAAGCTGGAAAGTCCAGTATCAAGGGACATTCTTGCTACATCCTCCCACAGTAAGAAGGACAAAGAGCAGGTGAGAAAGAAAGACAATGGGGTCCAGCTCGTTCTTTCATGAATAACCCATTGGGGAGCTAAGGGCGTCGATCCATTAGCGAGGGCAGAGCCCTCATGGCCAAATCACCGCTAAAGTCACATGTCGTAATGCTGACAGTGGCAATCCCATTTCCACATGACTTTCAAACCATAGCACTTACCAACTCTTCCTCTGCGACCACTAAATATAAACTACACTGAAAGAGGTGACGAGTGATGTGGGAAACAGTAAAAACTACAAGTATCTCCTGAGGAAAATATTTCCCTCCCTCTGTCTCAGAGAGTAACCACAAAGGCAAGATACACAAAATTCAATATTCCACAGAGTAGGGAGAATGAGGCCAGTAGATACAGTGGGGGGTAGCCTTCTCTTTTATTGAGAAATAGCAAGATTAAATGCGTCCACTTAAGATCTCAACACACCCCCTATTTAAAGTGCCTAAACTCTTTATTTCTACTATAAAGATGAGCTCACATGTGATAGAGTTTGGAAAGCCACCACTTCTTTTAGTAAAGCGTATTTGAGACTTTTTCTTTTGAGGGCATACTAACCCTCACAGCTCCTTCACATTGGCTACAGTTCCCTTGTTTAGGTTCATTTACTCAGTCACTCCCTGCTTACCCCTAGAAAGCAGGTATGGTAGATCATACTGAAAACAGTTATAGACCAGCCTGGGCAACTTAGCAAATACTCTATCTCAAAATAAAAGTGCAAAAGGCCTAGAAAAGTGGTAAAGTGTTTGTGGAGTGTGCGGGAGGCCCTGGGTTCCATTCCTCATACTGGAAAAAAAGGAAGATGGAATGGAGGGAGAAAGGAAGCATTATTGCTATGACATTAGAAAAAAAGAAAAGAAAAGAAAAATTAACCCAGGACAAAATTCAGGAGCTGTAAAAGGGATGGTTTTAGGGAATGGGAGGTAAGATGCCAGGTTTATACTTTATGAAATGCATTTTACCGTTTCATCCTTCCTGACAATAAGATAATAAATTATTGTAACTCAGTTTGGGATTTACATCTCAACTACCATAAATAAAACTTCTTGGTTATTTCTTTTGAAAATAAGTACACACAAAAGGGTACCTTGCATCTAGTTATATAATGAGTAAGTTATGTCATCTAATGAATAAATTATGGAAGATTTAATTGTACCTGACGTACAGTTTAACTAAGTTAGCTCTTAATTATATTATATTTTTTCTAATGAGCAAATTCATGTTCTTTTTTTAAGTTTGAAATGCAACCATCTTTTCTCACTTTCTCTCTATCTCTGTCTTTCTTTCTTTCTTTCTTTCTTTCTTTCTTTCTTTCTTTCTTTCATTTTCCTTTTCTTTTTGGACCCATAACAAGTATCTTTCCCCGCAGTGTTTCCATGATTAGGCCAGAAACCTGTGGTTATTTTTTTTCACTCAGCAACTACACCACATTCTCTAAACAGATATTGTGTAATTAAAGATGGACTGCCGCTTTGAGTTCTCTAGGAATTTCAATGCTAAAGTTCCCAATGGTCTTTCCAAAAGTTTGCTTAATTGAAGCAAATGAAATAGTGGAACCATTGTTCAGCATAATCAATGAGAGGCAATTTACATGAGATCACCATGTGTGATGGGAACAGAAATTCTAGCCCAGTATAATTTATTCTGGGTCCATTGAGCCTACACAAAAGACTTACCTTTCAGAGGCTATGTTCCCAAGCCCCCAGTGTTTAGAGAGTAAATCTGAAATTTAGAACCTCTAAATCTTTTATCAATCCACAAAACACCACTATGTTCAAAGCTGAAATTAGACTTCAGCAAGCTTTAAGATCTGTAAGTATTTGGGTATCAGTGCAATGAAAAGATCCTGGAAAGTAAGTTCTTGGCACAAACAGAAGATGAGGTTTTGTTAGAAATCTAAACATGACTGCACTGAATGGTATTTTGGAAAAATACTTTTAAATTGGAAAAATTTATTTGACAGCAGGCCATGTCCAGATTTTCACCCTTTAAAGAACTGATCAAAAGGAAGTTGTAATATTTTTTGGTTACATTATTGTTTCAAATATCATGAGCATAAAGTTAAACCACTTTTAATATTCTCTGTTTTCTTTGTGCTTTCTTTGCAAATTCTAAATCAATTTCATTCAAACATATTTTAAGAAAGATGTGGGTTCCACACTTAAATAAGCATAAGCCATAATTGTTTCATAAATGCAAAAATTATATCTCATTGATTTTTTTGCTGCAAGGGTGGGGTTACTTTAGTATTCCATGCCAAATGATACAGTTGAATGGAGTCCAATTCATCCTCAATTTTTGCCATGTGCTAAAATGTGAGGTTCATATAAAAAAGGGATACACTGTATCAGCTGCCTCTTAACTTTTATTATTGAGATTTGCTTTTAAAATTTGTTTTCCCCAGACAGCACCATTTACTGGCTATGATTGATTACTCTCCAACTGCCCACAGAAAGTGTGTCCCTGAAATCATGCAATGCATAAATAGTCATAAGAGGTGAAAATGTCTTTCTTTTACATTTGACTAAATTATCATTTAGAATATGTAAATATGTTTAAATTCTATTTAGCAATGAGTAGAAAAATATATTTACTTACCCTAAGATCATATATAGAGAAATTGAGGCATGACCAAAGGCGATAAAAGACTGTGACTTTGGGGATGCTGTTTTGAAAATAAGCTCTTAATTGGACAGCTATTTACTTAAAAGAGATATTAGAGATGCTTTTGTTCATTTATTTTCTACTTTGTTTAAGGAAAGGATTACAGGCAGTTACAAAATTACCTCATGAGTGGTGTTGGTGGCAGTGGGTCCAGGGAATGTGGAATTCTTAATTCTTAATGACTATGTCAGAAAACAGACCCAAGCAATCTATTGATGCATTTTGGTGAAGAACTTATCAGCAGGGTAGTCAGCCTGTTCTACCATCAAGAAAAGAGTATTTTACCTTGTAAATATTGTTATTTGTATATATTATACATGATGTCATCAGTGGGCACAAACCATGCCCGGATAAACTAGGAACAATCTCAAAACCAAAAGCAGACACAGCACAAGGAGCAAACACAGGCCCCGGTGAAACAAATTCCATGTGCACCGATGATTTCAGACAATAATGATGGTACTTTGAGGAAAAGGTGAAACAATTGACTGATTGATATCACAGGCAAGAACCAGAATGAATGTGTGATCGCTTTGCGTGACTGCAGTGGAGATGTCAACAGAGCGATCAGTGTTCTGCTGGAAGGAAACACAAACACTCATTCTTGGGAGATGGTCAGGAAGAAGAAAGGAGTCTCAGGACAGAAGGGTAGTGGTCAGGCAGAATACACTAAGGAAGGCAAAGAAAATCAAGACCAGTGCAGTCTCTGCACCTCCCACAGTAGTCAGCATCTCTTCCAGGCTCAGTAATGGCAGTAGTGTGGGCCTCAACCTAGGCAGCAACTCTCCCATCACAGCCTCAACTCAAAACTCAGTTGCTACAACTCCAGATAAAGCTCCAGCCAGCCTCCTTCCTGGGGTCCCACCATTGCCTAGTCTGTATATTATGGCACTGGGGTGTTACGTGCCTACCTGCCACAAGTGTATGGTTATGATGACTCAAATGCTTCAGAAAAGCTTTCCTCTGGATTACTACAGCATCCTGTTTCCCACACCCCCCACCCCACTGACTGGGAGGGATGATAGCCTGGCCAACAACTCTTCTGGTAACCTCACAGGGCTTGGCTGTGGGGATGCCTCCTCCTCAGGTCTAGCCACAACCTTATCTCAACCCCAACAGAACCAGACACAGACTCACCCCACCATGCGGCTGACATTCTTAAACCCAGCAATGCCTCCTGGCTACAGTTACACCAGCCTGCCATACTACACAGCGATTCTGCCTCCCGGCACCTTCAACTGTAGACTGACTGTGTTCTCGGTGGCTCTTCCAAGCAGCATGGTGTGAGCGCCGGTGTGAATGCACTGGCCACCCCTTTCCAACAGCCGAGGAGATACAGGTCCCGTGGATGCAACGCTGACATATCAGTCGCCTCCAGTAATGGGCATACCTTGGGTTCTGTGTACTCCAAAATCCAGCAGTCTTTTGAGAAACAAGGTTTCCCTTCAGTACTCCTGCTGCCTCCTTCAATTTGCCTTCAGCCCTGGGAAGTAGGGGAGAGGGGGAGGCATCGATCCGGCCACAGCTGCCCCCTCTCCACCTGTCCCCTTTACACATATTCTGAAGCCCGTCAGCAGCTGCACTCCCAGATCCTTCACCATCGTCTGCAGCAGAATGGCCAGATGGGCAGTGGGCAAGGCAGCTAGAGCAGCTCCATCCCGCAGACTGCCTAGACCAGCAAGTCTGCCCGTAACAGCCACAGCTGGGGGTCAAGTGAGGCCCTGACCCTCTTCTCCTGGGGCCACCTTCTGAGAGGGATTCTCAGCCTGCAAAGGAAGGGGACATCATCAAAAAGAGAAAGGATGTTGGGGAATTCGAAGCCCCCACCCCAACAGCCCGCCCCGTGCCTCAGCTTCACGTCTGTCCCATTCCCATACCGTTCTCACCTTGCATGTACTATAGGATTTATATTTTCTTCTTTTTCCCCCTTGCTCCTCTTTCTCCTTGAATTCAAGATTATGAAATTTTGCTGTGGGTCCTGTGCTTCCTTCACATCTTCCTGTCCTCCCTGGCGGTGTATAGGTGAGGGGAGGGGAGACCCCAATATATACCAGCTCCACAGCCTTGAGACTCCTCCTTATTATTTGGAAAACAAAGCCACAACAAAAAAGCATCATGAATGTGAGCAGCACTGTCAGATTTATTAGTTGAAGTGGGTTTTTCTGTACCACGTCTTCAGATTTAATGG
This sequence comes from Dinomys branickii, assembly GCA_004027595.1. Taxonomy (NCBI): domain Eukaryota; kingdom Metazoa; phylum Chordata; class Mammalia; order Rodentia; family Dinomyidae; genus Dinomys; species Dinomys branickii. The sequence continues at coordinate 63,554 of PVLD010001247.1, forward strand.
CTTAATGTGTCTTGTATAACATAAAAAGAAAACCTCTAAAATCATGTTAGCTTTTGAAGTGATAAACTAATAGTTGATGTCTATTTTCTTTGCAAATGCTGTGCAATATTTTTATGCTAAGATTTTGAGAGTAGAAGAGCATATCCTTGTCAGGATAGCATAATTTTTAAAGAATGATTAAATGTACAGTTATCTTGGAATTTATAGGTTACTAGGCAGCTTGGCCTTCAGTTTAGTAACAGAAACTTTTGGCACCATTAAAATTTCTATAATAGAATATTTTTACTTCAGAAACAGAAAAAGACTTAAAAGACTAAGGAATAGTTCCCAAAGGGAGAAATATTAAAAGATCTATAGTTAATGAAGCAAAATTGAGTTCACCGTCACAAGAAAATTTAAAGTATAATGTTGTGATTTGATCCTATAAATTTTTTAAAAAGTACATTGGCTTTTTTGGTAAAATTTTGAGTATCTCTCACTTCTAGGAAAACTTCTTTTCAGGTCAGCAAAACACTGACCCACAGTTATTTATACTGAGTAGGTTTGGGATTGTGGAGATTTCTAGGTCTCCAAGCTATTATCAATTCACAAAACAAATTCACTGGGAAAATTAGGGAACCACAAAACTTCTTACATAGCTTGTTTTAGTGTTTCGAATAATTCAAGTATTCACATTTAGGTTTCTGACATATAAATACTAACAACTAACATTTGTTTAGTATTGTCGCATGCCAGGCATTATTCAGAATGCTTTACATTTTTAGCTCATTGAATCTTCACACACACTTGATGAGGTAGGTGCTGTTACTAACACCATTTTGTAAATGCAGTCACGGAGAAGTAAGTGGCATGTCCAGGGTTGTTCAGACTCAAACTCAAGAAGGAGCTTCTAAGCCTACTCTCGAAAGCCACCATGCTTTCACGTTAGTACTACGACCTTTCCTTTCTCTGGTGGTAGAATTGTCCATGTTAATTGTCACTCACAGTAGATCTTTCCCATGTGTTCACAGCTTGAACATCAGCATTATCTACCTTGCTAGTTCCTTATTTGCCAATTCTACTTTGCATGCAGTAAAGAAAGCCTCTCCAGACCCAAACATCTAATCACGTGTGTTTTTCAAAGGCAAACATTAGGCAATAGGTAGACTTAGGCTCTTGCTAGAGGTTATTTAAGAGAGTGCTTTGACTCTCTAGCATGGACTCGTTTGGACGGGTCTGCTCCTTGTATCCATGGATGGAGAAATAAATAGCTTATGGTTCAGACAGGCCAGTCAAACCCAGCAGAAAAGCAGTGCTGGCGGGTCTTTGGTGGCTTGGTCTCAATTATGGGTGTGGGTTTTGTAATGAAAGTGATTCTAAACCCAACACTCTGTTGAATTTCTACCACCTTGTTTAGCAAAGCTGTGTATTGTTGCTAACTTTTTTTTATTACTTTTTATTCCCTTTAATGATTGGATCAATCTTGCACTTATACATCTGGTAATCTGAGCAACTTCATAGAAGATAACAATATCTAATATAACAAGCACTGTTAATCTCTATAATCTTGTTTTGAAATCCTGTATTATTTCTATTGTTTTTGTCTTTCTTGCTGTTATTTTGTTATCATTTTTAAATTTTTAAAAAAATAAACCCAACAGTCAATGTAAATATTTGAAATGTTATTTGAAAGTTATCCAAAATCTGAACAAATAATAGGGTAGAAGTACCAAGTCTTCCAGTGTAATAGGACTATTACGGTATATACTTTGGTAAGTAGAAATTTACCTCTTCCAAAATGATTTCCACTGGTTTAATGCGGCATTTAAAATCTAACTTTGGCTGGGCATAGTGATGCACACCTGTAACTCCAGTGCTCTGGGAGACTGAAAGCAAGAAGATCATAAGTTCCAGCTCATCCTGAGATATTTAATAATATAGCAAGACTTTGTCCCAAAATTTAAAAAAATTAAATGGCTAGGAGAGTTATATCAAATTAAAAAGCTTCTCACAGCAAAGGAAACAACTCACAGAGTGAAGAGACAGTCTACAACGTGGGAAAGTAATTTTACCAGCTACTCCTTGGGGTAGAGGACCAATATCTAGCATACATAAAGATCTCCAAAAAATCAGACTCCCTCAAAAAAATAAGACTCCATCGAAAAATAGGAAACTGAAATGAATAGACCCTTCAAAAGAAACAGAACGAGTCAATAAGTACAAGAAAAAATGTTCAGCATCTTTGGCCACTAGAAAAATGCATATCTAATAACGTTAGATTTCATCCTCCTCCAGTAAAAATGGCTATCATTAGTGACTCAAAGATAACAAATGCTGGTGAGGTTGTGGGGAGGAAGGAAAGCGCCTGCATTTTTTGTGGGAATATCAACTGGTACAACTGCGGAAATCAGAATGTGGACTTCTCAGAAGCCTAAATTAGAAATTCCACTTGACACAGCTCTATCTTTTGGTGTCTTCCTGAAAGTTGAAAACATCGTACTACAGTGATGCACGCACACCCGTGTCTGTAGCATTACAGCCCTCCGCAATAACTAACCCTTGGAAGTGGCCTGTGTGCCCACTGACAGATGCATGAATGAAGAAAGTGTAGTTTAAAGGATAACTGAGTCATTATAGAAAAATGGATGGATCTTGATACCGTAAGGCTAAGTGACAGAAATCAGACACAGCAGGCTAAATAGTGCAGGAGGCTAAAATTTTCTGCTTATGTGGGAAACCCAGCAAGAGCACAATAAAAGCAAGATGGTAGGAAACAGGGAGGTTGGCTTGGTAGAGATGGAAAGGAGATATGGGGAAGTAGGGAGAGTGATAGTTGACTGTAGAATAAAAATGATCAAGATGCGATATGTGTACATACTAATTCACCAAGATGATTACAATTATTATGTATCACAAACTCTGGTAATACTAAAACATTAAAGGGAGCTAGCCTCATAGCTCAATATGAAGGCCCTGGGCTCAATCCCCAATTCTACAGAAATATGATTAAATAAAGCCTGATATTGTTAGCTCTGCAGGGGAGGAAGAGAAATGGGATTGGGAGTTCACAGATGCCTTCAATATTGTTGATAATCCATTTCATTATTTACACATACACTCTTTCATATGAATAGCATATATTCTCTAATGGAAAAAAAATCACTAAACAGCTGATGTATTTATTGTATGTCATAAAAACAATAGTTTTTATAATAAAACACTCAGACTTTACAAAGTAACTTATTTTGGATTCATTAATATTTCTGTCATTAGATCATATTAAAATGTTTACAATTCAACCAATTGCTATCAGTTTTAAATCATCTACTCTATGCCAGATCCTTTATAAATATTACTTCCTTATTCTTTGCATCCACCTCATGAAGTTTTTGTGTGAGCTAATATAAGTTTGCTAATGGCATACCCAACTAAAGCTAACTTCAGTAGTGAGGATATTTATTGTGATATAAAAAGGCCTGGGAGACAGGGTTAGTTCAAGCCTACTCAGAAGTTGCATAGGTCAGGAAAGATCTTCGATGACAAGACTGTTTGCATCCTCTCTCAGCCTGGATTGATCGGGACTGCAACCTCCCAAATGAGTGTACAGTGAAGGTTTAAATAAAAGAGAGAAGTGATATGATTTTAGGGTTCCAGGAGGACCAACATGCTCTAGCAGAATTCAAGATTCTCTGCGAGCTGAGACAAAGAATTTGTCTGGGCAACCCAATTTATTTGGATTTCAAACAAAGGAGTGGGATACTGAGGAAAGTGTGGAAACTGAGCAGGACCTTGGGAGTCTGTCAAGAACTTCTCCAAATAATCAGTTATGTTAATTTGGGAGGACTATGTTATTTCCAGGAGGATCTTCACTCCAGGAGTGAGATGCCTGTGGCTATAGTCTTTATCCAGTTAATTGGGGTTAGAGCTAGGTGTCCTCAGCTGTGGCCTTACCTTGTCCTTTGAGGCATCAAGGCATCACCAGTATCACAGGTCTCAGCTGGGACCAGTGACTCACGGTGGTTTACTTACTATGAGTCTGCTGCCCATCTCAAGACAAGGGGCCTAGGCTTGGGACAGACTCACAAGTAAACCTGAAAAGCCACGTGGTTAATTTTAAATCCTGCTCAGAGACACCTTGTAGTGGTCTCTATCACTTCAGTATATTTGACATGGCCCTATGAATATGCTCCCTCTCACCTCTACAGTGGTTGCCTCAGTCCCAAGCTGTATGTGTAGATACAACAAGGTCTTCTTGTACAAGGAATATGTCATTTGGTCAGTTTGTATTTACAGGGAAAAATAGTTCTAGTGCTTTTCTATCCTAGGGAACTTCACCTCAGATTCAGTTGTCCACAATGAGCTCATCCATCTCCTATTTATGAAAGAGCCTGAGGAACTGAATAGCTGTTGTTTTCACTTTATGGGGGGAGAGGTCTTACCAATAAGAAAGAAGGTGATGCAGTGGGATACCACCATAAAAAGACAGTCAAAAATGCCTGCCACTGAACTGCTAGCTCCTATTTATGAATGAAGAAATTGAAGCTCAAACTAGTTAACTAAGATGCTGAAATTTATACAATCTATGAAGAATAGAGGTAAAAATCATACCAAGTTTGTCCCACTATAAAACATAAAAATAAAATAAAATATATGGGTACATCCCTCCTCAAAAGGGGGTGGGAAAATAAAATATCCTGGTTTTATCTTTTTGGAAAGGCGTTAGTGTTTCCTATCCTCAGAGTCCCAGAACTGTGTGCAGAAATAGTAAGGGCATTGGTGGTGATTTTCCTCAACAATATATGTCAGGCAATACAAGTATTCCAGGCACTATAGGTTCAAAGATGAGTATGACATGGTCCAATATTTGAGAGGCAACTGAGGAAAGAGAGTTAATTTGACATATAAATTCAAGCAATAATATCAAGATTTCCCTTGAAGGTACGGTCATAGGTCTGAGGAACACAGACATAGCAGCAACCAACAGATCAGAAGAGTCAGGAAGGATTTCCCAGAAAAGATGACATTTGAATTAACTTGAAGATGTAAAGGATATCTATTAGCGTTCTCCCAAGCAATAGAACCAATATAACATGCAGATAAAGATATATAAGAGGAGATGTAGTATCAGAATTCACACACAGTTATGGAGGCTGAGGAGTTCTATAACATGCTGTCTGGAAGCTTCAGAAACAAGAAGCCAGTGGTGTGAGTCAGGCCAAATCCAAAGGCCTCAGGCCTTAGAGAGTGGCAGAGGACTGCTGGGGTCAAATTCTAGAATCCAAAGGTCCAAACACCAGGACCTACAATACTGACAAGCAGGAAAGGGTAGATATCTTTGCTCAAGAAAACAGAATTTTCCCTTCTTCTACATTTTATCCTAGTCAACTGATTAGATAATCCCAACCCAAATTGGTGAAGGTGGGTCTTTTTCATGCAGTTGCTGATTTAAATGACAATCTCTTCCAAAAACACCTTCACAGACATATGAGGTATTATTGAATACATGAGTGCTTAAATTTTTAAAAATATTATAATAAAAGTCACATTTCTATCAATTTCCTTTAAAACATTCCCCCTTGCTTCAAACACGTGTCTCATCATTCTTGTCACTTTCTGAAGAAGTTCTCAAAGTCCTCTTTTGTTTTTTTAATACAGTCTAATCAAAAATACATGTAACTGGGCATGGTGGTGCATGCTTGTAATCCTAGCACTCAGGAGGATGAGGCAGGAAGTTCAAGGCCAGCCTGGGCTACATAGTGAGTTCAAGGCCAGCCATACCATGAATACTGTTGCTGAGTATCATTCAGTGGAAAGACAGGCTTGTGAAAACATATGGGGTCTCCTCATCTACCTAAACATTTTGAATTAATTTAGGACACCAAGCCAACTACAACAGTGCAACTAAAAGCACTGTTTAAAATGTCACCCAAATGTAGTGCTAATGTGTTCCCTGGCATTCCCATAGGCAAGAGGGCAGTGATAGGTCTTATAATAAAATCCACAAAACTTACGCTTCATTTTGCCATAAGTTATATTACTGTTGGCTGCAGTTCAATTTTAATGAATCAAAAATATACATTAAATAAGATGTCTTTAAATAAAAATGCACATAAAACAAGGTTATGCATTGATCAGTTGACAGAACAGCCATGGCTGGAGAACCTAACTGAACCTAGGAACCTAACCCTGTTTTCTCTAGAAGCAGCATGTCAGTGTTTTCCAATTCAGTGTTTGTGATGACTTTAGAGAGCATAGCTGCTATGAACAAGAGACACTGTGTGTATTACACATACATGCATATATACACATACAGAGGAAGAGGTACACGCAGTGACATATCATCATTTCACCACTAATATGAATCTGTCAAGCAGAGTCCCCCGGGCTGGAAGTTCACTATTTCACCACAGACTCCAGAGTATGGTGACTGACTGTCCTGATGTGTCTAAGATTCATGAATGTATAACTAGCTTTCCACCACTATACCAAAATGCTTGAGATAATTAGCTTACCAAAAGTAAAAGTTTACTTTGGCTCATAATTTGGAGGCTCCAGTCCATCCACGACCAACTGGCTCTGGGCCTGTCGTGAGACAGAACACCACGGGGACAGAGAGCAGCAGAGCAAAACTGCTTACACCATGAGTTAGGGAGCAAAAGAGAAAGCCACAAAGGGACCAGGTCCCACAATCCCTTTGAGGACACACCCCCACCTTCTAGGTCCCACCTTGTAAAACTTCCACCGCCCCTAATAGTGCCCTCCTCAGGGACCAAGCCTGTAACACACGGGTCCTGGGGGACACTCAGCGTTCAAACAATAGCAAGGAATTTCCATGACAAGAAATTTTCAGGGTCATCTGTAGGGAAATCTTGGGGCAAAGTGAGTTGGTCTTTCAAAGCCAAAGAAGAACTGGGCTGAGAGTGGGGGCTTTCTAACAAACCCTTCCAGCTCTTAGACTGGAGTTTGTAACCCAGCATTATTGGAGAGAAACTGTCAGGGAGTGACAGCCTCAGCACTTAGCCATTATCAGCCACACTCAGGCTTCTGGGAACACCTAAGCAAAGTCTGCAGTTGCCTGGCAAAGTTCCACTGAGGAAGCACCCACTGCAAGCTCATTTTCTTTGTTTTGCACAGCTCCTGTTAGTATGGAGAAATCAAAGAGTTGAGCCACAAAGAAAGGTGTTGAAATAAGAATAGCAAGCATCCAGCCAACAAAATATTTTATTCCAGAAACTTACTATGTAATTTTTTTTTTACTATTTTATAAATTAATGAAAAGTAAGAAAAGAAAAATGTGGATTATAGGGTCAAATCCATGTTTTCTAAGTAAGCAAATTCTCAAGCTTTCAGAGACTTAGGATTTAACATATACTACTGTTTTTCAACTCTGCACATCAGAATCACCTGAGACGTTTCAAACTTCTTATGCCTGGGCTTTCCCCACGTTCAGGAAATTAAGTAGGAATTGGGAAAGGCACATCTACCGGGCATTCGATTTGTTCTAACCGTTCTCAGATGGTTCTCAGAGGCAGCTGGGGTCGAGAACCTCCCACAAGGTGGACCGTGTTGAGAAAGGGTCTCAGGAAGCTTCTGGGTTCCGGAAGGAAGGGTGTTGTCATCAGACACTAATGTTTGCCCCAGATAAGGAAAGAAAGGAGGGCTGCGGGGGAACAGGGTTGCACCAAATGGTCTTTATGAGCCTCGGAAAGGGGAAACTTCAAACTCTGGACTCAGAGAGATCTTGATTCAATAGCTGCTCCACCACCCGTAGGACTACACCCACGTAACTTTAGTCAAGTTGTTGGCCCTCTTGACATCAGAATCCTCATCTCGAATGACCTCTTTGAAAGGTTGTAGGGCTTATGTGAGGAAGCCTATGTCAAACTGCTGGCACACAGTGGGTGATTAATAAAAGGATACTTATCTTTATTATTCATTTTTTGTCATTTTCTGATTCACATTCTATTATCTTGATAATGGATAACAGAGGAGCTTTATGAGATAGGAGTAGCAATATATAAAGAAAACAAATAGCATTGATAAAAATAAACAATATGGCCAATGCAATTTTTCCAATGTATAATCTAGTTCAACAGTCTGCAAATTATTGCCTGTGGGCCAATCTGTTCGTGTTCCATCATTTATGTAGCCACTTTGCTACAACAGAGCCCACATAGCCTACTAAGTTGAAAATATTTACTCTCTGTTCCTTTATAAAAAAAAGGTTACCAGCCGCTGATTCTGGTTCACCAATTCCCAGGGTGGCCCATGGACCTCTCATTAGCCCCTTCCAGAAGATCCATGAGATCAGAGCTATTTTCACAGTGATACTGAGACACTGTTTACCATTTTCACAGTGCTGGCATTTGCACTGCAAGAACAAAGCAGTGAGAGGCAAAATAACTCGCTCTGAGCACATTCCAGGACAATGGCCCCAAACTATTCACAGTTAAAATTTTCACCACCACACACTCACGAGGGAGGGGAGGAAAATCGTCTTCACTTAACTCCCTAATTCTTAGCCTTAGTAGTATCAACATTTGGGGCTAACGATTCTTAGTTGTAGGGGATTTCCTTGTGCACTGGAGGATCTCTGGCCCCAAGCCCCAGATTCTGCCAGCTCTCCCTCCACTCCCTCCCTTATGACCACCAAACTGTCTCCAGACAGACTCCAGATGTTCTCTGGGGACCAAATCACTTATTCTCTCTCTGGCTCCCTCCCTCTCACTCTAAGGACTGCTCATTTAGCTTGATGAAAAAATAAAAAGTATTAAATTATTAATTAATTAATTAATTAATTGGTCTCACAGATCTTCTGAACCCCGGATACACATCTGAATACTCCATATGGCTACATGGAAAATATGCACTGGCTCAGTATTTTTGCTGCATATGAAATACAAAGACAGCATTATCTTAACATAGAAAAAAGAGTATGCCTTTGGCTTACCAGCTGAGGTAACCACTTCTTTCATAGAGTAGTTTTCACTTGAAAGAATTATTAATCTATGCTTATTGGGTTTTGGCTACTTGGTAGACATTACCTAGAAAATGAATGACTTGAACCTTCCACCTCAAGCAAAACTACTGATATTCGCATACTACAGTTGTCCCTAGGTATCCATGAGAATTGGTTCCAAGATTCCTATAGATTCTCAAATCTGTGGATATTCAGTTCCTTGCTATGAAATGGTGTCACATTTGCATGTAACTGGTGTACATCCTTCTGTATACTTTATCTCTAGAATGCTAATAATACTTAATGCAATGTAAATGCTATATAAACAATTGTTATACTGTGCTATTTGTAGAATGACAAGAAAAAGTCTTCACATGTGCAATACAGATGAAATTTTCCTTCAGCATTGTGTGTGTGTGTGTGTGTGTGTGTGTGCGCGCGCGCGCACGCGCGCATGAAACATAGACTGTAATTGGTTGCCAATAATGAAATTTGACCATGGAGTGAAAATTAGAATTTTGAAAAATTTGTACCGCCCACTCTAAACATGACAGTGTCTAGCACTTAAAAGACTTTCCTGATGAGTAGTGACATAAAAGAATGCGGTGTTCTTAATATTATAGAATGAAATGCATCAACATTTGGAAGATATGCCTAACACTGGCCAAAAGGCCAATGTTTAATGTTACAAAATCATACACAGGTAAATAAGGTATAAGACTGACCAGCGAGTTTAAATCTATAATGGGATATAAAACGTTAATTGATGTTGCTCACTGAAACTAACCTTGAAAAAAATTATCACTTATTGGCCTAGAATGTAGCTCAGCAGCACAGTGCCTACCTGGCAAGCATGAGGTCATCAAAAAATTATCACTGATTGAAGTTTAGTGTAGTATCTAAGAAAAATACCCACAATTATCAAGGCTTTTTAAAAAATAGACTCTGCTTTTTCCAACTATATATCTGAGGCCAGATTTAACAGATCAAATCTGGCTATTACTATATCAAATTTACAGAAGCAGATATGAAAATTCAGAAGCCATTACAGTTTTGTACAAAGAAATTTGCAAAAATGTATAGGAATTCCACCCTTCTCACTAACTTTTTGTTTCATAAAATACTACTTTTTATGAAAATATGCTAGATATTTAACATACTAAGTTTATTGTTGGTTTTAATTGAAATTATAATTCTTTTTAATTTCTGAATGTTAATACTATATAGCAAATAACAACAGATGTAACCCAGATAAACAAAAACTCTTTGGAGCCTTCAGTAATTATTGAGAGGGTGCAAACTCAAAGCTTGATCCAAAAATAGGCATCTGAGATGAACACACACTTCTCAGATGAAGAAATACACATGGCAAATAAATGTATGAAAAAATATTTAACATCATTGGTCATTTGAGAAATGCAAATTAAAATAACTCTGAGATTCCATTTCACCCGGGAAAGAATGGCCATCATCAAGAAATCAACCAATAACAAATGCTGGAGGGGCTCTGGGGAAAAGGGACCCCTTCTCCATAATTGGTGGGAGTGTAGGCTGGTGCAGCCACTGTGGAAATCAATATGGAGATTCCTCAAAGAGCTGGGATTGGAGGTCCTGTTTGATCCAGCTGTTCCCCTTCTGGGCTTACCCATTTCCATGATGGGAAATCTTCTCAGAAGAGAAGGAAATCTGGGTATCTTCTCAGAAGAATTAAAAACATCATACCACAACAACATATGTGCACCCATGTTTATAGAAGCACAATTTGTAATAGCTGACTCTTGGAAACAACCCAAAGGCCCATGAACTGAGGGATGGATAGAAAATATGTGGTATTTCTGTACTATAGAGTACTACTCAGTCCTAAAGAAGGATAAACTTGAGACTTTCACAGGTAAATGGATGCAACTTGAGGCCATATTAATAAGTGAAACAAATCAGACTCACATGCATAAACAGCATATTGTCTGTCTGGTGTGAGAAACTGAAAGAGTAAATTATATTGAAAATATACAATAGATATTGTGAAATGGGAAGAAATTTTTCAAAAGGAAGAAGGAACGAGGATGGGGGAAAGGGGAAAATAAAGAAGGGAAAAGGGAAAAATGCAAGTCAGTTATACTATTAGTGTCTTTTAGTTCATTGGAAAGGAAGCCTTGCACTAATATCTATTGTAGAAAATTTTAATGCCCATATCTAGTACTCTGAATACTTTTTCTTTTTTGTCATTTTTATTTTTAAAATATTTTTTAAAGAATGAAAGCATATTAACTAACATACATGCATTTACAAAATAACAGAAGAACAATACAAGCAATACTGAAATTCAGACAAGGTGATAGGAAATTAACAATGGTTGTCATATTACATATTCATTTTTTCAAAGTGGCTACTCAGGAAAACAAATATAGACATATAGGATTGGTCAAATAATTAATCATTAACTGCTCCTTTCAATGAAGTGATGGAAGTCAGTAGTACAACTATGTTAGCCATCCTGTATATACACATAAACATAAATTTCCCTTCTTTCTTTTCTCTTTTCCCTCATCCCAGTTGTTCTTTACTTTTGAGCATTTTTCTTTCTTTTCATAATGTCTATCATACCTCCTAATTTTATTCACTCTTTCAGGTTCTTACACTATTGAGACAATATGTTGTTATACATGTTGGTCTGATTTGTTTCACTTGTGAGTATGGTCTCCAGTTGTGACCATTTACTTATAAAAGCCTTTAGTTTATCTTTCTTTATAGCTGAGTGATATTCCATGATATAAAAATACCACAGCTTTTGTATCCAGTCCTCAGTGGATGGACATTTAGGTTGCTTCCACAATTTAACTATTACAAATTGCACAGCTATATACATGGGTGCCCATATATCTCTGTGATATGATGTTTTCAGTTCTTGGAAAATACCCAGAAGGGGAATAGCTGGGTTGAATGGGACCTCTAGACCTAAACTGCTGAGGAATCTCCAAACTGATTTCCACAGTGGTTTCACCAGTCTGTATTCCCACCAGCAGTGGAGAAGTGTTCCTATTTCTCCACAGCCTCACCAGCATTTGTTATTGGTTGATTTCTTAATGATAGTCATTCTTACTGGGGTGAAATGAAATCTCAGCGTTGTTTTAATTTGCATTTCTCAAATGACTAATGATGTTGAACATTTTCTTGTGTATTTATTTGCCATTTGTATTTCTTTATCTGAGAGATGCCCATTTCTGGATTGGGTCTTTGAATTTGGGAGAGCTGATGCTTTTTTAATTCTTTATATGTCCTAGATAGAAGTCCTTTGTCTGAGCTAAACTTTTTTCCCAATTTGTAGGTTTTTTTTTTCCTCTGCTGGTGATTTCTTTAGATGTGCAAAAACTTCAGTAAGATGAGAAGAAAACCCAGCTATTGATTCTTTGAAGTATTTCCCATGTGGTTTGGTTTTTGTTTATGAACTCTCTGCCTACCCCTATGTCTTCAAGATTTTTACTTATTTTCTCTTCCAATAGATTTAGTGTTTCTGCTTTAATATTGAGATCTATGATCTATTTTGACTTGAGTTTAGTTCATGGTGATAGACTTGGGTCTATTTTCAGTCTTCAGCAAGGGGCAAATCAGTTTTTCCAGCATCATTTATTGCAGAGACTATCTTTCTTCCATTGAACTTGTTTCACCTCTTTGTGGCTGAGTGTGTTTGTGGCTGTTCCTGTATACAGCATATTGTTGGATTTTGTTTTTTAATCCACTCTGCCAATCTGTCTCCTTTGACTGGTAAATTGAGGCCATTCACATTAATACTGTAATGTAATGTTATAACTGATATGTGTTGGCTTATCTTTGTCATGTTATTTACTTGCTTTGGTTTCCTACTTTTTCTCTGCTTAATTTCTTGCTTTGCCTGAGGGTTCCTTTCTACTGTGATTCTTGAAATTGTGCTCTTCTTTTCCTTTGCCTAGAATATCTCTTAGTACCCTTTGTAAGGTTGATTTGGCACTCATGAAGTTCTTCAGTTGTTCTTTGTCATGGAAATATTTTATTCCTCCACTAAATTTGAATGATAGTTTTGCAGGATACATCAGTCTTGGTTGGAAGCTGTTTTGTCTCAGGACCTGTAACACTTCACTCCAAACTCCTCTCCACTGAATGATTTATGTTGACAAATCTGCTGTGTTTCTGATGGGCTTTCCTTTATAGGTGATCTGTTTCTTTTCTCTAGTGGCTTTTAATATTCTGTTCTTTTACTATATGTTTGGGAGCTTGATTATTGTATGTCTAGGTGTAGTTTTATTTTGGTTATGACTAGGTGGAGTTCTATATGTCTCACTTACTATATATCAGAATCTTTTTCCATGCTTGCAAAATTTTCTGCTATTATTTTTGCATCTTTTTATGTCATTTGTGTTGCCTCCTGCTGTTTTGTTGACTCCTATTAGTCTTACTTATTTCTCTTTGCCTTGTCTTGCAGGTGTTGGATTGATTTTTCCTAGTTCCTTGTTAATTTTAAGAGATCCTTCCTTTTGTGATCGTTAGCTGCCATGCTGTCTTTGAGAACTGAAATCCTATCTTAGGCTTCATTCGAGTGGTTTTGCCAGCTTTCAATGGAAGTTTTGACTTCCTGGATATCTCTTTGAATCTGTTTCATGCATTCTAGTTCACTCTTGTATTTTTTATTTAACATTTCCATCAGTTTCCTATGCTCATCTATTTTTTATATATGTCTTCTTTAGATGTGCTGAGCAATTCTTTCATTATTATTGTCATTTCATTTTTTACCTGAGACATTATTTCTGATCTGATGTCTTCTATGGCCTGATGGAGTTGTTTCTGTACTTTCATTGCAATCATTTCAGCAATTTCAGGTGTGTATTTACCAAGTTCTCCTATGTCAATGTCTCCTGGACTTGTTCTGGGTGGAGTACAGTACTGGGATTGCATTTTAGGCCTTCGTCTTATCATGTTTAATGCCAGAGGCAGAGCACCCAGTCTCCCTCTGCCCTAGCAGTTCAGCAAATGTCACAAGTGTCCCTAGCTATCCTTGTGGTCAGATTTGCCCTTCAGTGGCCTCCAAGATGGGCTGCTGACTTGGGTTTTCCTGTGGTTGGTGGAGTGTACCTAGTTCTCCGAGGTCCAAGACAAACCACGATATCTGTGGATCACAGACCACCTGCTCAAGTGTCCTCAGGCAGCTCAGGGCACATGTATGACCCAGAAGCAGTTGCACTGGTGGCATGATCACAAATTACTTGGTCCTGTGTCCCCAAACAGTTCATGGCACAGGCAGAACCTAGACATGAACCTCAGGGTCAGCAGTTCATGGACTACCTGATTCAGTTTCTCCAGACAGTTCAGGATGCATGCAGGAGCCAGACACGGGCTGCACTGGTGGTGATCATGGACTGCCTGTTTCTGTGACCTCCAAGAGGTCAGGGCACCCGCAAAGCCCAGAGGCAAATGCAGTGTCAGCAGTTCATGTACCGCCTGATCTAATACCTCAGGTGGCTCAGGGCACATGCAGAGAGAGCCCAAACGTGAACCCCAGTGTTAGTGGTTAGTGGGCCTTCTGAGCCAGTATGTCCTGGCTGCACTGGGGGCACAGATAGCGGAGACACAGACTGTAATGGCAGCAGATCGTGGGTTGCTCTGTCCCCAGGAAGTAGGTGGTTCTCTCAGTGCTCAGCCATGAATGGTGATGTCAGTGGATCCCGGACCTTCTGATTCCTTGTCTCCATGCAGCTCAGGGCATACGCAGGAGCTAGATGTGGGCTGCACTGGGGGTGATTGTGGACCACCTGTTTCTGTGACCTCTGTGAGGTCAGGGCACACCCTGAATACTTTAAAAATAACAATATGCAATGTATTAACTATTGTTATTCTCCATTTATTTTGTTATGGAATTTTGTTTTACATTTTTTTCATAAGATAAAAAATAGTAATTTTTAAGAGGGTTAAAGGGTTCCTAAAACCAGGAGATTAAAAACGACTGATCTAATTTGATTTTCCAGACAATTTATGATACTTATATAATTCAGTTAAAAGGATAAATAAATATATTCAATGAAAAGGACTATGTTGTTGAAAAAATAAGGAAAAATGAGTGGAATAACATATGCATGGATGGAACTGGCCTTTTTGAGGGAGAGGCCAGCAGCATAGCCACAGAGGTACAGTGCAGAGACCAAAAGGGTATACATTGCCTTGAGCAAGTTAGTTTTTCAACTCTGGCACAGTTTCCTCCTGGTAAAATGTCAGGGATCATAGCAATTACCCCATAGTGTTATTTAAGTATGTAAGTATGTAAGTATCCAAAAAGCAAGTGGAATAGACGTGAACTGCTCTCTGTGGGCCAGTTATTATTCCTTTAATAATACACAATAAATTCATCTCAGTAGAAACAGGGTTCAACCCGCAGCTAAAGACACAGGTGCAGCTGACCCTACTCCACAGTGGGATGACTACAAACAGAAAAATGTAATCACTGACCCCAAAGACAAGCTATCTTGGAGCCAAGAAAGCTGTGGGAATCTCCTAACACTCTTTGGCCTCACATGACACCTTCTAACCCAAAATCACACCTGCTACCCCCAGGAGCCATGTGGAGGTGCTCCAAGGATTCAAACCAGGCAGTATGAGCTTGGCTTGGTTTCACATGTTGGTTCCAGAGCAGTTAGAATTATTCTTGTTCCTGCACCATGATTAATTTTCCTCTCAGCTCAGTTTCAGTAAATATCTGTACAATCACCCTTACTTTTAAGAAGATAACATGCTCCCAAGAAGCAGCTTGCAAATTTTTACAGTGACAAAGTTGTTTTGTTTTGTTTGCTGTCTTCTTTCATTTTGTTTGTTTGTTTGTTTGTTCCTTGCACACACTAGGCAAAGCTCTATGAACTGAGCTACAGCCCCAACCTGAGAAAGATTCTTAAAGAAACTATAGGTGAAATTTTGACATAAACCAATGAAATGCATATGAAATGGCCTTCTGAAATGCCAAGGAGAAATCCGATTCTAAAGGGGAAGAAGTTCTCTAAATCCTCAAATTATATTTGCAGCAGGACAAACAGTAAATGAAAGTCACATCCCAGATATTCCAGTTCCTGCATCTTCCTAGAGCACCGTGTCAAGTGCTATAATTCTTTTTGACATTACTGAGAATGTTGGGTTTCCATTTGCAAATCGTGTTGAATTCAAATGTGCCTGATGTCAGTCTTTAACATTCACTCCTCCAAGTCTCCCCATCCATCTTGTCTCACTTTTCTTTGAGGCACATCACACCACGCAGCACTGCGTACTTTCTGTTTATTGCCTTCCTGTATTGTGCGACAGTGGAGATTTTTGTCCTTATTCTTCAATGCTGTGTTCCTAACTTCTAGAATGGACTAGAGTATAGATGATACTCCTCCCCTCCCCTCCCCCTCCATCCATCTTTTGGTTTCAATTAAGAAATAGAAAATGTCCCTGAGCATGCTGTGAATTCAGACATGGAGCCCTTGTGTGAAATAAAATAATGTGTCTATTTTGCAAAAAAATTCGAGGTCCAAAAGCATTTAAGGGCCATACTCCACAATCTAACAACTGCATAAGCCCAAATATTAAATGGACTATCAGGAACTTATTCAAAAGCTGAACCTTGTGGTACATGCCTGTGAAACCAGCACTTGGGAGGCTGAGGCAGGAGAATCACAAATTAGAGGCCAGCCTAGATAATCTAGCAATTTAGCAAGACCGTCTCAAAACACCAAAATAAACAAGAACATATTCCATGGTCTTTGTTTTTGTTATCTAATATTGTTGTCTTTTTATTAATAATTTCTTTTCAACCAGCTGTCCAGTTCATGAAGGCACAAACCTCTCTCCCATACATTCATGGAGCCTTGTGCCCTAGCAATGCTCAGAAAACAACTTAAGATATCGATTAGCAGATGTATCCCTCTTCTCGAAATGCTTTGTGCCAGTGCAACTCTATATGGAATGTTTGAATATCAAGAATTAAAGATGAAGAAACTTTACTACTTCCATTTGTTCTGTAGTAAATATTTCTTGTAAAGTGCATAATTCCATTGCAACTGCATACTTCATTTGTAACATTATGTTTGGGCACATAAGGCTTACACAGATGAGTGAACTGAGACATACACACATTGATGTACAGTCTACAGCCTCAGGTCTGTGCCAGGGTGATGAATGATGAATGAGAAGTAGTCTCTTTAAGAGACTTGACTGGCCCGTGTAACCCCTAGAGAATTGCATGAGAAAGGGAAATCGTGAGTACTTTAGAAGCAAGAAAACCTTCCTGCATTTACCTTTGGAGTCTAGCACAGGCATAATATAGGCCTGCAATACCTACTTAGTGATGGAAGAAAAGCTTCAGTAAACCAGTGATTAAATGTAATCAAGCACAGACAATGCAATGAAAACTCAGACACAAGGGATCACTAGGGACAGCTTCAGGAAGGAAACAGCAATTGTACCTTGAAGAAAATTAAAGCTTCAGATGCTGGAACAAAGGGTAAAAGGGAATTTTGAATAGAAGTGTAATTTAGATCTGTGCATCTATTGGAGGGATTTTGAGCACTTACCTCCATATATTGATTTACAGTTATACACAGTATATTCTACTGCACTAATACGAAATTTTACATACACACAAAAGTAAGATTTTAAAACAGAAATTAAAGATGAAATGCTATTCTTTTAATGGTGTACATTTATTAGTGATATGATTTCTACTGGACACAACTCTACATTTCTAATAAGGTTTTGGTAATCTTGAATTGTTCTCTTTCGTAACTTCTCATCGTGTTGGCTTAGATCATGTTACCTGAAAGTATGACTTATGAGGTGTGTACCTACTTGCAGGAGATGTGTCTCCTGATCTTTTTTTTGTTATTTTCACACCCACCTGCATTATTCATGTTACCCTTATTTCTCTGAAGGAACTTATTTCAATTACTTGTAAGAATTAACTTGATTAAGCCTAGATAATGAAATCTCATTTTTTCCAAGTAAATAATAAGTTGAAAGATGAGCAAATGCATGAGAACAACCTGTAAAAATTAAGTAAATCTCACACACAATAGAATATGTGGGCACCATCTGACACCCACATGGGTTTGAGAGGGTTGGGCTGTGGGGCACTTTGGGACTATGGGCCTTCCCTTCCTGTGTAAGAGGAGTTAGCAAGTCACATAGTTGGGAAGGGCAGATTCGTGGGCTCAGATCACTACTGAAGTTAGAGGTTTGGGCATAGTAAGATAGATTAATAAGAATAGTTTCATATTGTTAAGAAAGGAGTAGCCTAGGCCATGGATGTAGCCCAGTAGTAGAGCACTTGCCTGGCACCTGTTGGGTGCTAGAGTCAGTCCTCAGAGGATTGAACTGGGGAAAGGTTCCTTTTTATATGTTTGTCATGGAAATTGGGTGATGGGATATAAAATCTCAAAAAAGCAGATTTGGAGGAGCTATGAATGAAACTTATTACATAGTTAGCATGAATGTGCCCCTTCAGTCAGTTTTGCATGTAACTGTCCCCTGCTGGTTGTGGGATTCTGATTTGCTTTTGTTCCTTTATCGGTCTTGGCAGGAGAGAGCCAGGAGCTGCCTGGTGTATCTGGTGAGCCAGCTGGCCAACATGGAGCATTCGTTTCACCATATTCTCCTGCTAGAGATCAAGAGCATCACTGATGCCTTCTCCTCCATCCTGGGTCCTCAGAACAGGGACATCTTCCGCATGAGCAACAGCTTCACCACCATTGCCAAGCTCCTGTCCAGACAACTAGAAAATACAAAAACTCTTAGTGACAGGTGAGCAGGAGTTCCTACATCAGGGAGCTGTTGGGAACCAGTAGAGGGGGAGCATGGACAGGTATCATAAACTTACTGAAGAAAACCAAGCTCACAGCTCAACGGAGAGGAACTTTTGAATAAATTATGACACTTGCCAGAATTTTTTCAACATGGTTCCTGTGCAAACCAAAAGTAATTTTTAAAAATTCTAAAAATTATACAAAATATGACAAAGGAACCAGAAGATAGTAGAACTAATAATGCCATGTAGCACTCATTTATTTACTCAACAAGTGTTTGTTAATGCTTCTATACATCAGAAGACTTGGCACATATAAAGAGGAGAACACGTTCCTTGTATCCAGGGTGCTGCTCACTGTCCAGTAGAGGAGATAAATAAATTAGAGTGTTGTACTGGTAGGTTGTTGTGCTGATAGAGTTCAGAGAGTTTGGCAAACACCGAAGGGTGCGCTACTTCCACATGGACAGAAAGGGTGGAAGTTGAAATCAGAGAAGTTTTCCTAGAAAATATTTTGTTTTAAGAGTAGGAACATTTACTGGGAAATAAGAACAACTCTTTAGAAACAGGGAGGAGTCCCAAATGGGTTCACAACAAGCTCACCTCTCGGAGAAAGTTTTATAGAGCAAAATCATGAGGTGAGTACAAAATGGGTCAAAACTGTAACCAACCAATGTGTTACAGTTGAGTGGGCCAAACAGGTACAGGTTCTTGTGTACAACAAGGAAAGAATGGCCAGGTGTACACCTCATAGCATGTAGCAAGTAGCTGTATTTACTGAAAATCATGGGACGGCAATAGGAACAGGGAGAAGAGGGAATGGAAAGACAGTGAGGAAAAAAAGGGCTCATGTGTGAAAGGGAAATATAAAAAGGGCTTCCAGTATTTACTCGGGCAGACACCCATGACCCAAGGTGCCTCCCAGTGTCACTCTCTCTGATCTCAGCAATCTGCAAGACCTCCTAAATTTAAGCCTGATTAATCATCAGGGAGGCCTTAAGATTAAACAAGATAATCATGAGGGTGCTCCCTAATTTAAACCCAGATGATCATTAGGATGGTGTGTGGCATTTACAGTTGAACAAAGGGAAAGGAGTGACTCAGCACCTTTCTTTCTAACTGTACTAAATAAGATTACAGGCATGTCACTTGGGGGCTGGGGATATAGCTCAGTGGCATAAGTGCTTGCTTGGCAAGGCTGAGGTCATGAGTTTGATTCCCAGTACCAAAAAAAAAAGTATGCCACTTGGCTAATATTGATCCATCAGTAGCAAGGGCATATGGATGACATCACTAACCTTGGTTAATAATCTATAGATTATCTTGTCTTTAGTATCAGCATTAGTCTTAGTGGATGGGAGAAAATGACCAATACCTAATGAGATATATGTTTTATTTAATGGGAAATCCCAAAAAGGTGGTACCAATAATCTCAAACTTCCATTTATCCCTTAGGGAAGTGTATAAGTCTGGCCATTGTGATTTTAATCTTCTTCACATGTGCCTCCATAGTGCCAATGTGTTCTCATCTTCTGCACTGACTCCCTCAACGGCCCAGCCCTGTCTGACTGCCTATAATATTTCTACCTAACTTATCTGTCTGTAATATTCCCCCTCTGAAGAGATGTTCCAAACTGCAATTAAAGGACAAGGAGTGTAGTTTCCATCTCGTTGCTTTGAGCTGAGAAGGGTCAGTGGAGGGGACATTGTAGTCAGGGGCGTTCTCCAGAGAGCTGATCTACTGGGGCTTGAACAGAAGTCATGTTGCAGTTTAACAGTTGTGAATGCCCTTCACAAGCTCAATCTAGTGGACCCTGGTCAAATGAGCCTGATTCATTTGTCATTGGTTCCATCTGCATGATCACTTGGGGTCTGGCAGCCTCCAAGCAAGAATAAAAAAATTTTCCCAAAGAATTAAAGTATGTGTAATCAAAGCTTTAATACTAGAATGGAAGACTTAGGAAAGAGTCATGTTCAGACACTGCTCTTAAGGGGCTGGAATAGCAACTGTAATCAGCTGGCTTAGGCACCTCTACTGAGGGAGGTTATCTATAAGTGTAATGTTTCTTAGTGTAAGTCTCTCTGGTTATAGCTGTAAGACGGAGCATTTGGTGGTTTCAAGGGACAGTTTTAGCTAAGCAATGTAAAGACTCTTGTTGAGCTTTTATAGTTTCCACCATAGTTCTTTAGCTTCAGTGAACCATAACAGTGGTCAACTACGAGTGTGGCTGGAAACTGCTGGAAGGGGTCAGTGATTGGAGGCCCTTTTTGTATCTAGCTTTTATTACTATGGTATTGTTTTCATACAGCTTTTTGTTATATCCTTCTGCTGGGCATTTAAGAGCAAGTTAAAGTGAGACCTGTGCTCATCAGAAGTAACCTCTTGCTATCTATCAAGGTCAGTTGAGTCTCCTCAGGCCTTACTTCTGGAGCCACCTACAGAGCTTCTCAGCTCTTTTGTCTGGGTCACAGCCAGGGTAAGTCATGGTCTCCTTGACTGTGAGCATGTTGCTTTCTGTGAAAGCATGGGAGACTTTTCCCTTTTTGGTGACCCTCTTTTTTTGCCACACTGTGCTGAAGAATGAGTGTTCATGGGTTCTTTACCTCTGGGGCCCAGCAATGTCCATGATCAAGAGGTTGGGTAACTCACCTCATTGACCTTGGGGGGCCAGACCCAAAGTATTGGCTGTCTTCAGCCCAGTTACTTTCCTAGTTCTGGTCTCTAAACTTGAATTACTGAGCACCCAGAAGAGAAGATCAGTTATATCAGTATTACAGTGAGCTTAGCTATTATAATTTCATCTGGATATCAAGCACTTTGAAATACAAAGCATAGCTGGAGGACTGTTATTTCTTACCAGTCATGGTTGTTTTAGAAGTGGAATGGTAAAAGACAACAATTTTAAAGTTTTGCAGAGAAAACTGGAGATCAAGAGCCACACAGAATATTTTGGCATGACAATCGTGACATTACCTTTGAAATACTTTTAAATGACTATCTTAGTATTGAATAGCCTTTTTAGTCTTTTGTCTCCATATAGTACACAAAGGAGCTCACACCTAATTTGTTATTCTTCAATGGGATGTCATCAAAGACATGTGTGCATTTTCTGGACTGCGCAGTGCCTGAGCATCTCTGAGTACATTGACACATATATAACGTTCATATTACATAAGCTCTTTTAAAAAAGCTATCATTTGACTGGTGACCTCATGCTGACTTGACATGTACCTCTTATCACAAGTAGCTGGAGAACAAGAGCAAGGCAGATATCTCAGTCTTCTGCCAATTATCTCACTGGGACCTCCAAAATGAGATAGGGGAAATAAATGTGACTCCCTACCTGCTAGATGTCAGATATACCAAGATTTTGTTCAATGGAGTTGAAGAATGAGTTCTAAGGAACAATGGAGGTAAAGAGCAGGAAAATTTATTGGAGAGTAAGAATGAAAAATAGGGATAGCTCTTGAGAGACAAGAATGGTCCCAAGTGGGTTGGCCCAAAAGTGATGTTTTGAACCAAGTGTTGAGAGATGACCAGACTGCAGGCTGTTTTATGGGCAATAGGTGTAAAGGCCTGGCACTTGCTAAAAATAATTATCATTTTGTATGACTAAGGAGTATATTACAAGAAAAGCAACATGTGAAGATAAAGTAGTAGGTAGGGGTTATAGGCTGGTGGGCTTACCACACCTTCCTAAAGATTTTGAATTTTCCCCTGTAGGCAATGAGGGGTAATTGTGGATTTTGTCCGTGGCACAGTATGGTTAGAATCCACTGCAGGAAGCTCACTCAGGTCTCATTGCTGAGAATGTCTCAGTCTTCTGAGACAAATGAGAAAAGGAAATAACATTGTCCACAGGTGTTGGCCATGAAGAAATTATTAATGGTGGTGGTAGGTGAGCTGCCAGAGGTGTGGATGGTTGAGAACAGGAGCATGTGGCTGAAGAATGAGTGTGAACACAATGCACACAACTGCGCCAAGAAGTTTGTCTTTGGAAAAAAATAAGGAAAGCCTCGCAAGAATGAGGAGAGGCTTTATTTCTGTCTCCTGTATTTTGAACAGGAAGATATTCGACATTTTAAAATAAACTTTAGAAGTTAACTAGCACTTTTCAAATATGTATGCAATTTCATTTGATCCTCATGAGCATCCTATGAGACGAAAGGCTCCTGTCTGACAGAAAAGCAAACAGAAGCTCAGGCAAAGAAAAAGGAACAGAAGCTCAGGGGCTGGTGAGATGTATTCCCAGTGTGACACAGTGACTAAGTGAAAAAGGAGAGACTCAGAGCTCAGCCTCACACTTCAGCTCCTATGCACTGGAAGGCACTCAGTTCTGTAGATTATTCATTTCTCAATACAGATAGTCTGAGACTACTGTCAAATTCTGTGAGATTTTAGAGTAATAAGGACAAATGCCATTTCCAGCCTGAAACAAGGATTTTAAAAGCACAAGAAGCTGTCTTGACAAACAAGTGAATATTTAGTCACAAGAGTCTACTTTATGTCCAGTGTGGTACAGGATCCAGAGGCCCCAAGAGACATCATCCCTGCCCTTAAAGTGCTCACAGTCAGAGTATGCACTTGGGCTTTGGTATCGCTGGAGCCTATCAGGTCCTGAGGGAGGCCTAGGTGAAGTCATTGACAGAAAGCTTCAGAAGTGAGGGCTGATCATTATCCTGAGGGTGCAGAATTATGAGGAACTGATTAAACTCAGGGGGTGGGGTATGGGAGGAGAGCAGATGAAAATCCAGAGATACCGAGCAGGAGTGGTTTATAGACCTGGGAGAGGATGCTGTGAATCAAGAAAGGAGGTAGCAGAAGGGGAGTACAGCTGGGAGGTTCTTTTAGCCCCAATAACACAGAATATGATCTGACCAATATGGTCATTAAAGTCAATAATAACAATGCATCTGGGCTGGGGATATAGCTCAGTGGAATAAGCGCCTGCCTAGCAAGCGCAGGGTCCTGAGTTCAATCCCCAGTACCGCCAAAAAAAAAAAAAAAGAAAGAAAAACAATGCATCAGAGGAAGCCAGTTTGAATCCATCTCTTTATCTCTACACATACTTTTGATTGAGATATACAAATATATTTATTACCTGGCTCAATACACAAGTACCTACAGCAAGGTTTTCTCAGCTTTGATACTATTGATGTTTGGGCTAGATGATTCTTGGCTGTAGAGCTACCTTATACATCATAGAATATTTATCAACAACTCTGGCTTCTACCCAATAGATGCTAGTAATAGCGATGCCTCTCAGTTCTTGAAAATCAATTTGGTTGCTATATTACTAATTAGACAAAAATTGTACCCAGTTGAGAACCACTGTTATATCCATGCATTATTCAAAAATAGCACTTCTACAGACACACATCTTATCAGGCAACAACCTATGCACGGCAGCATATGAACCACTTTGGGCAACTGTCATGGTGTGGCTTCTGAAATGTGGGTTAGGTCTCTGCAGCTGGTGTTTGGGGAGCCCTCTTGTACTGTGTGAACAGCTAGCCTGCTCATATGTCCTGTTCATATGTCAGGAGCAAAAGCTCAAGGGCACGTCCTGGCCAGTGGAACATCCATTCTCTACTGCTAGTCCATACATAAGGCTGCAGGTGGCCAACAGACATCTTTAATATTGTGTGTGTGAAAATTATTTACATAAATGAAAAGAGTGTTATCCAGTGGTGTTACCCGTGGCATTATAATGGGAAACAGAGTTGTATGAGAATGCATTAAAGTTCTCCTTCCTTTACCATTTTTATGAGGAAAAGCAAAAAGAAAAATATGAAGAGATGAAAAGGTTACCACTCATCCCAAATGCCACCACTGCCATCACCGCTTCAGCCTCTTTCAGTTCAAAATATGTCTCCCAGGTCAATACCCACTGTCATTCTTTTCTCCGTGGGAGCCTTAAAAGGAGGATGTGAACAGCTAGCCTTTTGTGGCAACTGCTCATCCTCTTTGGCTGGATGGGAGGGCTTTCCTCCCAGCGTCTTTTCCCTGAATGGCCTTCATTGTAACCATTTTGCTCCTGTCACTTTCATCTGGGCCCCCAAAGTAGAAAATTCTGCACGTCTGTCTAAAGCACACAGTAAGATTTGATCCTTACAATTAAAGGGAAAGTGAATAGATCATGAAAGAAAATTAGAGATGATGTAATTGAAAACAGATGTCAGCTAATTTACAAATCTGACACATAGCTCAGTGGGCCAGATTTTAGACTTCAGGCCAAAATTACAAGACTATCAAAAGGAAAACAATTAGCATCCTACAGAGAACGAAAAACTGAAGCAGACGCGCTTTCCTTTTGCCAAATGATTCTGAATAAATTGGGTGAGTTTTATAAGATGTACCAGGGGAGGACAAATTGCATGTTTTATTTCTCTGTCTTAAAAGAAGGCTTATGTTAAATAAAAACAAGAAAGGCTAAACAAGAAGACAGCCAACCAAAGAATTTTGACTTTGAAATTAATTCCTGAGAAACAATTATAGATTGCTAGAAAGAGGTGCCAGGACAGGAAAAGAGATCTACATCTTTTGAACTTGGGAAGGTTTTATGTAGCCTTCTGGGAAGCCTTTAACCAGGGGCTGTCTGGAGAAGTAGGAGAAAAGGTCCCTGTACACAGCTCCCAGCCCAGGCCTTGGAGCCAGGTAGGGGCATGTGTGACAGTTTCCTCAGATCTGGCTTTCAGACCTTAGTCGAAGCCATCAAAGTCATGGAGAAAGAATTTGTTTATAGGGAAAGCTCAGGGCAAAGCATGTTATTATGGTCTTTTGCTATTTTAGTGGTAATAGTGGTAGTTGTGGTAAGATTTTATGTTTGTTCTTTGTTCTTAAGAATTGTGCCTGAAACTAAAACAAGAGGGTGGAAGGTAAATTATAGTCAAAATGGAAGGTGTAAGAATAAAACCGATTTCAGTATCAATGGAAAGAGATGACACAATGGAGGAGAAGAAATAAAACCCTAACAGCATGTGGGAGAAGGAAGGGGAAATGGGGTGAGGATATTATGTCACATTCCAATGGTCCCAGGAAATCTGTCCTCCTTCGAGTGGCCCCACTGTTTGGGTCCAGCCTGAGTTCCATGCAATGAGCATCAAAAAAAGGAACCACAGTGGAAATCCAGGCACCTGATTTGATGTGTGACCCTAATGTGTAGCCAAGAAACAGCATGTGAAAAGTTTCCTAAAAAGTTCTGTGAAACTTAAAAGTTTTTTAAAAAGTTTCTATGAGATTCTTCACAAGCCATCATTCCGTCCTGACATCTTGGTCTTACATGGTGCCCCAGGATATGGCCCCAGAGTTTAAGAGTGTTGGCTCTTCACTGTGTGCAGGAAGGAAATTGCAGAGAACAGGAATCAGCTTGTCTGTAGTTTTGCAAGGTATGCTGCAGTAGGTTTCATAAAGCTTCAACCAGCTCCTACCACCGGCCAGATCCTGTGCCAGGGACTTCACCTATGTTATGCTGTTTAATCCTTGCCGCAACAAAGTTTTCAATACGCATTGAGATTATACAGGCTTCATGTTAAAGCATAATGCAGTAAACCTAGCAGAAAGGCAAGAGCAAAGCAAATTGCTCTCCCTGACCCCTACCTACATGGTTTGTTGGCCTGTGCTAATTTCTGGAAAGACAATACCATAAGTGCTCATACATAAGCCCAGAGAATTTCTTTTCATGTTTTTCTTTAGTCTCATTCAGGGAATCTCTGTATTTTAGAGCAGACGAGAGTTAACAGTGTTCACAGTATTTTGTAGATAATTCAAAAAATCAAAGGAATGTCAAATGTCACTTTTAACTCTTCCTATCCACATGGGGACGCTGCTAACCCTCTAGGATTCTCTCTTCGTGTCTCCTTTCCCATGAAAGCTGCTGTTGACAACTCCAGCCCAGTATCACTTCCCCGCAAGGTCTTCTCCCTCCGTGCTTGCCCAGGAATCTTAGTCTGTTCTGTGCCACTGCAGCTCCTGCTGCCTCTGCACTGCCTGGGCACCTGGGGTCCTGCTCGGAAGCACTAGGTTTCTTCCTCTGTCCCTCTACTTGCTTCCAAACCTGGGGAGCTAGTACTCAGAGGAAAACATGACCTTTAAAATTCTTATAAGAACTCCTACGTTTTTAGGCAAGACATGTTTATACAAAGAGAAAATTGATTCTTTGAGAGCAACCGTTGGCTCGGGGAATGTACGTGAGTCAGTTCATGACCATAATCAAAACCATGTGATATTCTGGTCAGCACTGCCTCCTGCCTGGGAAAAACTGATTATAATTCTACCCCACCAAGGTACTTCTAAGAATGAAATGAGAACTTTAATAAGAAATGTGTATCTTTTCAATCTAGAAAAATGCGTGGTTATCACCTGAATAAAAAGTAAACCCTAATGGTATTTGTGGCAATGGTGTGGCTGTTGTTGGTTCTCTGCGCATAAAGAGGCTTTGGTTTCCCACCTCTCTTCTTACTGAAGAGCGTAAGTCTGACATGTGGTACCACTTACATTCCATGTGTTGTTCATTACTCTGCCATTT
This sequence comes from Dinomys branickii, assembly GCA_004027595.1. Classification (NCBI taxonomy): domain Eukaryota; kingdom Metazoa; phylum Chordata; class Mammalia; order Rodentia; family Dinomyidae; genus Dinomys; species Dinomys branickii. The sequence continues at coordinate 90,810 of PVLD010001247.1, forward strand.
GTCCTTCTTTAAAGAGCGTTTAGGGTGATGGAAGGTCTTTAAAGGTATTTCAGGAATTCATTTATCAGCAAGAGATATAGGTGGAAGACATCATTATCAGAGTTGGAGACAATGAAGGGTCCCTGGGCATGTGAGGCCCGACAGGGGCTGGCTTTGCGGGGTGTGGACAGCGGGGGTGGGGATTGGAGCCGTGCATGGAGCACGGGCAGAACAACTGCGACTTCCCCAGGGGCTCTAGCGCCCTTCCCTGGAATGCAGCAATGTCCAAACACAAGACAGGCAACAGAGGAAGCGGGGCCTTTGTCCAGCTCCTGCGGCCTGACACCCCCTCTCCCATTTCAAATAAGAGAGAACACACAAGTTCTGGCCTGGGGAAGAGGAAAGTGTACTTCCAGGAGAAGCCATGAAAGGGACTTGACCCTCTCCCACATGGGATGAGTGACAGTTCTTAAACACTCCTTACTGGACCCCAACGACCTCCCTAGCTGTTTTGTGCTTTGGATCCCCAAATGCTCCCTGTTCCTCTTCACCGTCTGTCATAACTGAACTTTAAAGCTGCCACTTGCATATGTTCAAAGTTTTGAAATCTTTTCAGTTTGGGTTAAAAGAAGGTGCCAAAATTAATTCTTTCCCAATCATTGTGAAGGTTGCTTTGTGGTCATATATTAACTCTGTTCTAGAGTCTGGATCCCACAGGATGTTACGCAGACCTATTGGACTGTAATCATCCTACTTGGTTACTGCACTTTGACCTGTCCCATAACATGTATTATTTGTGTCTAGTGTAGGTTAAGATATAGCTGAATCAAACACCTTCTGAGAAGCAGTGTGTGCTGAGGGTGGGTATCAAAGGCTGTGAGCTCTGGAGGCACTTGCATTCAATGGTAGGTAGATTAAGCAACTTTCAGGAAGTTACTCCACATCTCCGAGCCTCTTTCTTCATCTGTAGACGGAACTACTCATAGGACTTGCCTCCCTCAATTGCAGAAGTAGTTCCTGTGCAGTAGAACCCTTCTCTGTGGTGAATAAGTTCAAAGTCCCACAGTGCACACCTGACACCCCAGATAGCATCGAGATATACTTGTACCTATATGTACTACATTTATTCCAATCAATAAATATCTATGGTAAAGTTTGATTTATCAATTCATAGCAAGAGGTTAAACAATAATTAATACTAAAGTAGAAATAATTACAACAATATGCTATAGAAAAGTTTAGGTGAGTGTGATTTCTCTCTTCCCTTCTCAGAGTATCTTATTGTACTTTCAGCTTCTAACTTTAAAAGGACCTTACAGCACATCCCATAGTCATTCTGCTCTATTTAATTGGCCAGCATCATTACTCATGCTTTGGGCTTTAAATTTTTTTAAAAAGAAGGTGAGGTTACTAAAACATAAGTGCTGAAATACCACAATAATTGATAGATACCAGCTCCTAAGTAATGAGTAGGTAGTTATTATGATCTGTGTCTCGATGTCCCCACAAAGCCTCATGCAGTTATGGGGGGGGGCTTTTCAGAGGTGGTTGCATTTAGAGTTTGTAATTGATTCATGGTCCAATGGTAAGGTCAACAGTGTGAGTGCTACATCTGCCCTAGGGAGGGTACAGTGCTTATAAGGTACAGAAAGACGTTTATCCTCTCTCCCTCCCTTGGTTATTGATTTTGCTCTCTTCTGCCACCATGTGCCACCCTGCCTTGGAGGCAGCTGATTACGGGCTGAAATTTATACAAACTGTGAACTAAATAAACCTTTCGCCCTTTAATTTTGGGCATTTTTTCTGAGCAATGAGAGGAAAATAGCTAAAATAGTAGTACATATGACATGGCTATGTTTGGTCTGAAAGAGGCTTTGAGTCCCAGATAGACAGAATAGGATAGTGTTCTGTCTGACAAGATTTCGTCATGCTACTCAGAATGGTGCACAATTTAAAAAGTATGAATTGTTTGTTTCTAGAATTTTCTATTTAATATCTTGAGTGAATGAAACTTCAGAAAGCAAAATTGACATTCAGGGAAGCACTATGAACTGGATTTACATTTAATGCCTATGCTTAGAAAGTCCTCAGTAAATGGGAGCTGTTGGGATTATTATTTTATTCCACAGGGGTATTAAATTAGTTGACTTTATTTAGCATTCCTCTGAGTTGGAACTACTCAAAGTGTGCCCCCTAGACCAGTACCCATCTGCAAACTATTTCTTCCTGTAATGCCACATGTTATGGTGGCATACACCTGTAATTCCAGCACAGAGGAGGCCAAAGCAGGACTGTCATGAGCTTGAGGCCTATCTGGATGGGGAGTTCAAGGCCAGCCTGAGCTATGCAGCGAGACCCTGTGTCAAAAATTTAAAAAGAGAGAGAGTTTAGAAATGTTATAGCAACTTGACAACGCTACAACATCCAAGTCCATGGACAGTAGACACTGTATGTCTTGCTTTCTTCATTGTGTTTTTGTAGTAATTTATTTTTACTGTTTTCACAAAAGTATTAGTCTTTGACATATGAAAATTTAAAATATAAGGAGTTCTTTTCCACAGATAGTTTACAAACCACTGCATTAGAACTTCACTGTAGTGCAACCCAGACAAATCTGAGAACTTTCTCTGAATGGCCAGCATTTTACTCCTCAAACTCTCCTTTGGAACCTGAAGGAGACTCAGTACATGAAAGGGCATGAGCACACATCCCTCAGCCCTGTGGGATGGGTTACAGCTGAGGGAAATATAGTTCTTCATGTTATTCATATCGATTACAAAGCAAAAGTTGGGCTTTTTATTATCTTATTTGCCAGAGTGTCTTTTAGGCAGACTTTTCTACAGGTCATTGTAAATTTCAGGAAGATCAGGCATTGAGTCACAGCATCTGGGGATTTTTATCCTCAGCCCCATCACTGATGTGATTTTGACCAATTGCATTCTTCCATTTCTGAGTAACTATGTTTCTACTTATTAAAAGTAGGGTAGGGTATCCTGTTTCTATGAAAGGGTCATCAAGAAGGAAACTGTAACTATTCTTCTTGCCCTTCCTATGTCACATGCAAGCAGCTGATAATATTAGCTGTTGAAACTTCATGGCCAGCCCATTACCTGCTTCTGCTTCCCAGTGATAAGGTTAGCCTAGGGAAAGAAGGCCGCGATGCTCTACAGTTCTTACTCCAGATTCAGAGTGCTATGCGATGTTATCACTCTACGTTTTTTATACCCCTTGATAGTTTAAAAAGTGTGTTAGCAACATGTGCCACGTCTGGTAGCAATTCATGGGATGGGGCAGCCTTCGGTTAGGGCTGCTGCTCTCCCCTATGCCCAGCCGAGACACAGGAATTTTGACTAAAGACTCGGGAGACATCTGAACCAATATCTGTCCATGGCAAAATCTGAAAATATTCTTTTGCTTTGGAATTTAAAGAGACTGTGCAAGGACTGAAGATCACAAAGCCCACCAACTCCAAATAGTACTTGGATTGCTTTATGTTTCACCTTACTGCAGAATTCCCAAAATGCTCAGCAGCGTTTCATGATGGACAGAACATTTTCCTTCTTCAGTCCACTTCAGCTTTTGTGCTGTTTTTTCCATGTCTGGATGGGTGCTTCTTGGCTTGAATGTGCTGCTGGCCACCCCGGGATTGTGTTGAAATGCGCATTCTGATTTCATAGATCTGGGCAGAGCCTGAGGTTGTGCATGCCTAACAAGCTCCAAAGTGGGTCTGATGCTGCTGGCCGGGGGGGCCCTTACTCTGAGGATCAGAGATACAGGCTTTGCATATTTTTTTGTTCTTTTATCTACACCACATTCTCTTCCCTGTTGGTTAAATGACTGAAAAGTGAGCAAATAGCTGAGCATCTGCAGTAGATGGGTCATTTCGTTGGACCAGGACTCAACACCTTTATCTGAATTGCAGGGATTTCTCCCTCCATGTCTGCAATTGCTTAAGGAGTTCACACTTGTAGCACAAAGATTTTTTAAGTTGATTGTTTATATATCTCAGCTCTTGTATCTTCCACTCAGTAAAAAACTATCTCCTTCTACGATATGCATTAGGCTGCTGAAGGGGAGGAGGGATTTCATGTTTCTCCCTGTCTCTGGGTAGGAAAAGCTTATTTTCTAGTGTGGCATCAATTACGCAGGCCTCTGTCTTTAGTAACAGATGTTCACAGTAGGCGGCAGCCACCCAGGGTTTTATCACTTCTATTCTTCATGTCCTTTCTGTAGAGGTGCCAGTGTCCAATCCATTATCGTATGTGATGCTTTCACCAACACAAGCAGGACCAATGACTCCATTTCTATCTGACAGAAATAAGAATTATAGAGTCATACACAGATTTGCCACCTCACTGACAAGAAATCAGAGGCATGAACTTAGGTCTTTAGTGCGTTAGGCCATGATCAGTCCATTCCCCACCCTCTCTCCTTTTGAAATCCATTTTTTTAAAAATCTCATACGTGTGAAGTAAATCATGGAGGCATTTCTTCTGAGTGAAATTCTGCATTGCCATGGCCAAATCGTGAGTCTCATATAACTGAGAACTTGCTTGTCTCTGCTTATGCCCACTGAGCTGGTCAGAGACAGAAGAGAACCAGACCTAAATCACTATTGTGCTGTCTCAGTGTTCTGGTGTAACTGATCCAGTAGCATGATTTATCCCAGTCCTCACACAGAGGGTAGAACTCTGGACCTGCAGGATCATCTCTGTCGTTCTTGCGGTAATGATGACCCGAGACATTGCTGAAGAGTAAGGATAACACCCTAAGAGTTTAGGACTCCAGCATGGATTTGTTCCATTACGTCTGACTTTTTTTAACAAGCTTAGCGCTGTAGGACTACATATCCTAGACATGGGATCCTTAGCCAAGATTGTCCAACATTAACTAATATTCTTTTCTTTGATTTGAGGAGCCAGGAAGAGTGGCTGCCAGCTCTCCACCCTTGCCAGCCTTATAGTCTCATCTCCCAGCTTGGCGAGAGCAGCAAGCTGCCCAAGGGCCAATTTGTTTCTTAGGGAGGACCCAGCTCACACAAGAGGGAAGTAATTAGGCCTCCCCCTGGGCATCCCTAGAGGTACTTTTAAAAACTTTACCTTGGCAACAGAGACCAGAAATTGTTCAGACTGGAAATCATCTGAGCCTCTTGTAATGTAGTGCGTTGACTTAAGGCCAAGTTAATATTTAGGGGATTATAGAACTCTGGCAAAGATGCCTGTAAAATTACCTCTGGAGTTAAAAGTGACAAATGAAATGGGAATGACCCCCTATATGAGCCCCACCCACTGGCCCCACCCCCACCATGCTCCCACAAATACACACATCATTTGCTCGCTCTAGAAGGAAAGCAGAAGAATTTGCTCATGACTGGGAAATGTCTTTGTCTTTCTTTTTTAGAAAATCCTTTTATCATTTTATAGTGCATTTTAAAAGCAATAAGAGAAGTGAAGGATGAGGAACTGTTTACTGTAAACCAAAGTTTCCACTCTGTCATTTCTTGACCTTCTAACTCATTGGAAAAAAAAATTAGCCTGCCTCCCTACCCACAGACCCTGAGGGTGGCTGGAGATGGCTTGCGGAGCATGCACAAGGCCACGGATTCCATCCTCAGCAAAACAAACAAAGGAACAACCCAAGCAGCAATGAAAAAACCCACCTCGGGACATCATGCCCAGGCGGACTGGCACCCAGTGAAAGTTTTGGTGGCTTGTTTTTGTCACCTGTGCTCCCTACAAGTCTTCAGATCACAAAAACAAAGGGATACATGTAAGAGAAATTCTTGGTAGGGAAGATTCTACTCATCAGCAACACTCATCAGCCTCACAGCTGGAGATCCGTTCTTTGGTACAGGCATCTTCTCGTGGCTTTGGTACAGGCATCCCTTCTCGTTTTGGCATTTTGCTCTCTCCTTTCTCCACATTTCATATTTACCAAATCACAGTGTCATCCACATCTCGGATGGACGGTGCTTCCTGGGCATCTGGTAGACCTCGGGCGCTGATGGCAGGACAGGCTGACCTCAGACACCTGGGTGGTCTCTGCTGCCTCAGAAATTCCAGGGAGCTGGATGTGTCCAGCAGTAGGCAGATGCACAGGGAGCGAGGATAAGCAGCAGTGCAGGGTCCTGCCTGCCAATAGCAGGGATTCATCCTGGTATCATTGCCAGATTTAACAGATGAAAATACAGGGTAGTCTATTGAATTTCAAGTAAAGATCACATAACTTTTTAGGATTTTTAGTATAATAATTTTAGTACAGTATAATACGTTTCATTATGTCCCACTTGGGAGACATATAAATATGAAATATTAATAAACATATAAACAATTATGACAAATATACAAATAGAAATGTGTATGTATATATATATATATATATTTTATTTATACATAAATAATATATCTATAAATATAAAATATTGAAAATATATACACAAAATATTTTTAGCTTATGAAATATATAACAAATAATAGTAATAAATACCCTTTAAAATATTTGTTGTTTACTTGAAATTCAGATTTCACTAGGTGTTTTGTATTTTACCGGTATTACTACCCTGGAGGCAGCAGGCCTGCCCCTCTTGGAGTCAGTGGGTTTCTGGGTATAACCCATAACTTCTCTCCTGCCTAAAAGCTTCCCAAGAGGATGCTGAAAGGATGAAGGAAGACTTCTCCCAGCTACTAGAACTCTGACCCATCCAAGCATAGGCTCTTAATAACCAACTCCTGGTGAGGAGACACAAACCAGGGAAGGGGACTGAGTGACAGTTTTCCTCCAGGACAGATGGCATGGCATTCCCCAGGGGCCATCAGTCTCCTCTCAGATATGGAAGTTTGATCTGCTGATCTCTGGACCACATATGTCTTCATCAAATATCAACACATGGCATTGGTAATGCAGATAAAATTGTCAAGGTTACAGTGCAGTAAAAACAATTAAAAATAGCAATAAAATCTAATATCTGTTGTCCAGGGATAACTCATAACTGGCTACGGCAGAGCAACGCCTCACACTACTCTGTCATGTGATCCTCCTAGCAGTCTGTGAGTTTAATATAGTTAGTTCTCTCCATTTACAGAAAGTGAAATTGATATAAGGACGAAAACAAATGGCCCATGCACACCTGTGACCCCGGAGCTCTGGAGCCTGATGTACAGTGTCACTGTAAGGTTGAGACCAGCTGGGCTATGTAGCCTGAACTATGAACTGAGACCTTGTCTCAAAAAAAAGAGAAAAGAAACAGAGTAAAACAAATTAAAAATATATGTACATTAGGAAAATTGTGGGTTTGGGGATGGAACCAAAGACTCCATGCATGCTAAGTGTGTGCCTTTCCCCTGAGCTGCATCCCCATCTAGACCTACTTCTAAAAAATCAAAATCTAATTCAGTTATATTTGGGACATTTACTATGAGTGTTTGAAAGCTGAGGAATTTTGGGGAAGAAAGTTTATTATTATAATATATTTATAACCCAGAAACATTAAAAATCCATAAATTCATGAGAAATTATTCCTCTAACAATTTGTATGTTTTAAGATCTCTTAAATATTATATAAGATTGCATGCATTATTATATTGCATACAACGTATAATGTTCAATATATGATATATACATTTTAGGACATACTATGTGCTTTATAAATGTTTATGTCCCAATGAGCCCACATGTCTGAAATAAAGTTCAAACATAAAAGTATCTTATTTTTGAAATGTGAATAGTTTTCTAAGAACCAGAAGAAGTCCTTACTTAGTGACTACACATGAACTAACATGAACAGAAAATAACTGACTTCCAAAACTTCTTGTGCTGAGAGGATTTATTTGATTTCAAAAAATTAACCTTGTTAATCACCATGGTTTATAAAATGCCCTCCAGTAACAGCATTACTTTAGTTTCATTCGCAATAGTGGTAAAAGTTCAGATGCTAAGAAGATGTCTTCGTTATTTTCTTTATGAGGCCTGACACCCAAGGTAAAGAAAGAGAGGTTGATTTGGATTCATGGTTTCAGGCCATGGTTGGTGGCTCCTAGGTAGAAACAGCATGGCAGAAGGCGATGGAGGAAGAAAGGGTGCTCAACTCACGGTGTCCGGAAAGCAGAGTGAAGGTCAGAGCCAGGGAGGGAGATCATTAGGCACCATGGTGATTATGCTTTTAGAGACTATTATGTAGTATGCATAAATAAATAAATAAACATTTATTTGTCTCCAGTACCTGGGATGCCAACTGTAACCCTGTGAATTTTCAGGCTGAGGAATGCTGTGAGATAGCTGGTCACCTGGGGACCCTAAATAGCTTCAAAATGAAAACTAGTCACTAGAAAGACCAAGCCATGAGTCAAGAGTTGAAACTTTTACCCCTCTTCTGTACCTTACCCCCTTACCTGATCACCGCCCTCTAGGGAAGAAACAGGAGCTAGGGATAGAGCTAAGCATCCATGCCCATGTGATGAAACCTCTGTTAAAATCTCTAAGGGTGAGCCTGGGAGAACTTGTGGTCGGCAAACCAGCTGAGGTGCTGGATGGCTGGTATTCTCCATGCTCACCTCCTGGAGCTCTTCCTGGGGTCTGTCTTGTACAACTACTGGTAATAACAGGTTAAAGTATTTTCCACTGACTTTGTAACCAAGCAGGACAGAAATGTGAGCAGCCTGGAGACCCCATCTTAGCAACTGGCATCTGAAGAAGGGAGGGCAGGCTTCAGAGTCTGATGCTAACTTTGGGTAGTTAGTGTCAGGATTGAATTGAGTAGTAGAATGTGGAGATGCTGTCTAGAATTAGAGAATTGGTTGGTGTGAAAAGAAAACAATCAAACAAATATTTCATATCAGAAGTTTGGGGGAGGAAAAACAGTTCATTTTACCCTTGATTTATAAGGAAAGAATTAATAGTAACATTGTTATCATTGATAGTGGTTGAATAAAAATTGAAATAGCCTGAAGATGGCTCAGTATTAGAAGACAGATGAGAAAAAGCAAATACACAATGTTCTCCTGTAATCATTCACTATGCAATGAACATCACAGAGCTATTGCTACGGTTTTTCCATAGGTTCTTACTCTATGTAGGGCAATGTGACCCTAAGGGAGTGGCTCCAGAGTTACATCACACATGGCCCTTGTCCAAAAGGAGGTCTCTTCCATAAAGATATTTGAAACTATTAATGAAACTATTAATATTTTTCGTGGAAAAAATGCCTTTCTCCAACATTTTAGAATATGGGAAGATTTTGCTTACTTTGAAAATGAAAGAGGTGCAGGGATTTCTATAAATTAATGATGCATGCATTTAGCATATACACACTTTCTTAAAAATGCCTAGCATGAATTTCATATAAGAGCCATATTTTTGGAGAGTTTTGAAATAAGAATAAGAAAATATCCATAAAAAGTGTTTTTTATTCTCTAAAATCTTCAAAAAAATGTTTCTAATTTTAAAAAGCTGACATAAACCCTAATGTCTCTAAACTTCTAGCAGAGTAGATATAGAAGCAGTTTCAAAGATATATGTATGTAGCAGATATTCAAAAAATACTTGTTAAATGACTAACAAAAATTATCTAGCAAAGTTTCAGTTCTGAGTAAGAGGCAGCTAAATGGGTAGAATGACTGTTCAAAGGGCATATAAGCCTATCATCTACTGCAATCATTTCTGTTCCTTTAGGAGAAAAGCTAGCACTGATATTGGACTCCCTGAGAAACTAGAAGTCAACCTCGAGGAAGCAAAAAATGAAGACCATGAAAAGCTCCAGGTTAAAATCCAGGCTTTTGAAGACAAAATAAATGCTGGAAGCAGTACCCCTGGATCTATCAGAAGATATAGCTTAGGCCACATTTCTAAGGAAGAAAGAAAAAACATTCGATTTAACAGGTATAAATTTTGTTCAGTTCATTTTTTAAAGTATGTGCTTCATGTTTCCTATTGGTTTTACTGTGGTGCTATCTGAGGTGCTTCTTATACATATATGTGACCTAGGGCCACCCATAGCTCCGTCTGTTCATGAGCAAGATATCCACATTGTTCACATTACCCAAAGAAGCTCACTATTTTAAATGGGAAATACAAATGGAAGACAAACCTACAGCTTATTATTTTTGAAAACACTTTTGGAACATAGGTTGCCAATATTGAGAATGAGTGTCAATATTTTCTCTTGATTCCTGATTTTTAAAAGTTAGAAGCAAAAGCCCGAACATCTTCAGGAACCCTGCTGAGCTACTGCTGAGCCTCCCTGACCAGCGTGTGAGCCAGGCGGAGCCCCGGGTACCCTCTGGGGTCTCAGTGGCCACCTAGTGCATCCCTATCATGTCCGCAGGTGCTGGGCTGAATCCCAGACATCTTTAGGAACCCTGGTGAGCTGCTCCTGTGACTCCTTCACTAGGTGTGATGCATGTGGAGACCTGGACAACTTCTGGGGCCTCATTGCTTACTCCCAGAATGACCCGCACCCCCCCCCCTGGGAGCAACAGCTGAAACGTGGACAGACTCAGCGGCCTTGGGGAGTCCACCCTCAGCCCTCCACTGCCAGTGTGGGAAGCAGGCTCTATCTTGGGCAGTATCTGAAGCCTCGATAACCACAACCTGCATGCCCCCTACTCTTGTGGAAACCAGCCCAAGCCCCAGACACCTTCAGGAACTCCAGTGAGCCTGCCCTGCCCCTCCCACACGTGCCTGGGAGCCAACTGAATTCAAGAAAGTTTCAGGAGCATCTAGGACCCCACTTTGCCACCACTTACCAGCACAGGAGCTACATTGAGCACTCAAGATCTTCAGACACTCGCCCTGCCACTCACACACATCAGGTGAGCTGAGCTCCAGGGAACCTCTGGATCTTCAAAAATGACAAAACGGAGGAGGAAAGTGCAATCTCAGACCTCCACATCACCCAGAAAAAGTCCGGGAGACATCAACACAGAAGAACCTGGGAAATCATACACCTAAAATCTCTGAGATGATAGCAACTGAAGTAAAGAAATACCTCCATCAGGCCATAGAAGACATCAGATCAGAAATAATCTCTGAGGTAAAAAAGGAAATGACAACAGTAATGAAAGGATTGTTCAGCATATCCGGAGATGACACTAATAAGAAAATAGGAGAGCACAGACAACTCATGGAAACCTTAAGTGACAATACAGAAAAGAGCTAGAATGTATGAAACAGATTGCAACAGATATCCAGGAAATTAAAAATTCCACTGAAAGCTGGCAAAACTGCCTGAACAAAGCTGAAGATGGATTTTCAGACCTTGAAGTCAGTATTGCCACTAATGAACACGAAAGGAGGGAGCTCTTAAAGACAACAAGGAACTAGGAAATAACAATTCAACAACTGCAAGGTGAAGCAAAGAAAAACAATGTTAGATTAATAAATATCAATGAAACAGCAGGTGTCAACACAAATGACATAAAAAAAAAACTATTTGCAGAAATAAGAGCAGAAAATTTCCCAGGCATGGAAAAAGAATCAGACATACAAATAAGTGAAGCATATACAACTCTAGTTAATCATAACCAAAATAAATCTACACCCAGATATATAGTGATCAAGATCCCAGAAACTGAACAAAAGATCAGAATATTAAAAGCTGTTAGAGAAAAGAAACAGATCACATATAAAGGAAAGCCCATCAGAATCATGGGAGATTTCTCAACACAAACCATCAAGGCAAGAAGAGCTTGGAGTAAAGTATTTCAGGTACTGAAAGAAAACAACTTACAATCCAGACTGATGTACCCTGCAAAACCATCCTTCAAATTTAATGGAGAAATAAAATATTTTCATGATAAAGAACAACTGAAGAAATTCAGGAGTGCCAAGCCAATCCTACAAAGAGTACTAAAACTTACTCTAGAAAGAGATAAAAACAGACCACAACTTCAAGAACAACAGAAAGGACCAATCAAGCAGAGTAAGCAATTAAACAGGGAAAATCTAGGATCCAACAGCAGGAAAATAACATGACAGAGATAAACCAGTACACATCAGTTATAACCATCAATGTGAATGGTCTGAATGCACCAACCAAAAGAAGTAGACTAACAGAGTGGATCAAGAAACAAAATCCAACTATATACTGTAAACAAGAAACACATTTAACTCAAAAGGAAATTTTTAAACTGAAAATTAAAGGATGAAAAAAAAAAATACTCCAGGGGACAGGAACCCAGAAAAAAGTAAGTGTAGCTCTTCTGTTTGCAGACAATGTGAACTTCAAACCAAGAACAATCAAAAGAGATAAAGAAGATCACTACATACTTGTTAGGGGAAAACTTCAAGAGGAGGAAATAACAGTCATAAACATCTATGCACCAAATATAAGAGCACCCAACTATATAAGACAAATTTTAACAGACATGAAAAATGAAATAAGCAGCAGCACAATCATAACAGGGGACTTTAATACACCACTGTCACAAAGAGATAGATCAACTAGACAAAAACTTAGCAAAGAAATGACAGAACTTAATCAAACTTGTGAACATATGAACTTAGTAGACCTTTACAGTGTTCCACCCAACAGCATCAGAATACATATTCTTTTCAGCTGCACATGGGATGTTCTCTAAAATAGACCATATAGGGCTGGGGATATAGCTCAGTGGAATAAGCACCTGCCTAGCAGGCGCAGGGTCCTGAGTTCAATCCCCAGTACTGCCAAAAAAAATAAATAAATAAAAATAAAATAGACCATATACTAGCACAGAGAACATGTTTAAGTAAATGCAAAGGAATTGAAATTATACCATGTATACTATTTGATCCTAGTGCAATGAAATTGGAAATTACTGAAAAAAGCAAACACAAAAACTCCATAAACAATTGGAAACTAAATAACATCTTCCTGAACAACCAATGGGTCACAGATGAAATCAAAGTAGAAATTAAACACTATTTGCAATCAAACAAAAATGTACATACAACCTACAGAAACCTGTGCAATGCAGTGAAAGCAGTCCTCACAGGGAAATTGTAATGGTGAATTCCCACCTCAGGAAAACAGAACAAACACAAATAAACGATCTTATGCTACACCTCAAGCTCCTAGATAAAGAAGAGCAAGTCAAACCCAAAGCCCAAAGAAGACAGGAAATTATAAAGCTCAGGCACAAATTAACACAATGGAGACTAAAAAAAAAAATACAAAGAATTAATGAATCAAAGAGATAAACCATAATGGGTGTCTGTTTGTCAATATGTTTTTGTACTTTTATGTTTCTAAAATAAAAAAAAAAAAAATTAAAAAAACAAAGAGATAAACCACTAGCCAACGTTATGAAAAAAAAAAAAAAAGGAAAGAAATACATGCAATGAGGAATGAAAGGGGTGAAATCCCTACAGATCCTGAAGAAATTCAGATCATCAATACCTCCTGTGAAAATCTTTACTCTTGTAGGATGGAAAACACAGAGAAAATGGATGAATTTCTAGATATATATGGATTACCAAAGCTGTATGAAGAAGATATAAAACTCCTCAATTATTTGATATCACAGTGACATTGAGAATGTAATAAAAAAAAAAAAAAAAACTTGCCAGTGAAGAAAAGCCCAGGTTCTGACGGATTGACAGCTGAATTCTACAAAAAAATTTAGAAAAGGTTTAACGCCAATTCTTCTCAAACTCTTTAATGAAATTGAAAGGGAAGGAATTCTCCCCACCTCATTCCTGGAGCCGGGTATTATCCTGATACCAAAACCAGAGAAAGACCCAACCAAAAAAGAGAACTACAGGCCAATTTCCCTAACGAATATGATGCAAAAATTCTCAATAAAATACCAGCAAACAAAATACAGCAAATCATCAAGAAGATTATATACCATGACCAAGTGGGATTCATCCCAGCAATGCAGGGATGGTTCAATATACATAAATTAATTAATGTAATACACCATGTCAATAGAGCCAAAGATAAAAATCACATGATCATCTCCACTGATGCAGAAAACACCTTCAGTAAAGTCCAACACTGGTTCATGATAAAAACCCTACAGAAAATTGGAATAGATGGCTTTTACCTTAAGCTGATCAAAGCCACCTATGATAAACCAAGGACTAATATCATACAAAATGGTTAAAAACTGAAAGCTTTCACTTTAAAATCAGAAACAAGGATGTCCACTGCCACCACTACTATTCAATATAGTACTGGAAATACTAGCTAGAGCAATTAGACAAGAGAGAGAAATAAAAGGAATAAGGATAGGAATGGAAGAAGTGAATTTATCATTATTTGCAGGCGACATGTTACTCTACATAGAAGACCCAAAAACTCCACCAAAAGGCTTATGGATTTAACAGCATATTAAACAGAAGTAGCATATTCAGTAGCATAGCTGGATACAAAGTTCACACACTCAAAAATCAATAGCCTTCCTGTACACAAGCAACAAACAGACTGAGAGAGAAATTAGAGAAGCCACACCTTTCACAACAGCATCTAAAAAGATGCAACACTTAGGAATCAATCTAACAAAAGAAGTAAAAGATCTATACAGTGAAAATTATAGTGCTCTGAAAAAAGAGATCAAAGAGGATTTCAGAAAATAGAAAGATATTCCTTGCTCATGGATAGGAAGAACCAACATTGTGAAAATAACCATACTTCCAAATTGTTGTACAGATTCAATGCAATCCCAATTAAAATATCATTAGCATACTTCACAGATCTAGAGAAAACATTCTTAAAGTTCATCTGGAACCAGAAGAGGCCTAGAATAGCAAAAGCAATCCAGGGAAACAAAGGAAAAGCAGGAGGCCTCACAATTCCTGACTTAAAATAATATTACAAAGCTACTGTGATAAAATCAGCACAGTACTGGCACAAAAACAGACCTGAATATCAATGGAACAGATTAGAAGATGCAAACACAACTACAAACACACTCAGTCACCTTATCTTTGACAAAGGGGCCAAACATGTTCAATGCCAGAAAAATAGCCTCTTCAATAAATCGTGCTGGAAAAACTGGCTTTCCTCATGCCAAAGACTAAAACTAGACCCATGTCTTTCACCATGCAGTAAACTAAAGTCAAAATGGATCAAAGTTCTAAATATTAAAACAGAAACACTAAATTTATTCAAAAAGAAATTAGGTAAAAATCTTAAAGACATAGGGGTAGGCAGACAGTTCATGAACAAAAACCAAATTGCACAGGAAATAATTCAAAGAATCAACAACTGGGATCTCATCTTATTGAAAGATTTTTGCACATCAAAAGAAATCACCAATAGAGCAAAAAGAAAACACATGTATTGGGAAAAACTTTTATCCAACCAACCACAGACAAAAGACTTATATCTAGGACACATAAAGAATTTTAAAAAGTCAGGCTCGCCAAATTTAAAGACCCAATCCAAAAATGGGTATCTGAGATTAATACTCATTTCTCAAATGAAGAAATACTAATGGTGAATAAATACATCAAAAAATGTTCAATATCATTAGTCTCTGGAGAAATGCAAATTAAAACAACACTGAGATTCCATCTCAGCACAGAAAGAATGTCTATCATCAAGAAATTAACCAATAACAAATGCTGGAGAGGCTGTGGGGAGGAAGGAACCCTACTCCACTGCTGGTGGGAGTATAGACTGGTACCGCTGTGGAAATCAGTTTGGAGATTCCTCACAAAACTAGAATTGGAAGTCCCATTTAACCCAGCTATTCCCTTTCTGGGTATTTTCCCAGAAGAATTAAAAACATCATACCACATCAATATATATGGCCCATATTTATAGCAGCACAGTTTGTTATAGCTAAATCTTGGAAACAACACAAATGCCCCTCCACTGAGGAATGGACAAAAAAGATGTGATGTTTTTATACAATGGAGTATTACTCAGCTATAAAAAAGGATAAACTTAAGGCTTTTTTAGGTAAATGGATACAACTAGAGACTATACTAATATGTGAAATAAATCCAACCCACATATGTAAACATCATATTGTCTCCTTAGTGTAGGAACCTGAAAGAATAAGTAAAACTCAAAATGTACAATAGATGACAGGAAAGGGAAAGAAATTGCTCAAAGGAAAGAATGTCTGGGATGAGGGAAAAAAGAAAAAAGAAAGAAGGAAGCAAAATATATTATGTATAGCTGTGATAACTGTACTGTTGATGTCTGATGGAACATTGAAAGGAACAGTTAATGCTTAAATTTTTTTATGTTCTGACCAATTTTGCGTGCTTATATCTGGTAATCTGAGCAATTGATTTGAAGGTAACAATATGCAATGGAACTACCATGGTGAATTCCTACCGTCTTGTCTAATGAAACTATATTATCTCTAATGTTTTATCCCATAATTATTTTCTTATTCTCTTTAATGGTTTGAACAATCTTCCATTTTTACATCTAGTGATCTGAGCAACATGGTTGAAGATAACAATATGTAATATAACAACCACTGTTAATTCCTATCCTTTTGTCTTGAAACCCTGTTTCACTTTAAATATTCTTGCTTTGGTTTTTTATGTTTGTGATGCTGGTGTGCTGCTTTTGTTCTTTTTTTCCTCATTGACTGCTCTATTTAAAATAAACTTTTAAAAAATCAAAATTTTAGGCTGTCTCTAATTAGTAAAACTCTGATTTATTGTATTTTATGGAGGACACAATGTAAAATAGTGTTTCCTACCATAAATCATTTAAAATATGCTTTTTAATCCAAGTCTTTTTAATGGCATTCTTAACTTAAATGAGATTTATGTTTTCAATCTTCAGCTATCCAGTGATTTGTGAGCAGTGCTTAAGCTTATTTCTGGTAGACTTAGGCGTTCCTGTTATGCAGCCTATTGAACTGAAGAAGTCTTCTATGTTTACATCTTTGGGATATCAGTGTAATTTACTCCTGAGATACTCAACATTACTGACTATTCTTTTTCATTAAATGATATTAAGTTGGGTAATAAAAAAATTAGAAGCAAAAATAGAAAAAGAATAAAACTATGCAAGCGCACTATTTCACAGCCAGTTCTGACATGATGTCAATGTTTAGATCTTTGATTTTGGAGGTGACCTAGACTTTTCAAAGCTTTAGCTTATTACATAATTTGGTGGTCCGTGTTTTATCAACCTGTTAACATTGTCACACTCCAGGGAAGTGCCCTAGTATTATTCATGTCCCACTGCCATTATTCTTTTCCTTGTCAGCAAATGGTAATTCAACTTCTTTCACCATTTAACTTACCCTGTTTGCATTATAGGTCAAAAAGTTTGGCTTTGCACACTGTACTCGCCAAGGGCATGAGTTCTGATGATGTGGCAGATGAAGAGAGCACAGGAATACCAGTCAGCATCTCTCTTTCAGACATAGACCCACTCAGCACTGGAAGTGACCGGCTGCCCCTTAAGACAGACACCCACGGAGCGCAACTGAGAAATTCTTCAGCTTCACTCCCAAGTATTATACAAATAGAATCAGGAAATGTTGAAGAAACTATCAAAGAAAACTTTGAGAGAGAGACTCCAGAGAAAACCACAAATCCTATAGAATACCAAGATAAGCTCTACTTGCATCTAAAGCAAAACCTCAGTAAAGTGAAAGCATATGCTGTGGAAATCATGAAGAAGATCCCAATTCCTGATCAGTGCACCATTGAAGGTAAGCACTTCCAGCCCCTCAAACTTGAGAAATCTCAGATTTCACTGAAAAACAAGTACAAAACCCCAAATTAAGAAATTACTATGTCCTTTTATGGGTCTTTTGAAAAACGGATCATCTTGAAAACATTTTATATCATTTTAATTTTCCTTTAGTATAGTTAATCCCTACTTAGATGTGTCTAAATCCACTGGCTCTTGCATTTTATGACACATTTCCAGTTTCATATCTCCAATGTTCAGAAAAATTCTGGAAAGAAATGTGTGGCTTTGTAGCAGGCTCTGGGGGTGGGGGGGGGCAGCCAGTGACATTTCTACCTATGCAGTTGGGCAGGAAAGCCTGGCACAGTCCTAAGCAGCAGCTCTGAGAGATTTTTCTTTCACTCAGCTACTGTGTCCTATGCACTATGCCCTAAGATGTTCAAGACGTAGATTCAACTCACCTTGCGTTTAGAGCACAGAAAGACCACTGCAAAACCAGTGAGGAGGTCGGGAGCCAGTGAGAGTGTGAGCCACTCAGAAAACCAAGGTCAAGGTCAAAACAAGAATGCCAGAGGCCAGACCTCCTCAGGGACCACCGCTTAAGATAGCACCAACCAACAAACATCAACAATGAAAAACACGAGCAAAATTTTAAACAACGACAGGATCAATAACAGTGCCTTATAAAACATATCACTCTTAAGAATAATTAATAATTAGGGAAAAGGAGAATAATTAATTGTGAGTCTAATCACAATTTTGATGTGTTGTTCATCACAAATGTTTTCCATTTTTATTTCTTTGGGATTTTTTTGTTTGTGTTTGTTTGTGAGACAGGGTCTAGCTAAGTAGCCCAGGATGGCCTTCAACTCACTACACAGTCCAGGTTGACTCAAACTCACAGCAATCCTCCTGCTTCAGCCTCGCAGACACTGGGATTGCAGGCATATGCACTATGCACCACATTATTTTAATTTTTGAAAATATTATTTACTTTGATTATGAAATTCCCCAGTTCACTTTGATGTTGTGTAGGAAGATACTTTCATTCTGATAGGACATGCCATCTTCTCAGGGGCTATGGTCTCAGAAAAAGCTGGAGAGTACAGGTGGAGAAAGAAACACAGCTTAAGGACAGGGATCCAAGTCAAATTCACCCAGCAAAACTCCAGATAAGATACTGATGGGTCCTCTTCCTCATACTCCACTTCCCGTGCCTATTCACACTCCGAATCAGAGAGAAAAGAGCATTGGTGAGCTAACCAAGGGAAAAGAGGTTCAAGCATATGGTAGGAGCATGTCCTCGCAGAATCTGACACTTTCAAAAGTGTTTGCAATAATTTGATTAGCTTTCTTAGAACTCTTTTTTAAAGTAGTGACAATAAAAGTAATATGACTCCATATCAAAATTTGTTTTAGATAATGAAGGTTTAGATAATCCCCAGAGCATAGGCATAAAATCAATAAAGCAATCAAAGCAAACTCTACATTTTGCGACGTACCTAATGTGCAGAATTAAAGCATTGGAGAATTTAATGTAAAAGAGCTGAAATCAATTTCCCAGTTGGACAGAGAGAATCTAAAACAGGGAATCTAAAGATACATTTTCCATTACTAGAACTATGTGTGTGTTTGTATGTTTCAGTTTTGCCTAAGGTATGAAAGTTGTGCTACACAGTCAGTTTTAATTTTGTGGAAATGTGGAGGAAATCCTGCAGAGTTACTTGGAGCACCTAGTTGTCAAAATCACATACTTCAGTTTGCCCTGAATTATTTGAGGAGTTAAAATCAGTTAGAGACACAACTAAATGACTAGGTTTTTTTCTCAAAATATTGCATGAATCTATCATGTTTACTTAAAATATAGTATTTTCTTTTGCTAGTGATATTTCCTATCAGAGATGACCTGGAACTGAGTGTATATTTTTTAAGTTGACATTTTGGAATTCATTCACACTTCTGCAATTTCCTGGGAAATTCTTTGCATAGGGATATGTGTGAAGGATGGAAGATTTATATGACTCACTGGTAATATATCCACAAGAAAGAACTCAGGCTGATTGCAGGGGATGTGCAGTTATTATTTCAGAGATTATGTACACCATTCCGTGAATGCCAGCAGTCATCTGGCTGACACAATTTTGCTTGTTGTCATAAAATCGCTCAGCACAACAATATTACATTTCTCTCCTTAAAAACTTATTGGAGAAAGATTCAGCCTTGGAAACTGTGTTATACTGAGTGTATTATTGGTATAAAACAAATACATTTGATCTCTCCTGATGAATTATACAACTGAGAAACAGAGAAACAAAAAACCCACTTCTGCAATAATTAAAGTTAAAAAGACAAACAGCCAGGAGGGAAAAACAGACAAGAAAACTTTTGAATTGATGTTACAGTAAGAACATGATAAAACAACTTTTCAAAAATTCCTTTGGTATTAGATTGCATTTTTTTAAGGAACTGATATTCCACTTTTTTGGCCTAGAAAAACATCAGTTTTGTGTACTACAAAATACTTCAGTAACAAATGGTGTCAAAAGAATCAGAACCTTACTAGTCATGATATAGCATAATTCTATATGAGGTGAACATAGGTCACAAATAGCATTCTTAGCTCCAGCCAACCATCCGTTATTGCCTGATATTGATCATGCAAAGGACAGGCAAAAAGTGCAAAAAATACCAGTGCAAATCTATCATCATAGCTGGAAAAAATATCAAGCCTAAGGTTTTACTGAAGTTGGGTCAGAAGTGTCATTTTGGTACGAAAGAACCTGTTTTTCCCACGTCAGGACATCATTCCTGAGCCAGGGAGGCCAACTTTCTGGTGCAGAATTACCCACCACTGAGTGTTACATATTTATAAGCAGAGCGATGGTCCAATGTCACTTTTATTTATATCCAAGACAGAAGAGTTGAGTTCATCTGCCAAGGGGAATTTTAGAAACTTGAGTCATTGGTATTCATTCACATGAACAAAAATGAATAGAGGTTAAAAAATGATATTAAAATAAATCTTTGAAAACCTGACCTATCACTGGAATTCTATAAAGGATGATATAAATGCTTCTAAGAATCCAGCAGTGCTTCTTTAGTTTGCTTTGAAGTATCTCTTGATTGGGTGAAAATACTTCCCATCTGTACAGCATATCAAGAAGGCTCACAGAAAGCTCATTTCTAAACTAGGGAGTTGGACCTTCCTCTACTCGACCCACATGGGATGCGTTTTCGTCAAATAAGATACAATACACTGCCAATATCAAGAAGTGTTTCCATGCTTAATTACAACTGAAGATCCCTTATTGAAGATTTGCATGTAGTAAATCTGTCCTCTGTATTAGGGTGACCAAGCAGCAGGGCTGGTACTGTTTCTTACCCCCTTGCGGTTCAGTCTTGGAGAGTGATGATAATGGTCCGTCACTTAACGGTTCTGGGGAGGTTTTCAAAAAATTTTTAATAGATTAGTTTGATCACAAGATTGAGATAATTTCTCCATGAAGGAAGTTATAATATTTAGAGGTAATTCTATTGTTTAAAAATAGACTTTGAAAAAAAAATAGAATTTGAGAGGTGAAAGAGCAAATAAGAAAATGTTACTTTCCCTGGTGTCTCCCTTCACTGAAATAACTCACTGGCCCCTTTTTGAAGACCGCGTCTTAGGGAACATCTTTCTATGGTTTTTCTTCTTGGTGCTTTGAATTTCTATTTTTCTGAAAAGCGAATTTCGGTGAAAGGAGCCGACTTCATGGGAGCTCCTTCTCCTCTCTGCTCTTTCTTGCCACTTATTTTCTGGCTCCAGGCCTCTGCGGTGACCCGTGAGAGGTATCCAAGGGCTGTAATAAAGGAAGACCTACAGACTCTTTTGCAAAGGTCCTCTCCAAATTCATCTAATGAGTTAGCATCAGATTGTTGTCCTTGTATGTCCCCAGGCAAGAGCAGGAACAAGGCTCAGACGTACGACCACAAACACTGATGAAGGTCTTGCCCATTTAATCCACAGTTTAGCATGTTACAAAATCCCAATATAGGGTGGGCATCAGATAATCTTATTAGGCATTAATATTATTTTTAAGAACTCCTCCATAAAATTAAAAAGAAAGTTTGGGTTCTTTTGAACAAACAAGAAAATGTCCCTTACAATATTTGCATCATGCTTAGTTTCTGATATTTACCCACAGATGAGATTGTTACAAAAACCAGACCAAACACAACCTGGGAAGAAACAGCACCAAGAAGGTTTAGGATGCAGTTTATCTACACCTGTGGGCTTCACTGGGATGACTCCCAAAGAGTCAGCCCTTCCCAGCAGGGTTTTGGGACTTTTATAGGGAGGGCAGGCAGGGAGGCACACAGGCAGATTTGATGCATTATGATTGGAGGGTTGGATGACATCATGGGTTGCTAAGGGAATTTAATCATCTCAATTTACATTACAAGGTCATCAGTTAAACAAAGTTTACACAAAAGAAGGAGTGTTCTGTTATCAGCTCTGCCAGACATATCTGCTTGGTCTTGATGGCATCCTGTGTAGGCTTTTACTTAAAATTTTTAATTTCCCTCTTCAAGATGAATATTCATCCAAACAAGAAATAGCACAGAATAAAATTGGTATGTATGTACATTCTTAGGTTGTTTTGTGTGAAGATCCAGAAGGGATAATCTGCTTATAAGTGAAATAAGTCATCCAAAACCTTAAAATGGTCAGTTCTTCTCAGACAGTGCTCACTATATGTCTCTAATGGATTTTTAAGAGACTTTACTAATAATCAGAGGCAAGAGTAAGTACATAAGTGAATAGGAAATGCACAGGAGTGCATCTCAATATATCTCACACTGAAGGAGCCTCATTAAAAGAAAGTGAAGGAGGTGCTTGCTAAAGAAACAGAAGTAGTTTGCCATGGTATAGTTAATATTCTTAACTATATTTGTCCAAATGTATTACCTGTAAAATAAAAAGTTATGTGCATTTCTGCAGTAAGTAACTTTATCCTTTGCTGGGGAAGCTCAGATTCAGAGATTATTTGTCCTCAGTTATTGTTGTTTGGCCATTGTCTACGCTAAAGGACACAAAATGATTCTGAGCCACTGAGAGCCCCCCACAGAAAAGTACATTCCAGTCCAGCTTGCCACTTGCCAAATTTTGATAAAGTAAATGTTATATTTTCCATTTCCTTCTGTTATGAAACTGGCCACATATGCCCTTGGATATCAGCAAATCTCATTTAAAAACAATCAACAGAAAATCTGGTTTTTTTAGCTCTCATATAGAAGAGCTGGTATCCAGGAAACTGAAAGATTTTAATAAACTAAGAGGTTTTAATAAAATAGAGCAAAGGAGGGGATGGAGAGGTAGGTAATTTCCTCCCATTTGCATCAAACTTTAGATGGCAGAAGATTTTTACATGCTCTTCCAAGTGTCGGCAATAACACAGCTGGCAGCCCAGGGATGGGTGTTTAGTCGTTCAGCAGGCATCTATACCTAT
This sequence comes from Dinomys branickii, assembly GCA_004027595.1. NCBI lineage: Eukaryota > Metazoa > Chordata > Mammalia > Rodentia > Dinomyidae > Dinomys > Dinomys branickii. The sequence continues at coordinate 113,868 of PVLD010001247.1, forward strand.
GTGTGTGGCAGCTCACGCCCAAGGAGATGTGTGTTCACAGGCCCAGATGAGTCTGCCCAGGGGTGACAGAGGCTGGAGGCACCTGCAGGTGACCTGCGTGCAGTGAGCAAAAAGGAGCTAAACAAGGGGGAGTGAAGTCCTGTGTCCACAGCTTTGCCTTGTCCATTGTAGGGATGGGTAAGAGGCTATTAAACATACCTTATCTTACATAACAGTCAGCAACCTTATTAAAAGAAATTGCTTAAAGACATATCTTATAGAAATCACCATTTCTCAGATGGAGGATTCACATCAAGCATCTCTCAGACAGTACAGTAGTACTGTGAACATTAAAATAAGCCACAAATGGGCTGGGGATATAGCTCAGTGGAATAAGCGCTTGCCTAGCAAGAGCAGGGTCCTGAGTTCGATCCCCAGTACCGCAAAAAAAAAAAAAAAGCCACAAATGCAGGAAAGATAACAGCATCTCAGAAACTGAGTGAGTCTGTTCCTCATTTATAAGTTTAACTGGAAATTACTTTTTACAATCAGTTAAGTTCAGATAGTTGAAGAAAACACATTAATCTGAAAAGTAATATCTTACTTGTGTGGCTAGTGACAAAAGCAGGTGACTGTCCCCAACAAAACTGCCAAGACCCCAAAGCTCGGGAGCTGTATCTTCTATTTTTCCAGTATTTGTGCACAGAGGACCTGGTGTGGAGGTGGATAGGCTGAGGCTCAGGTCAGTTGCTCTGCAGGCTCCCTGTTCTCTCAAACCCGAGAACTCGGTCAGTGACGGACTGATGGCTCATTTTTTTCATATTCTCTGAATACGCTTATGGGACCTGTTTGGGAACAGAGGAATTTGTCCTGCACATTGACGAACTGAGAATCTGATGTAGACTAACCGCTGTGTTGTGGGAAGGGAATACAGCCGTCCGTAAAACAGGCACATCTCTGCTCTCATGGCCCTTACCCTGTGGATTAAAGTGTTACTGACACAACCCCAGTATGTGTGTAAAAACACAACTACAAAGTGGTTCAGTGAAAGCACATCACATGGGACCTGACCTAGCCCAGGAAAGGAGGCGTCCCCAGAGGACTCCTGAGGAGAAATAAGAAAGGTCAGTAAAAGTGCAGTGTGAGGCAGAGCTGTCTGTCAGAAGAAAGTCTGTGCCAAGGTCCAGTAGAGAGAAAGAGTACAGGCCACAGAGGGACTGAAAGCTGGCCCTGAGGAACGCTTAAGCGAACTGAGGAGGGAGCCTGGTTCCAGGCAACCAGGGCCAGATCCTACAGGTCAGATGGGACTTGTCCACCCTCTGAAAAGTTCTTTCTACCTGCAGCATGGACAGGCATCCGTAGGGGGGCTGGAGAAATTCTGCAGGAGAAAACTACAGAGATTCACTCATTTAGCAAAAAATGTATTGAGTACTTATTGAATACCAATCACAGGGGTCTGGCATCAAGCAACACCAGGCGCCTTCGTTTTTGAAACTTACTCTGTGGGGTGAAAGGAGCCAAGAATAAAGGAAGAAAATCTATAGCATAAATGTAAAGTGATACTGAACGTTAGGAAGCAAAACAAGCCTGGGAAATCCGGATGAAAGTGGGCTGGACCCGACGCTTTGGCAGAGTGATGGGAGAAGTACATTCTGCAGGGGTGATTTTCCCATGCAATGAGAACAGAAGGCAGGGATGGGCAGCCACGGCAGGGCCAGGAGGCAGAAGGACATTTTAGGGGGATGAACTTGAACTGGGTTTGGATACAGATTTAGACTCATGAATTTTCAAAAGACCACTCTTCTTTCAGTCATACACTTCGGTTTTTAAAGTAGTTTTAGGTTAACAGCAAAACTGAGGGGAAAGTGCAGAGAGTTCCTGTATTCGCCGCCCCACTCCCGTACGCCCCCCCCAATTCACCCCATCCCCCACCACAGCAGTAAGTTCGCGGTAACTGATGAAATTGTTTTCTCAGCTTTTATTAGTACGTGTTTGCAGTATATGATTACAGTCCTCGTGGGGCATTGGTACCTGCACAGAACTCAACCTAATTCTCCTTTTCGTCCCTCCCCCTCCTCCTCCGCCTTCCGCCTCTTGATCCCCTGCCCATTTGAGAACAATCTATCTCCCTACTTCCTCTTACCTTTTATACTGTTCTTTATTTATAATTTGGGTTTCTCATGTAAGAGAAATCATGAGATAGTTAAACTGGGTGTCTGACTTATTTCACTTTATGGTCTCAAGGAGCATCCATGTTCCTACAAATGCCTCAAGTTTATCTTTAGGGCAGTAGAACTCCACTGTATATAAGTAACACAGTTTCTTTATGTTGATGGATACATAGGCTGCTTCCAAGATTTACTTATTATGAATTGTGCTGCTATAAGTCTGGGTAGGCATGTATCACTACAATGATATCTTTAACTCTTTTGGGAAAATAAATAGAAGGGGAATAGTTGGATCAAATGGAACTTCTAGTGTTTGTTCTTTTGGGAACTCACCATTTTGATTTCCTTCATGGTAGTACTAATTTATATTTCTGCCAGCCATATAGAAGCATTCACAGCAGCATTTGTTATTTGAGTTCTTGATGATAGCCATCCTTTCTGGAGTAAAATGGAATCTCAGTGTCGTTTTCCTTTGTTGAATGTTTTTCAGGTATTTATTGGCCATTTGTCCTTCTCAGAAGCATCTGTTCATTTCAGCTGCCCATTGTTTGATTGGGTCTTTTTGATTGGGTCTTTTCTTGGGGGGGGCTGTCTAATTTTTAAAATATTTTTGTAGGTACAAAGTATTATTCATCTATCCAAGGAATAGCTGGCAAATATTTCTTCCCATTCTGTAGGCTATCTCTTCACTATGTTTGTGGTTTACTCTGCTGTCCATAAGCTTTTAATACAGTACGATTTCATGATGAAACTATACTGATACCTTGTTATCACTCCAAGGCCTCAGTTTACGCTGGGTTCGTTGTTGGTGTTGCACCTTCTATGAGTACTGGTGTGTATTCACCATTATAGCACCATGCAGAAAGATTGTACTGCCTTAAAGTCCTCTCTGTTCTGCTTCTTCATCCTGACTATTTTTTCTACAAACATTTTGCATATCTACTGCATACCAGCATCGTTCTATGAAGGTGGGAAGCATCAGTGAGAAAAACACAAGCACATATCCCTGCCTTCACTGTTCAAATTGAAAGAAACATACAATAAGTTAATAGAAATGATACGAAAACTAGGTTGGATGTAGAAATTTTTTTTTCTTTTTGAAAAAGGGTCTCAGTATGCAGTTCAGGCTGGCCTTGAACTCACTTTGTAGCCCAGGCTGGTCTTGAACTCGCAACAATCCTCCTGCCTCAGCCTCCCGAGTGCTGGGATTACAGGTATGTGCCACCACGCCTGGTGCTGGATGTTAGAAATTATTATATATTATGACAAAAGAAAAAAAGCCAGCTACGAAGAAACAGAACAAAGCAAAGGGTGGATTTGGGAAGAGGAAGCCGAGTAAGAGAAGGACATACATCAACCTGCTACCACTGCTTTTCTGTGAAGAATCAGGTTGCAGATGAAGAAAAGGAGAGTAAGGGCAACTTGCACACTTTAATGTACACAGTTTTGCAAGGTTTGGAATTTTTAATGAGGATAATTGGCGTCAGTGATGCAGGTCCTGGCAACTGGCACCCAGGGAGAAGCTCAAGACCCCGCCTCCAGCATCCCGTCTAACGTGGGTTCCAGCCCCAGTTCTGCCGTAGAACAATTTGAATTCCTTGATCAGATCTCTTTATCTCCTTGGGCTGCCACTTCCTCATCTTCTCCCAACAGGATATTAAGAGTTCATGGGTTTTCAAGCTGCACTTCCCAAGATGCCTCAGGGTCCCTTGAAAAGGAATTTGGGATCCTCTGTTCTTCCTCCCTGCTGCCCTGAAACAGAGTGATTCTGATTTAGCTGGTTTTACACACCGGCCTTTTTCATAGATGCTTACAAATTCCATACTTTAAAGAAACTTTGAAAATGCAGAATGGATAACTTTTAAAGTCTTTCACGTTCAGAATGCAATTAATTCTAAACTCTTATGCCAGCACTAGCAAAAAATATGAACTGTTGTTATTTGGCCAAGATTTTCACCAGTCTCAAGCAATTTTATAGCTGATTTTATATCTCTACTATAAAGTAAATTCTCACACACAAACCTTGGTTTTCATATTAGTTTCTTGTCCTTTTTCCAGACATCTGCATTCTTCATTTAACTACAGTTAAGAACAGTATATCTTATTTACTACTTTTGAGATTTGTCTTGCTATTTGCTTAGATTTATTAATCAATGTGTCTCAAACAACACATAATCAACCCTGATTAATAAATTAATGCATCTTGTCTTTGTTCTTTGGAATAGTTTTGTTTATCATACTCTGTAGAAAATAATTTTATCTCAAACATTGATGAAACAGCATGAAACAAAACTATATAATAAACTATTATAAACTATATAATATATATAAACTATATAATAAACTATATAATAAAATAAAAACTGATTTGCTCAATATAAAGGGGAAAATAAAAAAGTACAACGAATCCAGTGGTTATTACTTTTCAGATATTTACCCCTGGAAATTCTCACAATTGCAAAATGTGGTTTCAAAGCCTCAGCTCCCCAGTGCTCACACTGAGGAGGGAAACAATGTCAGTTATAAAATGTACAGTGGCCATAGTGTCAAGTGCACTAATTGTACAGGGAAAAGTAGAATGATATTTTTCTATGCTCACTGAAGCCAGTTCATGAAAGAAGTATTTATGTTATATACTGTAACAATTAAGCATAACAATCGAGCAGTGGTTTTAAACTAGAGACAAAGTTTTCAAATACATGCATCTCTATTTGCTAAATAGTTTTGGTTGTTATAACTGGGAGGAGGATGTGCTCGTATCTAGTGGGTAAAGCCCAGGAATGTTACAGTGCACAGAACAGACTTCTCAAAAAACAAACAAAACACCATTCAGCCCAAAAATGTCAGTAGGGGTTGAAAAACACAGCAACAGACATAGCTTTTCAAATTGTGGTCTGTGGGTCAACAGCATCATATCCCTTGGATACTTGTTAAAAATTTAGCCTCTCAAATCTACCTGGACCTACTGACTTAGCATCTACAATTTGATAAGATCCCCCAGTGATTCATGTAGATATTGAAGTCTGAGGGGTGCTACTGCTCCAAGAGTGAGAACTTCTAGCAAATCCCAGCAGCAGAGAAAAAGAATTTTCTTCTGTACAACTCTGTTTTAATTAACTGACTTCATTTATGGATCACCTCTAAATTGAGAAGATAAATTCTTTTACTCCAGTACTCTCAAGGATGCCAGTCTTAGTTATCTGGCAAGCTCTTGGCACTGAATCTGGGGTTCACTCAGTTATACTCTCATTCTCCTTATAGGATATGGGTTTCTAGAAAGGTTGAATAGGCTCAGAAGCCATAAAAGACTACTGCTCAGCATATACTCGATTTGTATTACATGCCCTTTTGTCTTTTCATTAACCAAACATTTATTTACTCAAGGAAGATTGTTTTAAAAGTCTCAAAATAATTTGGATATTAAATATGTCATCAGGTAGGTTTAGTTTAATTGTGTAAATAAGGTAGAAATATATGGATTACATTTCCAGTAGAACATGCAGAGAATTAAAATTAAGCAAAAAAATGTCAGAGGCAATATATGTGCACCTAAACACAAGCCACTGAAAAGCGAGTTGAGACAGGTTCCTGTGTGTAACTTTGTCTGTGACTGCTATTTAGTGATTAATCCACTTGGCCCTTCCTTCCTTTCTTTTTTTTTTTTGAGACAGGGTCTTGCTCTGCAGTTCAGGCTGGTCTTGAGCTCACTTTGTAACCCAAGCTGGTCTTGAACTCACAACGACCTTTCTTCTCAGCCTCCCAAGTGCTGGGATTGCAAGCGTGGGCCACCACGCCTGGCTCCTCCTTCCTTTCTATGGGAACTGACATCATTGTACTTTGATTTTTCCTTATCAAATCTACATAATCTTTTCTGAGTTCTTTTATAAAGAACCTTGAATATGCTTACATATAAGCTATGACTTCCAGTAAGTGTAGACAATTCAGTCTATTCCTACATCCCTATCTTATCTTTCTCCCAAATTTTTATTTTACAATCATACCAGTTCATAAGTACATCTACACCATGGGGTTTTTGCTTGATTATTTGCTTGTTTGTTTTTTAACAAACCCTTTAAACATATAAACAGTTGAGTCTACTGTAAAAGAATCAAGACAAAATAGCTGCCACTTGTATTTTTACAGGATTGACACTGTACAGTCTCAGTATTTCACATGTCAAATACACATGGAACCCTTGAAATGTTTATTATTATTTCTAGAAATTTTGCCATATTTAACTCTACATTCTCTTTGAATTTATGTACAATAGCAAAAAGAATTATTATATTTCTTAAAGTAATTCAGTAATTTTATATGGATATTTAACTATTTAATTGAGAGTTAAAACTTTAAAATACAAAGGAAATTTCCAAAGCAAAAAATAAAACAATAGTATACTCCCATCCTTGGCTGGTTAAAATATTACTTATCAATACATTTAGAAACTGGTTTTTCAAACATTTGGGGTTTTAAAAATTCCCAAGTGCTTTTAGTCAATGATTACTATTGTTAATTTTTGAACTCAAACACATTTTTAAGGAAATGTAGTCCATGTGTTTCAAATTCATTTTCACTTTATTTGTCAAGATAAGACTTGGAAAGCTCTTCTGATCCCCGTGAAGTGTTTTAGTGAAAATGGAAATCTTGTCAGGAAAGGACTTCTATGCGAAGTAGAGATCTATGCCCAGATTGCTGCAATGGTGACCCTACTGGCCTTTTGGGCAAAAGGAACCTTTTCTAGTTTTGATTACAGTCATTTCTTTTCATTTCAGACATGGTAAAATAATAATGGTAATAACACGGTGCCAGCTGGTGGTGGGTAAGATTTGTGCAGGGAAATGTGACTCTGGTCATTCACCTTAGGTAAGATTGGCTTTGGAGTGCTACACCCACCATAAGGTATTAAACAAAGATAAGTGGGTTAAATAGTTTGAGAAAAATAATCCCTTCTCTTTCTCAGTCCAAATTCTTCTGTACCCTACCATCTCCATATTCTGAAAGAGCCTGAAACAATTCCTGTTTGCAGTGTATTTCTCTGTATTCCAAACCTTTGTCTTTTCCCCCCAGACAGAGGGGCGCACATTCTCCAGACAGATGAGTGTCCGAAGACGCAGGAGAATGAAAGGGAGACTATAGGATGGGGTTTTCTCATGGAAGGGTCTGGTCTCAAAGTGAGATGCCCCACCACCCCAAGCAACCACATCTGGTAAGCCCTGTCCCCAGGAGAATTACATGTGCTGTGTCACCTAACTCTCCAAAATGGGAGCTAAAGAAAAAAAATTCACTGCCAATTTACCTACACCCAATGATTTCAACACAATTCTTAGTTTTTGATTATTCCTGCAGAGACTCTCAAGAATCCTGAGGCTAATATCACCTGAAATCATTTTATGTGTAAATAAACCAAGGTGATCATTTATCCCTCAGCTCCAGCCCATGGGGATGATAACTTTGCAGTAATTGGTAGATCATTTGAATCAACTGTAATAGTTTAGGCCAATTCTAGTCTATTTCCTGGTGTGTGAAAATTCTTAGTGAAGGTATTTTTTTTCTATGATTATGATAGTAAAATTCTCAGTGTAAAATTATGGAAAATGGAGAAAAAACTAAAGAAAATCATCCTTAATCTCACCATTTATTGCTGTTTGAAAGTTTATGAATTTTATTGTAGATTATTCTATGTTAGAACATATTCTAGTCTATGGGGCAGAACTATTTTTCAAAGATACTTTACTTTTTTATCAGGATGGTGAAAATTTCAGTTTGAAAAATATGCACTTTTAAAGATGAAAGCTAGCAATGTGCAGTCTGCTGTAAAATTTTAACAGGATATTTTAGATGTAATACTTTTGTTAAAGTGCTTGCTTGCCAACATTTCCTTTATTTAATTTGTAAGAAAACATCACATTTTCTCTATGAGTAACATTTTTGTGACTCCTCTATTAAATAAAAGTCATATCCAGATTTGTATCTTTCTCTTAAAGGATATTCTTTTGCTATTTCTTGGTAAAACATACTTCTCTCTTTCTCAAGTCATTCCCTTGACACTAAAACTATAATTCCAAAAATTTTCACATTCTTGAAACAGGTTTGAGTTATAGAAAAAGTTTATATCACTTCTCACTGCTACTAGCTTCCATTATTGATAAACTTTTACTGTAAAAAAAAAAAAACAGGTAGTAAATACATCTGCACAAAAGACAGGTCACATGGTTTCTCTTGTAGCTACTCAGCTGTGCCATTGCAATGTGAAAGTATCATAGATAACATGATCATGTATCATATAACAATGGGGAATATGATCTTGCAGATGCATCACACAATTTCATCATTGGGCAAATATCATAGAGTACTTACACAACTAAGCTGGTTGTGATGTCACTAGGCAACATGTTATGATTTATGTCTAGATGTCCACCAAAGCCTCCTGCTGTCATAAAACTTGTTTGGAAGTGGCTGAATCTAGAGTGCATGATTGATCAGAGGTACAACGCTGGGATTAAGGGTGGTGATTGTGGGCTCAGTCCACTGATTGGATTGGCACTGGCCTAATCCTGCTGGACTGGATACAATATAAGGAACAAAAAGAGGCTTGTCTCTCTCCTCATTTACTAGTTCTGCTGTTTTCTGCCACCATGAACTGTTGTCCCTCTGCCATGAGTCACCCTGCCTTTGAGCCAGCCAATTATGGACTGAACCCTGAACTGTGAACTAAACAAACCTTTCTTCTCTTAACTTTGGGCATTGGGTATTTTGTCTCAGCAACAGGAAAATTAACTAAGACACAGTGTGATTGTACAGGACCACTGTGGACTGTCCCTACTAACATATTGCATGTTTCATGACAGTACATGAATTAATGGCCACAACTGTGCTCCAGTAAAACTATTTATAAACAAACAACTAGTGCATCACACTTGGCCCATGTGAAGTATCAACCCTTGCTGTAGACATTTTTTTCCCAACTGCCGCATTGGCCTGCCATTTTCTTTGAATGGCAGTTAGCAGTTTCTGATCCTCCACACAAGACTTGCGGTGGGCCTGGCTGACTGATTTCATGTATCTCCATTACCACTGAAGCACCATGTAAATGGTGATAAAAGAATTAAAAGACACAAGCTTCTGAGAATGGAGAAGACGGCAGACAAGAATGTCAGGTACAGAGTAGAATAAAACAGCTCCAGGAACATTGGCTGGCTTAGTAAAGAGCACCTGGGTAACGAGGGGTGGTGCAGTGACCACCGGGAGAGCAGCAAACTGCTCCTCAGAATAGCTGGCTCATCCCGTGCAGACGCTGGGCCACCACACTTAGCTCATTTGTAAAACTCAAGATTCTCAGTGGATCAGGGGAGGGGCTCCAGCTCTTAACTGTAAACATTTCGTTACTCTTAGGGTTTGGGGAACGCAAATAGTGCCATTTAATATCCAATATGTTTACAACTCTAAAGGTATCTTGAAACCTTGCCCTCCAGCCTTTCCTCTATGACCCAGGGGAAATATTTGTTAATAATGACTGCAGAGTCATTCCTCCTATCCATTTGTGAGGTTCTCACAAGGGAACAAGGGACGGAAAATTGGAAGGCAAGAAGTGACGGAAAGGAGGCTTCTCTACAGTGTTCATTTGCATGTCTGAATCTCTGTCCACAGAAGAAAAGAGCAGACAGAGGGAGACTGGTAGCTATGGTGCCTGGTGGGGTATGTGGGAGTCTCACGCAACAGTCCTGCTTAAGCCCAGCAGACAAAGGCAACTTGTTAGGAAGCAGTGTGCCTGATGGTGACGGATGCAGACCTCAAGCGTCACTGGGGCCATGTGTAACAGGCTTCACTAACTCTGAGTCAATCCCGCTTTTCCTAGCAGTATATTTAGACACTTGATGAGGAGAAAACCTTTTGCAAATCTGGCTGATTATTTTGCAGAGAGGGACATCTTTTGTACTGCTTCCTCTTTGTCCCACAGCAGACACTGCTTATGTCTGTGTGCTCTATTCAAAGGGAAAATATTTGGACTTCTTGGGTTATTACTACCACCATCACGTGATTGTCCCCCTTTGATAGAACTTGCCTTCTCCATAATAAATCTTCCTATCTTCTTCTCTTTGAAGTTCTTTTCTGTCTCCATCCACATTTGCATTTCTTTATCCATGCACATTCCTTTCATTCTTTATGTTGGTCTGCTGCTGAACGGCAACAAAAGAATCACTTCAAAGACCCACTACCCACAGACTTCAGACTTCTCTTCCACAACAAGTTTCCAGATAGTTTCATTGACTTTGACAACCAACATATTGATGAAGGTGATAGGGAAAGGAACTGGTCACTGATTTTCAAATAAAATTAAAATTAAATCAAATTCAGCAGCCCCGGCCCAAAAGGAGTATCTTTTGTGCGCTTCCCTCTTGGTCCCACAGCAATGGCTACACTCCAGCCTTGTGTGCTGTATTCAAAGGCAAAACAGAGGATCACAAACAAGTGGAAGAATCTGTGAACCTCCCCAGGGGTGGGAGCGTTATCTCTGCCCTCACTTACCACTAGATGCCACCTGCTATAGGGCACCTGATGCTCCAGCCTACTGGATTTCATATCACTGCGGGTACTGAGGGCACCTACCTACCAGTGCCATCCTCAAGGGCATCCACGGTCCACTTGCATTTACCCCTGGACTCTTGTTGATAGTGGTATTGCCGAAAAGCCAACTCAGCAAGATCAGAGAGAGCTGAATAGTGAACATTCACCATATTGGGCCTACAGGAAGAGCTTTGGTCTTGTCACGCAGATCCAGGGACATAGTGGCTGAAGCAGAGAGAGAGTTATAATTTTAAAGAAGTATTATGTTATGTAAAGGTACAAATTCCTTACAAAGAAGATGATCAATATGAATGACAAATATATGCTAATAAAACAAGTTTAAAAGAAAGAAGTAAAATCAACCCTACAACCTACTATTATGTTCTTTATCACCATTTTATTCTTTGTTTTCTGATCTCGCTATGCAGTTCAGGCTTGTCTCGAACTTACGATGATCCTGCGCCTCAGCCTCCAGAGTGCTGGGATCTGCTGCCTAGCCTGGCTTATTACCATTTTATTCTTGGAGCCCAGTGTAGTCACATTATTCCCTGAATCCATTGGTCTGATGCCAGTTGATTTGTCAGTGTGATTTCTTAAAGCTAGGATGTTTTATGCAAGTCATTTTTCTGCGTACTCTTCTGCTTGACAAATAGACTGCCCTTGTTGCTAGAAATGGTTTTCAAAGTTCTGTTGCAAGAGTTGCCAAAACATCTTAGAAGTGATCCAGCCTAAGTTGTCCTGGATAGTATCTATCATGGTTTAGGTTTATAGAAATTTAAAAAGACAAATGAAAGCCACTGGGTCTGACTCAGTCTTCAGGACAGCACGGCTGGGACCCAGCCCCTCTTGCCGCCTCACCTCCCCATTCCCCAGCTTTCTTCTCACCTCAGGCCAGAATCCGGATCACTTTGTCACTCACTGTTCAGGTTGCTCACTCCTCTTTGTCCTTGAGATGGCAGCACAAGTGTCCCTTCCTCAGAATCAGCCTTCTTGGACCCTCATTTCAATCCTAATTGCTTCCATATTGTTCTTTGGGGATTTTTTCCTTCATAGCACTATCACATTTGTGTTTTTGTGTATTACTTAAAAAAAACACAGAGTCTTATTTGATTGCCCAGGCTGGCCTCAAATTTGTGATCCTCCTGCTTCTGCCTGCCAAATATTATGAACATGTCCATTTCGCCTACTGTGTATTACTTTCCATTGTTTATATCATTCATATTGGCAAAATAGGTAGTACTCTTTTATGCACAGCATATCCAATAGCAGTACTGTAGGGACATGGAAAATGCACTTCTGGCAAGATTGGGCACTTTCAGAGTAGTATGGCCGTAGACGGTAAATACATGTTTAAATCATGAGCTTTTGATAATGCTTATGAGTCTTTGTTTGTACTATATTAAGCCCATTTTAATGATTTTCTTCTGCTTCGAAAAACCCAATCTTCATATAGCATTCCATTAGTCCAAACTAATAATTGTAGGTATGCCCAGACAGCTAGAATTTTGCTTCTCTAGCTTCTATTTTGGCCATATTTTTTAAATTAACTCTTACCTCCTTAGAAAAAAAATAAGGCAATATGCATTTTAAGTAATAAAACAGACCACCATTGGCTTCTGCTATTGGTTCATCTTTGCATTGGAGTCAACAATGAAAAGGTTTAAGTTGACAGCAGCTGTGCCTTGTGTTTAGAAGCAGCTTATCCCTCCAGTTTACATTCCAGTAATTTCCCACATGGTCTTTTGCTCTTTTGAGTGGGCAAACCTATTGATTATGAGAGTAGCTAATAACAGAACCTTTATGCTATGTAGTAAATATTTATTGAATGGAAAAATGAATGATTCATTATATTTAATCCTAATGAAAAGCCTGTATGTGGTTGTCAAGTGTCCTCATTTGATGAATGATAAAAAAAAAAAAAAAAAAAAAAAAAAGACTGAGAATCCAGTCATCCTCCAGTAGTGGCAGAGTTAGGACTTGATTCTAGACCCATAATCACGCCACAAACTCTCCACGCACCACAGCCTTTCTATACTCACCCCCACCTCCAGGCCTCTGTCCATGCTACCACCCCTCTGGGTATCCTCACTTCCTGTGTCTCAGCCCACCATTTACCAAGCCAGATTAAGTCCTCTGTCCTCTGTTCTCAGTGATTCCAGGCACTCTTTCTTTGGCCTTGACCTTGCATTGCTCTTTTTTCTATATTCAGGTATTTCTAACATCTCTTCTTCAAGTTGAGACTCTGGTGTGTCTTTCTGTAGTTCACCAGCCAGCCCAGTGCCTCATTCTTGGTAAATTCCCAAAGTATTTGTTAACAGTGCTGATGCTTTGCTCCCTTTGGCGGCACATATACTAAAATTGAAACGATACAGAGAAGCTTTGCAGGGTCCCTACACAAGGATGGCACACAAATTCGTGAAGCGTTCCATATTTGCATGTACCCTGCACCAACCTAACTGACAGTCAGGAGGCTGGGGGTGGAGAGATCGCGGCGAGTTCGAGGCCAGCCTGGACTACAAAGTGAGTTCAAGGCCAGAGAACCTAAGCTAAACAGTGAAACCCTGTCTCGAAAAGAGAAAAAAAAAAAAAAAAAAGAAGAAGATGGTGCTCTTAGACCTTTCCCTGTGGACCTTTCCCTGTTTCCCTGGGGTAGGATAACAAATGAAATCAAACTTCCTCAAGCTTTAACTGTTGTCTGTATTGCTGAGCCGTCACACCAAGAAAAAGTAATCTAGCACTTTTGGGATTCATGCTCTAAGAGTATAATTGACCACAGAAAAATACCTTCCTCAGAAGTTTTCAGTCTTGTGCCCTGCTGATTGTGTTTTCCTCAAGACTAGAAATATGTTCTAAAGTTAACATCCAGGTTCGTAGAATAGCCCCAGAATTAACTTCAGAGCATCAGTAGCTTTCTCTTCAGGGAAATCTCACTTCACAAGATGCCTCTTTTCTCATGTCAGTCCCATGATCATGAGTTCCACTTAGACTGGATGGTGGGTATCTCAGGAAAGTCAGGGTGGGTTAAGACTTGTTAAAGGCCTTGTCTGACAAGAGCTTCAAAGACTCTGATACAATTGGTCTTCACTGTGTGAAGGGGTCTGCGCCCGGCACCAACCTCTCTGACATGATCGGATCTAGCAAAGCTCTGTCACTCTCCTGAGAGTGTTCTCTTGAGGTGGGTGGGGTACAGCCAGGCCAGGTTTTAATTCAGAACTGCCAACGGGAGAGAGCAATGTGACAGATGAGTCATTCGTAAACTCTCTTAGGCTTGTCCTTCCTTCCTCACACAGAAAAAACGTAAACAGGCCCAGTTTAATGGGGTAGAATTTAATAATAAAATTTTCTGCCCCCAAACTCTGGTTGCTGTTATGCATTTTGCAGAACTGCAAAGTAATGGGTAGCACATGGAGTGGTATCTGCAGGGGATTACAACTTGCCTGCCTGATTTGCCTCTGCACAACTTTTGATAAATCTCTGCCTGGTAGAGCCAAATGTTTATTTATAACACATGGGCCTCCACCAACCCAGTATGATCACAGAGTGACTCTGCAGCATTGCCAGAAATCAGCTACATTCACATCATGCAAAAAAAAAAAAGTGTGTATTTAATTTAAAATTCATATAAATTCCACATTTACTTTCATGTCTACAAACTCTGCTGGCTCTGATGAAAATATCCTGAATTTATTTCTGATTGTGTTGATATTGACTGTTTTGCATCCTTACTGTTTGGACATCTAATTTGTATTTGTCAAACACCAAGAGTGGTAGGAAAATAGTGAGTTCTTCCAAATGAAGTTTCCCGGGAGGCTTTTGTGATTGGATAAGGATGACATCACATTCCTCTTCCCAGAGCTAAGTCTTATTTATCACTGTTGTAAGACTGTGTATTTTTTTCTAGTGGATACCAAAAATTTACCAGAAAAGTAAAAATTGTGCATTACAGTCACTTAAGTAAGTTTCCTCACTTGTATTTTAATTACTCCTAACCAGGGTATTATTGGCTAAATTTCTGGAAATATTGAAATTAATCCAGAATATGAGCAAAGTTGCCACAATAACCTTTCTCAGTAGCTATAGTCGGTCATCTAATCAGAAATGACCCTGATCTGAGTCCTTTTTATAAGAGTTTTTCCTCCTCTGTCTGTATAATGTGAGGACCAGATTCAGATACAGCTTTTTCACAATTCATATGACCATTGTATCTTTAAATTTAGACTTAAGGATGGCTGGGCATGGTGGCACATGCCTGTAATCCTAGCATTCGGGAGGGTGAGGTAGGAGCATCTCCAAGAGTTCAAGTCCAGCCTGAACCACTACACAGCAAGACTCTGTCTGAAAAAAAATTTAGACATAGGATAAGAAAACAACTATTTGAAAATATGTGACTATTCCTCAACAAATTAAACATATTACATATGACCCAGCAATTCTATTCTTAGGTGTAGAAAGGTAGGTGGGCAGACAGACAGATAAATGAAGAATATCCCCAAAAAGTATTCAAAAAAACATGCAAATAAATATTCATGGCAGCGCTATTTACAATAACCAAAAGGTGGGAACAACCTGTATGCCCACTGGTGAATGAATGGATTAGCAAAATGTAGGAAATCCATTTCTATGTATGGTGAAGAACAGTATTCCATCATGGAAAGGAATGAAATGCTCCTCCATACTACCACATGGCTGATCCCTCAAAATATGCTGCTAAGTGAAATGAGCCAAACACAAAGGCCACATGTCATATGAGAACAGGCAAGTCTATAGAGATGAAATGTGGACTTGTGGCTGCCAGGGGTATACGGTGCAGGAGTGAGCAGCAACTATTTAATGGGGATGGAGTTTCCATTTGTGGTAATGAAAAAGTTCTGGAAGTAGACAGAACCATGAATCTTAAGATAATTAAAACGGTAATTCTGTGTTGTGTGTTCTTTCACAATAGAACGTTTAAATACACTTCCACATGTTTTGCAGCTATATCCTTAATCAGCAGCATCTGTTCTACAAATAAACACTATAAGTGTAATTTATACTGGGTTGACCCTTCTGTGCCAGCAGGAGAAACAAGCACTATGGTTTAGGCAGTATTTTAAATTCGCTACTCTGTACGGCAGGTATTGTTATCTCCAAATTACAAAAGAGGTACATGAAATACTGAAGATATAACTGGCAGCTGGGAGAACTCTGTGCCAGAAACCACCACCCAGCGGACAAGCTAACCTCATCCTGGGACAGTAGAGTAGGTGGGAGTGGTAATGTTCCCCAGCTCTCAGAACAGTGCTGGTACAGCTGCAGTCCTTAAGGAACAGACTCTTTTATTCAAATCTGTGAAGTATACATATTTTTATTTCCTTTATTATTCATTTGTAAGCCACTTTTTTGTTTTTTGTTTTTTTTTTCCAGTACCAGGGATCGAACTCAGGACCTTGTGCTTGCCAGGCAAGCACTTATGCCACTGAGCTATACCCCCAGCCCCCTCCTTTATTATTCATTTGCCTAATTACTACCAAACATGCACACACCGTGAGAGCTCTATAGGAAGTGTAGTTCCCTTCAGGGCAAATGTATTGTGCTCTGTAAGGCTGTTTTCTGTGGTCAAAGGGGCCCTGTGGCCCTCAGCATTTGTCTTGTGTTGCAATCAGACTTATACCTCATTTCTCAAATATCTCTCTCCCTGTCTGTCTTTCAGTTCTGGGGCTGGCTTTAGCAAGTAAAGGGAGGCTTAGTTGAGTCATAAAGTACATCCTCAAGGCGTGTAGGGAATGGGGAAAAGAAAAGACTGTCATAAGCAAGGGAATGTGGGTAAGGAGATATGGAGCAGAAGAAACCAAGATACAGTGCCGGCCTCCTCCAGGAATCACCGTGATCCTAAATTGCACTGTCCTAGTGATGCCCTAGAAGGATGAACTTTGCAGGTCATCAAGAGTGCTCAGACACGGATGAGGCTCTTGGCCATATAAGAATGTCAACATCATGTTTCTAGCAAGGTCCATCCAAGTGGACAAAGGGAGAGCCACACATAGACCCAGCGGGAGGGCATACACTGGCCGCAGGATTCCAGTGGGGAGATTCATGGGTACCAGCAGTGGACAGAAATTAAGAATGTGTGGCTTATGGTGTATGTGTCTCTGTCTGTTCATCCCCAACCCGATTGCTCCCAGCCCCCTAATATTAGTGGTCTTGGAACTCCTGGCTAATCACCAGGTCTGCCTTTCCTGGATCTGGGTGTGGCTGAAGCAAAGCTTACCATGGGAGATTATTGCTCTTGATAAGGTGCCAAGGCCAACCTACACAAGAGTCAACTCCATAGTCCCTGTACCTGGAGCATAGAAGTGTCAGACTCCTCATCAGTGCCCATAGAAACTTAGGATTTCAGCCAAGCGCTTGATTTTTGGCATCCAAATTCTGGGAAATAGCCTTCATTGTTTATCTCATTCATTGTACTTCTCTCTAACCAAGAGTTCAGCCCAGGCCCCAACAAAACTGAGGTGTAGACCTATGGAGTGTTTCATATAGAGCAACACCAGATATTATGTTTGGGCAACTGTATGGATGACTGTGAAGACCCTTTTAGGAACACTAGCCCACTGGTTTCCTACTAAGAGATTTCCTTTCAACAGGAAGCTAAGAGTTTTTAAATACGTGGACATTTTCTAGCAGGCTATGAGTCATAAATGCCTCTTTCTTGACTTCCGGATTCCTACACTTCCCTTTGCAAGAGAGGGCTCTTCGTGAGACAGAAAATTTAACAATAAAGGCCTTGCTAATATAGAAATATTTTATTAAATTTCAAAATGAAGGCTTTGTGATCTAAAGACCAAAGAAAAATCCAATGTAAACTTCATGTGTGCTTTCAAGTGTTTCAAAATTTTGAAGAAAAGAGCTTTTGGACCAGGTCTCATTGCATTCCTGCCTTATAGGAAAGAGAACACTACTCTGGAATTTAGTATTCGGAACTGGAGCTTGGTATTGATTTCCCCCAAAAGACAAATTTCTAAGATGCCAGAATTTTTTTCTTTTTTGATGCAGGAGTCATCACTTCTATAACCTCTGTTTAATGAATGTTCTCCTCTCACCCTTGTAGTAGCCCGTGGATCATCAGAAAACAGCCAACCCAGGAAGGGATAACTCAAATCTATTATTTTAGCTCTTCAATGGATTTTTCTGTCTTCTTCTATGGGATAAAATGTATCACCAGCTATTCCAAATTTACAACTAGAAGTTTGAGTTTCTGGGATCTGAATAACACTGTTACTCTATTGTATGATATAACTTCTTCTGTGGGCAGCAGTAAATGAAGGTTAAATAATTAACCAGAAAGAGTAAAAATTCTATTTAATGTTCATTATTCAATGTTCACTATGACAGTGAGGGTCATCAGCCCTGGATGTTAGGTCACACAAGAATAAAGTGCTGCACACAAATGCAACTTGAAAGAAACAATGGATGAAACTAGGACTGAAGATACACATTAAGCTCTGGCCAGAGAAACATTCACTTACAGAAAAATAGTTTTATGATTGTGACATTTGCTTTTGCTATGGATGATCCTATTCCCAAGGCAAAACTGACAAAGTGATTTATTTCAGAGTTGTTCCCTTGATTCCTGATGCTGTCACCTCAGGTGGTTTCCACTGGAAACAGTAGCACCTTCAGCTGGGATGTCATGGCCCAGTCACCTGGGCTTCCTTCAAGAGAAGTATGAGCACAAATGGGAGCATGCCCTATAACTCAATGATTCCATAAAGGCCAAAGTGCAGTGAAAACAAAAATAAATGGGCAACAGTTCTCCAAGTATGGTACAAATGAAAGTGATGCACAATTTATAAGAATTAAATAATTTCAGAAGCTAAGTATAAATTAGATCCCTCTTTGATTTAGAGTATTAATCACTGGTGTGATCTAAGCACTAACGCTATGGAGCCTGCAGAGTAGAATAAGCACTAGAGTCCAACAGCCTGGGACTGTATTGGCTGTCACAAGTCACATGACCGTGAACAAATTAGTTAACATATTTCAGCTTCAGATTCCTCCTTGAAACTGAAAGTGTCTATATCATTCTCATGGTGAGTAAGTGGCAATGCCCAGGTAAAGGTTTTAGAAGAGAATCCAATACATTAAAAACAGCCTATTAATGTTAGCTATTCTCTTCTTATTCTTAGGAAAATAATAAAAGGCATTAAACTCAGTAAAAATATCAAATCTTCCCTTAGAATATTCTTGCCACATTTCTGTACTTCTGAGCTTCAAAACAGTGTCAGCTCCAAAAGCCTCACTTGCAAATGGCTTAGAGTCCTAGAGTTTGAGAAGCTCTCAGAGAGTGAGTGGTGTATTCAAACATTGTTATGAGATCCTCTTTCTTGCTAAATCTTGTACTTCTGTCAGGTCCCCAGAAATTTTTATTTCAGATCTACAGAGGTTTCTTTCAGCCTCCACTTCAGTATTAATTCTGTAGTATATTCTTTCTTAGAATACACAACCAGGTGAATATGTCAGGAAGTGAAACATCCTAGATCCCAAAGGTCATTTTGTGGCCCCTTTTCTCTAATCAAAGCAGCACTGTTCACCATTTAAGCAGTTCCACTTAGCTAAGGATCGTTTCTTTGCTTTTCCATATACAGTAGTAGCAGTAATAGTAATAATGACAGTAACAGTAATAACAAATATTATCAAACATTTGTTCTGTGCCACATACATATCGGAGAGACTTGCATGAATTAATTCACGCTGTGCTTGCAATAACTATGGTATTCAATTCATCCAAGTCTGTTTGGCAGGCTCCCACTCCTAACAATGAAAGTCTGGAATCCCGGGAATCACATCAATCTTGGCCAATCAGGATGCTTGGTATCCTTAATCAATTCTTAGAACTAGATGCTGATATTATTGTTCCTATTTGAGTTACAGAAAGATTATGTAATTTGCCCAAAGACACAAAATGGTAGGTGAGAAAGTCTAGTTTCAGGGTCTGTTCTCTTACTCACCATCTTGGAGGAGAACTGGACTTTGAATGAGACTCAGGGAAGTTGGTCCTTGGTTGCCACTAAGAGGAAGGCTTCTTGGGGCAGACATATTGGTTTTAAGAGTGTTCAGGGTTCTCCGTTTCCTGATCTGAAGTAAGTTAATGGGCAAGTCTCACTCTGTTCTTTAATAGCAAATAAAACAGCAAGTGATCACAAGTTCTTTTTTTTTTTTTTACAGTTTCCACCTAAGAAATTTGTAAGTACTGTGTATGTATGCACCAAGGGACACTACACCCCACCGTGTGGTTAGGTTCAGTCGTCACATGCGGTGCTCAGTGTGCTCCTTCCGCCGACCCCTGCACACTCTAGTCCTGGCTGCTTGACTCCTATCAGTACATCAAAATCTCCCTAATTTCTTATTAGAACAAGATTTTTTTTCTGTTCTGAAGTCTTATTGTTCATTGCAGCTTTAATTTTTGTAATTACTTTTCCACTTATTGTAGGATTATATAAATTTATTTTGTTACAATTCATCTCTACAGAGAAAACTTAACAATCACCTTGTCTACAGTTGATTATGGTTGTAACCATTGACCAACTACTGCTTAGTGAGGGAGGGAATTAACCAAGAACCCCCACTTAAAGTCACTCCCGTCTGATTGCTCCAATAGTACTTTTAGAAAGTCAATCTCGGGCTGGGGATATAGCTCAGTGGCATGAGTGCCTGCCTGGCAAGCTCAAGGTCCTGAGTTCGATTCCTGGTACTGGAAAAAAAAAAAAAAGAAAGTCAATCTCTTATATGAATAAAATGTTCTTTCTCTCACCACCTCTTATGCTTATCTCCCTAAGGTGACACCTAGGGACAGGAGGAAGAGGCTAGTGCTTCCTTGTAGTAGTGGGAAAGCATTGATGTCCATGGCATTTATTCGTGCTGTGTCAGTATCTTGAATTATGATCCATGTATTTAAAATTCATCAAAAGAGAGTTAAATAGGAGACTGAAAAAGTGGCTTCAAAGTTCCTATTTGGCTAATGTCAAGTAGGAGGAAAAAGCTACTTCAGCAGAGCCTGTTATTCCCTGTCCTTTTCTGAGAACTGAGAGGTAGGGCTTGTGGCCCTGGGCAAGTTTCCAGCCCTGCTCTGGGCAGTCATCAGACACATTTCCTGCCTGGCCTCTGTCATCCCTAACATCATAGACTTCTGAGATAAAAGTTTATTGCTGGGCTAGGGATGTCGCTCAATGGCAGAACACTTGCTTAACATGTTCAGAGGCCCTTGGTTCAATTCCCTACTCTAAAGACAAAACAAAGAAAGTGTTCCATGTTATATGCATACACCCCATAAGTATGTGAAATTATTGTGTGTCCATTTTTAAGTTCATTCTGATATTAATGCTTCCAGTAAATTAAGCATAGAATGAGCCTATGATCCAACAAGTTCTTTTCAGGGTGTGAGCCAAAAATAATTTAAATCAGCGCCTCAGAAACCTTAGTATATTTATGTTCATAACAGCTTCATTCCTAGTAGCCAAAAGCTATAAACAATCCAAATGCTCATGGACAGGTAAATGAATAAGCAAAACATGGCAAGTGCATATGATGAAAAATAATTTGGCCTTACAGAGAAAGGAATTCTATCACATGATACATATGGGGAAACTTGAAGATATGCTATGTGAAATAAAGCAGAATGTATATCAATTCCATTTCCATGAGGTACCTAGAGCAGTCAAATTCAGAGCCAGGGCTGAGGGAACAGACAACCAGAAAGCTAGTGTGTAACAGATACAGTGTCTCAGATGGGAAAGATGCAGAGTTATAGAGATGGATGTTGGTAATGTTGCACAACAGTGTGAGTGCATTTAATGTCACCCAGCTCACACATAAAAATCATTACAGTGGTGTTTTTGGTGTTTTATATAATTGAACACAATTAAAAACCTTACCCTCATGAAGATTGTGATCCTGGAGAAGGAGAAAGAGAAAAAACACAAACAAAAATTATTTTTAAAAAGCGGCCAATTTGTGTTTCCATTCTAGGTCAGCTTTTGGTTTGACCCCATTTTACAGGTAGGAAAGCAGAGAGCTAGGGTAGGTGTAGCCCAGTGGCAGAGCACTTGCTTAGCACGTCCTGTGTTCAATCCCTAGGACAATAAAAATCCTTTTTTTAAAGATAGAAACCAGAGGATAGAGAAGTAGCACGATTTACTCACCAAGATCTTTGTAGTCTGACTCCTCAGCCAATGATCTTTCCATTGAATGCTATTTTCTTGTTGAGGAACTTTTATTAGTTCTATTTTATCATGAAGCACTCAGTTATATACTGGGTTTAAGTTCCAACTCAAATAGTTCCTGAAAGTTTGATCATAGCATTTCCTCTTTAGGAAAATAGAGATGGAAAAATCTATTTGACAGTGTTAAATATAATTTGTTATACTTACACCTTGGAACGAAATCAATGAAAATTAGATCCCTTCTTAGGACCCTCACAATAGCTAGCTCACCAGGATTTGTTTATTCATAAGTGATGAATACTTTCTGTCTAGTAATTTGACCAAATATTCCAGTGTTTGAGTTATTATAAATTACTCTGGAAATATAGTTTATATGTGAAGACTGACTCAGTAGAAAACCCTGGGAAACAAGTCAGATACATATATATGGTGCTTATTTAGCTAGGAGGGAACTTTCAAACTAAAAATTTAGTGAAGAATACAATATAAGAGTTAACTTGTTTTTTTAAAAGAAAAGCAAATTCTTTGATATTTCTACTCATTATATAAAAAAGTCAAAGCCATTTTTCATTTTTATTCCTAGAAGGCACTTATCTCAAACAAAAAGATACACTGATATAGAATAGACATAAATTACCACTCTAAAGGAAGGCTTGTAAGTATCCAATCTGCCAAGAAGAGTGGTGAGTTTCTCAGTTCTAAAATAGATATTTAGAAAAATGGACACACTGATCAGTTGATAGCAAAGCATCACAGGGCATTAAAGCTTTTACTACAGCCCATCTTCCTTGGGTTCACAACTCTCCCCAATCCTAAGGAACTCCGAACCTAGTCATTATGATTATTCTCAATGGGTTCAGATCCTTCGCCTACTCTTCCTACTATATTTGAAGATTGAAGAGACCATTTCACACAACCTTTTAAAAACTTCTCTTTATACAATTGCCAATGACCTTCAGATTCATGAAAGAATTTGTCCTAATCCTAAGCTATAAAATTATGATTACATAATAAGTGCATAAAAATTAAAGCCTTTGGTCATATTGCTAGGAACAGGCATCTTGCATGGTCTTGTGAAAGATACTGAAAATTTGCTTTGGATTGCCAGTCATGTCACTGTACAAGTTACAGATAGCTCAGCTGGGGAAGCAGACTCAACTGCCTCAGAGGATGTGATTTTGAAGGCAGAAGTTTGGATATATGAACAAAAGACAGATCTTGCATTTTAATGCACTTCAGGCCAAATTCTTGGTATAAATGTTCCTCAAATTATCTGGCTCTTTAACTCTTTAACTTTTTAAGTAAAAATATAAATAATAATTATGAGGATTAAATAATATTTATATTAAATACCAAGCATAATGATTTGTTAAAAAATAAATATATTATTTTTCCCCACACATCAGCTTTCTCTAATATATTTTTGTCATTTTTAAGAAATTTGTTTTATTGGTACAGGTTTGTAGTCCATCATTATTACATTCACCATAGGGAGTGTACATAATATGGCATTTCTTAACTCTTCTATTCACTTTCCTTTCTCCCCCTCCCTGATCTCTTGGACCACATATATACATTTTGTACGTGTTTGTGGTACATGATTATCATGCTCCTTGTAGGGACTTGGTATGTGTACACACTTCCCAACCCCTCCTCTTCTGGTCTCATTTCCCTGCCTTCCTTCCCTTCCCTCCACCTCTCAGTCCCCTTCCCATATACCAGTGTTCCATCTCCGTATGTCCCATTGCCTGTCCTTTATTTTGCATCTTATTTCTCACAAAGAGAAGTCATGATATTCAGGCTTGTGTGTCCCATTTACTTAACATTTTGATGTCAAGGTGCATCCATTTTTCAAACACAGGTATACATACATACATACAAAGTAAAATCTGACTTTTGTTTTTTAATCATGGTTTTTCCTGATTTAGCCTTTCTGATGGACCTTTAAAATACTCTTCTGAAATTGTAAGAACTCCTTTCTGCAGCTTTATTATGTCTGCAGCATTAGCTCTACATGTGTTTGCGTCGCAGTTCTTGTATCTTGGTCTTAGTCATACTCAAAATATAACAAATGCAGCCCTGAGGTCTCCTTCTGCTTAATAGCAACTAGTTTAAAATATGCATATCAAGTCTGATTTTAAGACTTTAAGGCTGACAATTCCCTTAAGAGTATAACTGAATTTTTCTCACCTGCTGGATTTGGATGCTTTGTCTTGCTTTCATATTCCAGCTTGTATCAAATGTAATCCAGATCAGAGTCAGCTTTCTAGAATGTCACTTCCAGCATATTGACCTCTACCTCTGTGTTAAATAGGCCACAAAAGCTTTGAAGGGCAGAAGGGAGAGAGAGAGAGAGAGAGAGAGAGAGAGAGAGAGAGAGAGGAGGAGAGAGAGGAGGAGAGAGAGGACTGAGTTACTAACAGTGAGAACCAGGCTGTTCACTGCTGAAGTGGGATTTTACAGATAAGCAAGGGTGGAGGCCAGAATACTGCATAAAGTAACAGATAGAACAGAAGTTATCACTATTAACTGAAGTGTAGCTTCATTTTGTTACATATAAATGTTATACACACATACTTTACTCACCCTAACAGCTGAAAGGGCCAAGGAACAGTCACACCCCAAAAGCAACAAGCATGCTTAGCACCCATATCTTGGTTTCTGATGAAAGAAACCAGAGCTCCTTGAAAAAAATGGCTGATTCCAGGACTGGGGCAGGAAATGCACAAGATGAGACTGAAGCATCTTTTAATGCCAAAAAGAAAAGTGGTGATAAAACAAAACAACACAGGACAAAACAAAACAAAACAAAACAAACCAAAGCAAAACAAAGCAACAGGAAAAAAGAAGCACAAAATTATTAAGGGTCACCAAATAGACACAGGAATCAACTAAAAAAAAATCCTCAGTGGCCAAACTGGAAAAACTTGAGCATGAAAGAAATAGATTACTATTGAATTATAGCCCAAGGTATAAAATAGATGTTCATGAAAACATACCAATTAATACATTTGTCAATTATATTACCAATAAAACTAGAAAAAATGAATAAATTATTGAAATGAAACAACTAAGACTTCTTAATTGTGAGTTACACATAGTGAATTTCTTCCAAAAAGTACAGTGTGACAAATGGAAAAAAGACTAAATTTACAGTAGAAAAATTGATAAACACTGTTACATGGGTGATCCAGATCAATATGAACAGAAAAAGTTATATCAATCATATATAATCCTATATGATTAAAAATGGCCCTTTCAGACTTCCAGGAAGATGGTAGAGTGGTAGAGAGCAGAGAACAGCCACTCCAAGATTTGTTGTCCAGATGCTGGAATATAGCAATGTGAGGAGGAGAAAAAGGATGGGAGCCATCCCTGTGACCCAGCAAGGATCTGAGGTGAGAAATTAATTCCATGAAGAGAGCAAAGAGAAAGACCTCAACAGAGAAGGAGGTGACAAGTGGCACTTTCTCTCTGAGCCCTGACTGTCTGTGTGAGAAGGGCAGCTTGAACCTGCAGGTGCACAGTGACTGCTGCAACCCCAGAGCCCCCCACAGAGATACACGCCAATGGCATGGATCAGTGGCATACAGCAGACTGCAGTGGCTGCTGAGTTATTTGGGTTCAGACATCACACAGGAGAGGGCAATTGGCTAGGTTCCATCTTAGAGGTGGGGCAACTAGCTTGGAACTCAGAGCAGCTGTAGGCTGGCTCCATCTAGCAACAGCCAGTGTCAGGGTGAGGCAGAATCAAATTCCAATCAGCAGGAGGTCAAGGAGCCAAGTTCAAGCCAGCAGGGAGCACATGGAGTGCTACAAATGGAACAAATCTGGTCTCAGCTTCAGAGCCAGAAACCCCCCTGAACTTCAGTAGGACTAAAGGGGCAGGCTTGCCTAAAATTATCCACTAGCAACTGTAAATCTACAACTGGTTTGCTTGGATTAATCAAAACAGACCTGGGCTCTGTCTGCCCACTCAGTCTACCAGTGACAGCAGAGACATGCCCTAAAGTGGATGTTTTTCTTTTCTTTTCTTTTCTTTTTTTGATAGGTTGTTCTTGTTTTTATGAGTGGAAACATTGTTTCTAGTTTTGTTGTTGTACTGGTTTTTATTCCTTCTTTCTCTCTTTACTTCCTGTCTTCTTCATCAATTTCCCAGTGTTTGTTTGTCCTACAGCCTTGCTTCTAATGTCTTCCTCTTCTATTATTTTATTTTCTCCCTAATGCATTTTAAATTTTCTCACTTGAGGGTTAAAACCACCTCATTCAGGGGATATTTACTATACATAATTTTCTGGTTTGTTTTAGATTTTGTTATATAACCACAAATCTAGTTCATATATGGTTAAAGTTGGCAAATTAGTAGTTACTACAGTTTGTCATTTTCTAGGCTGTGTTTGATGCTATTGTTATAACTGACTGCACTACTTTAGCCAAGGTAACATAATTGTTCTAATTACTTGTTCATCCTGGTATGCCAAGACTCAAACTACATAAGGATCATAAATAATACTATAGGCCAGGCATAGTGGTGCATGCCTATAATTCCAATACACTGGAGGCCAATGCAGGAGAGTCACCATGAGTTCAAGACCACCTCAAGCAACACAGTGAGTCCAAGTTCTACATGAATACATAGTGAGAACCTGTCTCAAAAAAAATTACTCTAAGCTGAACCAAAAGCCAGGACCTAGGCCAAATAGGCTCATCCCCAATAAACTGAAGATGTAGCCTTTTGAAACAGACTCCAAACCCAAAAGCCACCTGGAAGACATTTCTAAGTAGTCATTTCCTAAGGGCTTTCAATAATAGTAAAAAAAAACCTACATGCCATAAGCAATTTACAAGCATTAACCCAAGAACTGAACTTTAAGAAAAAGAAAGAAAGTGAAAAGACACAAAAGCATGGTGCAACTCCAGACTTCCAGCTTACCAAAGACAAACCTAGGGGGCAAGCAGAAGGAACTAGCGGGAAGCCACCCACCTGGACTCTCTTCAGTGGTAACAGCAGAAGTAACAAAGCAGATGAATGAGGTTGTAGAAAAAAAATCAAATCAGAAATATTTTCTCAGATAACTATAGAGATGGTGACCATAATGAATGACATGGTTAGTGACTCTATTTTTTTTTTTTTTTTTTTTTTGCGGTACTGGGGATCGAACTCAGGACCCTGCGCTTGCTAGGCAAGCGCTTATTCCACTGAGCTATATCCCCAGCCCCTGGTTAGTGACTCTAGAGCAGATACAGATTTTAAAAAATAGAGAAGCTTAAACAAATGATGGAAACCATAAATACCCAACATAAGAAAGAAATGGAATCCATGAAACAGACTCAAACAGATATCAAAAGTTCTGTTGAAAGTATGCATAGAAGAATGAGCCAGTGTGAGGACAGACTTGAAGACAAAGAAGACCATATTGTGGTCCATGATTAGGAAAACAAAGGTTGCTTAAAAATACCTGGGACAATGAAAAATCAATCCAACAGCTGCTAAATGTTGCAAAGGAGAATAACATAAGATTGAATGGAGTCAATGAAAAACCAGGAGATAGTACAAATGACATAAAAAAATCTGCTCAAAGAAGTAATGGTATAAAATATCCCCAGCATGGAAAAAGTGAGGCATATAAAATGCCAGTTAACCATGATGAAAGAAAAAATCTATGACAAGGCATGTAATAGTCAAGATTCCAGACATTCCACACAAGAACAGAATATTAAAAGCTGTCAGAAAGAAAAACAAATCATCTACAAAGGAAAGCCCTTCAGACCACAGCAGACTTCTCAACACACACAGTCAAGCCAAGGAGATCTTAGAGTGACCTCAAGCTCTAAAAGAAAACAACCTCCAACCCAGATTGATGTACCCTGAAAAGTTATCTTTCAAAATTGATGGAAATATAAGATGTTGCTATGAAAAGGAACACTGCAAGGAATTCATGACCAACAGACCAGCACTCCTATATGTTCTGAAAGACGTGCTAGAAGGAGAAAACGAGCACTACAATTCCATGAACCCCCAACAGAATGAAACCATCAGGCAAGGCAAGTAACTAAACAGAGGCAAAAGCAGGAATCAACAACAGGAAAATAATATAACAATGTAAGTTAACACATATCAGTTATAACCATCAGTGTAAATGGTCTCAATTCATAATTAAAAGAAATAGAGTGGTAGAATGGATCAAAAAGAAAGATCCAACAATATTCTGTATACAAGAAACACATTTACATCAAAAAGAAATTCATAGATGGAAAGTCAAAGGGTGGAAAACAATACCTCATATAACAAGAACCCAGAAAAAACCAAGAGTGGCTTTTTTATTTGCAGACAAAGTGGATTTCAAGCCAAGACTGATTAAAAGACACAAAGAAAATCACTACATCCTTGTAAATGGAACAATGCAAGAGGAGGAGAAAATAAACATAAATATATAGGCACCAAATACCAGTGCACTCAACTATATAAAACAAATATTAACAGACTGAAAAATCAACTAAGCACTACTACAATTGTATTGGGAGATCTAAATATCCCACTGTCACAAATAGTGAATAATCATATCAGGAAAATAGAGCAAGCACAAATAAACAACTTAATGTTGAACCTCAAAATTCTAGAAAAAAAGAGAAGAGCAAGCCAAGCACATAGCCTATACAAGGAGGAAATTATTCAGATAAGAGCATAATTTAACTCAATTGAGAATAAGAAAACAAAACAAAGAATCAATGAACTGAAGAGTTGGTTCTTTGAAAGGTTAAATAAAATTCACAAACAAACAAAAGAAAATTCACAACCAACCAACCTTATTTATAAAAGGAAAGGGAAGACTCAAATCCATGCAATTAGGAATAAGAAGTGTTACTGCAAAACTCCAGGTCATCAATACCTGCTTCAAGAAACTGTATTCTAATAAGAGAGAAAACTCAGAGGAAAGGAACCGAATCCTAGATACATGTGAATTATCAAAGTGAAATCAAGAAGATATAAAAATTCTTAATAAACCAGTATCAGTCAATGAAATTGAAGATGTAATTAATTTTTTTAAAAAAATTATTTTTATTACTGCACACATGCAGTGCACAGTAACCACACTCCTCACGGGGAGTTGGTCCACACACACGGCACAGCTCGTTTGCTTTCCTCATCCCCTTCTCTCCTCCCTCCACCCGGGGGCCACTTCTCTTTTGCAAAACATTTATCTCCCAGTTTCCTATCTTGAAGATATAATTAAAAAGCTACCAACAAAGAAAAGCCCAGGTCCTGACAGATTCACTGCTGAATTCTATAAGAAATTTAGAGAAGACCTAATGCCACCACTTCTCAGACTCTTTAAACTCAAACTCCTAAA
This sequence comes from Dinomys branickii, assembly GCA_004027595.1. Taxonomy (NCBI): domain Eukaryota; kingdom Metazoa; phylum Chordata; class Mammalia; order Rodentia; family Dinomyidae; genus Dinomys; species Dinomys branickii. The sequence continues at coordinate 143,127 of PVLD010001247.1, forward strand.
TTCATCCTGGAAGCAAGCATTACCCTTATAGCAAAACCAGAGAAGGATCCAATCACAAAAGAGAACTGTAATTCTCTCTCCAGCAGATTCTGCCGGTTCTTCCTTCCCTGGGTACCTGGCTCTGCAACGCACCGCCATGATGGTTCACCGTCCCATGCTCGTGCTCAGCCAAAATACAAAATGTGAATCTGGAAGAAAATTCAGTCCGGAAACATCAGTGATGCTAAGACTATTGCAGATATCATTCGAACATGTTTGGGACCCAAGTCCATCATGAAGATACTTTTGGATCCAATGGAGGCATCATGATGACTAATGATGGCAATGCCATTCTTCGAGAGATTCAAGTCCAGCATCCAGCAGCCAAGTCAATGATTGAAATTAGCCGGACACAAGATGAAGAGGTTGGAGATGGGACCACATCAGTAATTATTCTTGCGGGAGAGATGTTGTCTATGGCTGAGCACTTCCTGGAGCAGCAGATGCACCCAACAGTGGTGATCAGTGCTTACCGGAAACATGGATGACATGATCAGCACTCTAAAGAAAATCAGCACCCCGTTGATGTCAGTAACCGTGACATGATGCTAAACATCACCAATAGCTCCATCACCACCGAAGCGATCAGTCGGTGGTCTTCTTGGCCTGTAATATTGCCCTGGATGCTGTCAAGACTGTGCAGTTTGAGGAAAATGGTAGGAAAGAAATCGACATCAAGAAATATGCAAAAGTGGAAAAGATACCTGGGGGCATCATTGAAGACTCGTGTGTCCTACGGGGTGTCATGATTAACAAGGATGTGACCCATTCACAAATGAGACTCTGTATAAAGAACCCTCGAATTGTGCTGCTGGATTCATCTCTGGAGTATAAGAAAGGAGAAAGCCAGACTGACATTGAGATTACACGAGAGGAAGATTTTGCTTGAATCCTCCAGATGGAAGAAGAGTACATTCAGCAGCTCTGCGAGGACATCACCCAGTTGAAGCCGGACGTGGTCATCACAGTAAAGGGCATTTCAGATTTAGCTCAGCGCTACTTCTTGCGGGCCAATATCACAGCGATCCGTAGAGTTCGGCAGACAGACAGTATTCGGGTAGCTAGAGCCTGTGGGGCCCGGGTAGTTAGCCGACCGGAAGAGCTGGGAGCAGATGATGTTGGGACAGGAGCAGGTCTGCTGGAAATCAAGAAAATCGGAGAAGAGAACTTTACATTCATCACTGAGTGCAAGGACCCCAAGGCCTGTACCATCCTCCTCAGAGGGGCCAGCAAAGGAATTCTGTCGGAAGTAGAGCGCAACCTACAGGATGCAATGCAGGTACGCTGCAATGTGCTACTGGACCCTCAGTTGGTGCCAGGAGGTGGGGCCTCTGAGATGGCTGTGGCCCATGTCTTGACAGAAGGATCCAAGGCCATGACTGGACCAGTGGCCCTACAGAGCTGTAGCCCAGGCTCTGGAGGTCATCCTTCACACACTCATCCAAAACTGGGGGGCCAGCACCATCTGCCCACTGACCTCGCTTCGGGCCAAACACACACAAGAAGGCTGTGAGACAAATGGACAAAAGCTTTTACTCTAAAGAGGAACAAGACAAAGATGTCCACTATCACCACTCTTATTCAGTATAGTTCTGGAAACATTAGCTGGAGCAATTAGACAAGAGAAAGAAATAAAAGGAATGAGGATAGGAAAGGAAAAAGGCAAATTATCATTATTTGCAGATGATATGTTACTTGACATAGAGGGCCCCAAAAACTTGACCAAAAGACTTCTAGATTTAATAACCAAATTGAGTAGCATAGCTGGATACAAAGTCAACATTCAAAAATCAGTAGCATTCCTGTAGACAAACAACAAACTCACTGGGAAAGAAACTAGAGAAACAATACCCTTCACAATTACAGCCAAAAAAATTAAAATACTTAGGAATCAATCTAACAAAGGAAGTAAAACACCTTTACATTGAAAAGTACAGTACTCTGAAAATGGCCATCAAAGAGGATATCATAAAATGTAAAGCTATCCATGGTTCTTGCTTAGGAAGAACCAATATAGTGAAAATGGCCGTACTTATAAACTAGTTACATAGATTCAATGCAACACTGAAAAAATACCAATAGATACACAGATTTAGAGAAAACAATCCTAAAATTTATTTGGAACCAGAAGAGACCCAGAATAGCAAAGGCAATTGCGGGCAACAAAGGCAAGGCAGAAGGGCTCACAAACTCTGAGTTAAAACTGTACTGTAGGGGCTGGGGGTATAGCTCAGTGGAAAAAGCGCCTGCCTAGCAAGCGCAGGGTCCTGAGTTCGATCCCCAGTACCGCCAAAAAAAAAAAAAAAAAAACTGTACTGTAAAGCTACTGTGATGTAAAAAAACAAACACACAAATATAGTACTGGCAACAAAACATACCTAATGATCAATGGAACAGATTAGAAGATGCAGAAACAATTTCATGCACATTCAGCCACCTTATCTTTGACAAAGGAACCAAACAAATTCATTGGAAAACAAGATAACCTCTTTAAAAAATGGTGCAGGAAGAACCAGTTTTCCACATGGTTAAAAGATTAAAATTGGACCCATATCATTCACCATGCACTAAACTAAAATCAAAATAAATCAAAGACTTAAATATTAAAAACAGAAACATTAAATATGCTGGAAGATAGAATAAGTAGAACTCTTGAAGACATTGGTGTAGGCAAAGACTTTATGAACCAAATCCCAATCCCACAGGAAATATTGGAAAGAATCAACACCTGGAACTGGGCTATAGCTCAACAGCACAAGGGCCTGCTTGGCAAGCACAAGGTCCTGAGTTTGATTCCTGGTACCAAAACATAAATAAATAAAAATAAAAAGCCTTTGCATAGCTAAGGAAACCACCAACAGAGTGAAGAGACAACTCACAGAGTAGGGAAAAGTTCTTGCCAGCTGTTCCTCACCCAAAAGACTAATATCTAGAATACATAAAGAACTAAAAATACTCAGACTTCCCCAATTTAAAGACCCAATCCATAAATGGGTCTGAAATGAATAGAACCTTCTCAGATGAAGAAGTAGAAACAGGAAATAAATATATGAAAAATTTAACATCACTGGTCATTCAAGAGAGGCAAAGTAAAACAATGCTGAAATTCCATCTCACTCCAGAAAGAATGGGTTTCATCAAGAAACCAATCAGTAACAAATGCTGGAGAGGCTATGGGGAAAAAAGAACCCTTCTCCACTACTAGTGGGAGTTTAGATTGGTGCAACCACTGTGAAAATCAGAATAGAGATTCCTCAAAAAATTAAAACTAGAGGTTCCATTTGATTGACCTATTTCCCTATTTTGGTATCTTCTCAAAAAAATTAAACCACAGAGATATGGTAAATATTTATAGCAGCACAGTTTGTAATAGCTAAATCTTCAAAACAGCCCAAATGTCCATCAAAGGATGAATGGATAAAGAAGATGTGGGTTTCTTATACAATGGAGTACTACGCTTCCATAAAGAAGAATAAGCTTGAGACATTTCTAGACAAATGGATCCACCTTGAGGCCATACTCTTAAATGAAATAAATCAAACACACATATATAAATACTGCAGTTTCTTTATTGTGAGAAACCAAAAGTGTAAATAAGGACCAAGATGTATACTAGATATTGTGAAAAAGGAAGAAATGTCCAAATGGAAAGGGAAGCTAGAAAGGGGTGAGGGGGAAAGGAAGAAAGGAGAAAGAAAAAGTGAGAAAAGAAGGATAAAATGGGAACAAAGCTTCTGTAAATAAGTAGGGGAAGAGGGCTTGAAGGGAAAGGAGGGGAGTGGGGAAAAAAGAAGCAAGATATATCATGTAAGGTACAAATTCCCTATGATGAATATTATCATTTTATATATCTAAAGACAATAAATAAAAATGAGGGCAGCAGATACATAGCAATTGAGGAGAATGGTATTTGACAAAAATACTCCTCAAAATAGCCAAGGACATGAAAAAAAAGGAATTCTGAGAAAATGTCATAGTCAAAAGTTGCCTAAGGATATCTGATACATATATGTCATATAGTATCTTACATGGAATCCTAGAACATGAACAAGAAATTAGGGAAAGTCTAAGGAGATATGAACAAAACTATAAAGTTCAGTTTCTAATAATACATCAATACTGATTCATCTTGCAACACATGTGCCATACTAAATAAAATGTTACTAGTAGAGGAAACTGGGTGCAGAGTATATGTGAACTCTATGCTGTCTTCCCAATGTTTCTATAAATGTAAAAGTACCCTAAAGCTTATTTTTAAAATAATCACAGAAATTGTGAATACGGCATAGTCAATGCTGTGCAGGAATAAAGAAATATAAAATATCACTATGGAAGAAAAATAGCAAGAGAAAGAAGAATCCCAAAATGATCTGTAAAGATTTTGATTCAAAAGAAAACGAAACATTTTTACATTTGGGTATCATACCTTTAAATTTACCCATCTATATAATGAATATACTTTGACTATTTTATCATATAGTACATATACTGCATTGCATTGAGTAATTACTGATGCTCATATTAAGTTCAAAGGCCAAACAAAATATTTACATTTTTAAGAAAAGAAGCCACATGCTATTAAAAGGAAAGTTTAACTGTTAGGTTTGCTAAAACAGAAAACATTCAACATTTAGTCTAGACAAATAAATAACGTACTGAACATCAATCACATAAGTAAAAAACTATTTTAATGACCCAGATATGCTAAATACCTGAAGTTAACTTGAATGTTTATGTCTTATATGGTTTTTTCTAGAATTCACTACACTTAAAATTCTTTCTTTTTTTTATACTGGAATCAAACTCAGGACCTTGTATTTACCAGGCAGAAGCTTGTGCCACTGCGCTATATCCCCAGTCCCTAAAATTCTTTTTCTGAGGTCAAAATCTTGGCTATTTTTTAAACTCCACCTCAAATATCTGTTCCCTTGTTCCACAGTCTGAATGTCTTCTCTGGGTGGCTTACTATTGTGTCTCTTTATTGTCTCTAGAACTTAAAACAACTTATAACCATCCTTTACAGATCTGCCTCCCATCTGGTTCCTAACAGCAAGGTGTATCATGGCCCCGGTTGCTCTCAGCACAGTGTCTGATATTCATTCCTTCATACAACTATTTATAGCATGCCTGTCATTTGGGACTATGTAATAAACCAGAGAGAAAAACTTACAAAGAAAAATTAACAACTGAACTTTGAGGCAGTGGGAAATTTTTCCAAACAGGAAAGCTCTATATTGACCAGGTTTACAGAAAGCATTAGCAGAAGGCTAACAAACAGAACTGATTTGTTCTTATAGCCAGTTATATTCCAGAGTGAAGGGTCTCCCTCTCTCTAATAATTCTGTCCATTTTGTGTGATATGACCCTCCTGTAGTTACTGAACAAAAAGCTAGTAGACCACGGTTAGTGAAATGCACCTAATCAATGTTCATTTTCAAAATAAATAAGTGAGTAGTAAATATTTAGGAGAAGAAAAAAGAAGAAAGCTGTTTTTTCATGGCAAAGGCCTGAAGTCAACTGGCAAACTAACTGCATCAGTTTTTAGAAAAACTTGTTCCCTTTGGGAACTTTCTATTAAAGTAAATACATTGCTGTCTTAAGGTATACATTATATCTAGATTTAGTTCAAACACCATTTTATCTCTATGCTCTTGTACAATACTTGGTTTCCTGTTTCATTAGCATAGATTAATGTAATTTCATTTTTCAGACAACCAGTGCCAAAACTTTGCTATTGTATTAGTCAAGCTTTCCATCACTACTAAAATAACTGAGGAAATGAACTTCAATATACAATCCTAGGGAAGGCCTGTTTTTTCTTTTCTTCACCTGTAGGGTCTTCATCACTTTAAAGAAATTCTAGTCCACTTCTGCTTTTAAAAGTTTTAAGAGGGCATAATGAGTCCGTTAATTTTCAAAATATTTCATTTAAAATATCAAATTAATAAATTCTTAGGAGCAGTCACTATAATTCAACAAATCTTAAAAGTCCTCAGTATGGTAGAGCCTAGTGTAATAACAGCCCTTGCTGCATTCAAATCCTGGCTCTGCCATGAAGACGAGAAGCTTTGAGGAATGATTTCTGGATCCCTGGACATCGTTCATCATTCATCTGTCTGGAGACTATTCATTTATTTATTTACTTAGTATTATTTGTGTACAGTGTGCCCAAATCATAGTAAATAAAGAAAGCTGACTTTGTGGAGATAGAAATAATAATACTTTGTCTTGTAGGGTTGTAAAAATTAAGTGAAATCAAGCTTGTAACACATATAAGTCAGTTAGTGACAACTGTTATTCAGTACCCACCACACTGCCCAGCACATATCACCTCAATCCATATTTACTTTTCTCCTTCATTCATTTTTGACCAATTTTTATACAGTTCCTCACCACCTCTGCTCTATATCACTGACCATTTTCTGGTTCCTATAGAATAAGCTCATTAAGTCTCTTTGCTGAAGATTTTCAACATGAGATGAACTTTTCAAACCAGACTGGGCTAGTTTCTAGGAAGCCACATCTGTGGCCAGAGTTACACGGGAGCTCTCTCTGTGGCTCCTGCACAAGCAGAGGAAGTGTGTCCCCAATTTCTGGCACACTTGTCACTGCCCAGAGAACACCCAGTGTCCTCCCTCCATGATGTATTCTTCCCAGGTTATCACTCTGAGGTATCCAGTCAGATAAAGATGATGTGAAATCTCCCTTTTTATTAGTGAGAAGTTTTTATTTTCTTTCATGACAGTTGCTTGAAGATTCTTCACAAGTTTTTAACTAAAATAAGAGGAAAATGGATCAAATACAACCTGTTTAAAACATCTTCATTTAAATCTTCCTTCTCCACAAAACAGGTTCACCCCCACAGACAGTTGTTTGGAGCTCCCAGTCTAAACAGAGTGACTTCTGAGGGTATCTACCTGGAGCATAAAGTGTAACTCTGGGAAGAAACTAACGTTTGGTGCTATGGGTGTTTGTTTGTAGACACTGTGAGAAGCTGTGTAGCAAAGTTGTTCTTCACGTGCTCGCTGAAGGGCCATTACTGCCTGTACAGCAAGTCCAGTTACATTCTCATCAGCCAGGAGCCGCGGCCGTGGATCCAGCTCATGTTTCTGTTTCAGCAGGTGTGTACAATCTGCATTCCCCGCCCCCTTGATGAACTGGTGGGGGATGAGATCATAATTCATTTTATCGAATGAACTCTTCAACTGAGATAATATCTACATTAAGCAACATGTATACATTTTATTAATAATTATTAGTATGAATTATCTATATTTTAAGATAGTTTCCTTAGGAAGGACAGCAGACCAAAGCAATTCTTATCATCAATGTATTTAGCTTCATAAAAGAAAAATGCAATGGAAAATACTTTTGTCAAACAACAACAAAAACATTATCTGGGAGAATGACTTACCTTTCAAAAAGGTAGTTTTCATTTCTCTAGAGTTTTATTTCTCGGCAATAAGTTTTCTAAAATTACTCTCCAGTTAATTTTACTGTAGGTATATCCTTTTTGACATTGTAAAGACACTGGGGTGTCATTTTGTCTATTAAATATATGTGTATAATGAAAATAAATAAAGAAGAACCTTCAATTTAGCAATGAAAGAATTTCATCTTATCCTACATGTACTAAGCTTGCACATAAAAAGTAAGTGTAGACTTTAAAATGTTACAAATAGAAGAGACCTTAGACATAATTTTTGTAGATAAGAAAACTCAAGGGTAGAGCTGAGATCATCAATTTCTGATAAAGTGGTTTTCAGATTGTTGTGTGTATTTTGAAATATAAAAAGGGGGGAAAGTAGAAGACAGAACATGGTCAGAAAAAAATCAGAATGCAAATGTTTCAGTGTGGTTGAAAATTAAGCCAAGTGATAAGGTAATTTGTTCAATTTTTAAAATTATTTATTAGTACACGTTTGTAGTACGTGCATTTCACAGTCATCTTGGAGGTACTTTATTCACTTCTGTTGATGAAACATTTCTGTAATTGAGACTGTAAAATCTACCAACTAGATGATCATACTCTTTATAAAGTCAATATTCTGAGAAAAAATGAATCTCAATGCTGAACATGTCACAAAGTAGAATCTAGTACTTAAGAAAAAAGCTGGGTCAGACATTGCTTAGGGACACCAATGTTTTGTATCGTAAGTTTTAAGAACCTTTAATAATATCTCATAGAAAGCAACTCCGATTTTGACGGAAACATTGATTTTTCCTTCTTTTCTTGAAATATGAATTTCATTTTCTTTTACTTTACTTTTATTTTCCAAATAGTTTTCATCTGTGATTTTGTATTGTGTTTTATCTTTGCCTCTGTTCTTCACAGTGGTCAGTTTTCTGGGAAAAAAACATTGACAAAGCCTGATTCCCCCCCATACCCCATTAGGCTTATTTTATTGACTTAGTCTGATTTTCTTTTTCTTTAAGCAAAATCACCAAAAGCATCTGTTTATGATATGTTTCTTCTGTGTCCATTTTACTAGAATACTTTCTTTCTTTTTCTACACCTTTGCTGTGACATAATCATGGGGGTGAATCCTGGCTTTAGGGTATACAAAAATCAAGCATTCACTTAATAGTTACAAATGCAGCACATACACTCAAATGGAGTTTGCGAATTCACAGATTCTGGTCCAAATGTTCTTCTTTGGACTGATAATTCATCAATTGAGGCCCTTCTCTTCTTTAAATGAAAAATTATGTGGTGTATAACTTTTTCTTAACTTTCTGATAATTATTTTTAAATTCTCATGTATGTTCACATTACAAGTTGCATAATCAAACTGTTACTGGTTCCTAAAATTTTTAAATATGTCAACCACTTACTTGGGGTTGGACTATTTCAAAATATTTCACCTTTTCCCTCACAGTACTAGAAACAGCTCATTTAGTGATAATAGTGAGTTATTTCTAGAAAAAATACACATTAATTTTGCTGTACTAAATAGAGGTTTTACACACACAGATCATGTAGAGAGTCTCACACTTCAGTGTTTGAATAGTTGTTCATATAGAAAATATGATTTTATAAGTCAACTATTATGGTATACTCAGTCATACATAAAGAACAATATTTATAGTATTATATGTGAATAAATTCTTATATCCTTTATTGATATTCTATACATTTTTACAAAATTATTCCTTTGCATTAAAACACTTCTCACATATATAGTTGTAAAATCAGAACATACATATGTATATATGTAGATACATATGTGCAGGAGGGCTAACATGGTTCTGCTATTGTATTATATCACTTAATGCTAAGGAATAGTTGATGACAGGTTATTCGATCAATCTTGTATGTCTGTATGTGTTATCCTGAGCACACACTTTGAAGATATCAATTTGCAAAGCAGCAACTACTGTTGGCTTTCTGATGTTTTGTCTATAATTCAATTCTGATCTTACTGTTATTGTACTACTTTGTGCCTCTTTGTTAATGCTTTCTGGTTTCTTTCCTTTTTTTTTTTCTTTTTTTTTTTTCCTGTTGTTGAGATGATTAATTGTTTGACCAATTTCGCATGTCTGTATTTGTGTTCATGAATATACACTTCGAAGATACCAATAGGTAAAGCAACAACCATTGTTGAGTCCATGTCACATTGTCTGTAAATCAGTTTTGATTGTACTATTTCTTATGCTACTTTGTGTCTGTTTGTTAATATGTTTTTGAGCTTTTACTTTTAAAATTAAAAAAAAATCAGAACATACAAATGATTAGAAGCATCATCAATTCGTAAAAATATAAGCATAATTTAACTTTTCCTTTGAAAACTTGATATCTGCTTCAGTCAAATATATGTAAATATAATTTGATTTACATTAATAACCCCTTTTCCCAACAATTAAGTAAATATCTTAAAGCTTTAAGAATATTCACCCACTATATATTTTAAGATTGAAAACATTTTTGTCTTTTTCACATAATCACTCATATTGTTGACATATGCACATTTACATAATAAAATTTAAGTTATTGGATTTATATTCTTCATAATCTATTCTGTACAAAGACTTGAATTTTGTACTCTAGTTTTAATTTTATATCTTAATTCTAAGATCTTTGATAAAATAAATATAAATATTTTATGAACTACTTCCCAGTTAAGCAACATTCTTTGGAAATTATCAAGGAAAGCATTATATCACAAAGTTTAGTTATATTTATAGAGATCAAGATGAAATGCTGTATTAGTCCCTTTACCAACCCTGGGACAAATTTTCAACATCCCTAATTAAAGGTGAAGAGGTTCATTTTGGCTTACAATTTTCAAATGAGTCAGTCCACGGTTAATTGGCTCCAAGTCAAAATAACATGGTGGAACAGCAAGGCACAGGACAATTGCTCCCCTCATGGCAGACAGCAGAGCTGGCTGTTCAAAGGAGAGTGGATCTGGGGACAAGAATACACCCTTGCTGATCACGTAGCCAGTGGCCCAACTCTTCCAGTGAGGCCCCATCTCCAAAGAACATGTGGCTTTGGAGGACATTTTAAATCTAAATCATAAAAACTGACCTAAAAATTTTGCTAAATAATTTAAATATTCTGATAAAAAATGAAAAGCCTGAAATATGTGTTTATTCTTCATGATAGAGCTCTACTGTCTCATTTAAATTTAAACCGTGTTAAAGTTCAAACCAAACCTCTTTAGTGCCTTGGAGCCCATCAAATGAAACACTGAGGCCAAGACATAATGTTGTGTCTCTCTTTTTACTGCCCATTCAGAGCCTGTTTCCTGAACCCCTGTCTATACAGAGTCATTCTGTGCAGTTCCTGAGGGCCCTGTGGGAGAAGACTCAAGCAGAGGGCACCCACAGTTTTGAAACCGCCATGACAGAGTCCACATTTCCTCAGCAGAAGGTAAATACTTCTCTTCTTGGGTGCTTTATTTTAAACTAAGTTTCAAGATTGCCTTGGAGCAGTTTGCCTTTCTACTAAGAGTTCAATCCTCCTTTCCTTCCCTTAAAGTCAGAAAATGCTTAATAACTACTTTCATATTGTACCATAATGGACTCAAAACAAAGAGATATCAGGAGGAAAGCTCACTGCCCTTTGAGGTCTGAGTCTTGGACTCCAAGCCTCCAGAACTCTGAGAAGTTAATTTCTATTATTTATAAATTACCCAGCCTCAGGTATTTACTTATAGCAACACAAACAGACTAAGACATGAGGGCTGACTGGAAATTGGAAGTTTTATGGAGAGGGTGAGTTAAACGAACATTAAAGGAGTCGTGTCAACAAGACTTGGTGCCTAATAAGGAAGATAGAAGAAGGAAGACCCCAAGTGCATTGTTTGGCCAAAGAGATGATGACACTGTTCTAAAAAACAGACTACAAAAAAGACTGAGGAAGTGGGGGAAAAGATAAAGCATTCTGGTCATGTTGGCAGCTTCCTAGAACTATGACCAAAAAAAATAAGATAAACAACTTATAAAAAGGAAAGATTATTTTGGCTGATGATTTCCGAGACTTGATTCCATGCTCACCAGAGCCTATTGCTTTGGACCTATGGTGAGACATTACGTCATGGTGCCAGCACGTGGAGGAAGAAACTACTCCCTGCCTACACCTGAGAGATGGGGCAGGGAGGAAGGGGCTGGTCTTGACATCCTGCTCAAGGGCCCGCCCTGCTGACTGGACTGCCTTCTGCTAGGCCTCACCTCCTAAAGGTTCCTCCCCCTCCCAAGAGCACCGCAGGCTGGTGACCAGTCCTTTGACACGTGGGCCTTTAGGGGACCTTTTACATGCAAAATATAGCACTGGTTTACATACGTCAGTGTTGGAATTCTAGTGCAGATCTTAGAAAGGAAGACCGGACTGGCAGTGTAGAAGTCAGGGAGGGGCACTTGATGTCACAGCAGGGTACTGGGTCACTCAAAGGGAATATGTCTAGGGAGAGCAGAGAACGCTTATATCACCAGCTCCTCTCTGTAAGCCCTTTCCAGATTCAAAGATTCAGGTTACTCATATTCTGTTTTCAGGAAGGCCCAATAATAAGTGTTGGTTGACTACCAGACAAACTAAGGTTCTGAGATTATAGGGTCACGGTCTCTGTCCTACTTTCACTTTTTGTTGTTGTTGACACAAAAAATGTGTAGATTGATGGAGATCCTGTGATGTTTCAATGTATGTGTAATGCTTGAATTAGAATTGGTAAGCAAATCTATGTCCTCAAACATGTATCATTTCTTTTTATTTGTGATGAAAACATACAAAATCTTTCCTTCTAGCTTTTTTGAACTATATAGAACACCATTATCACTATCTGTAGTCTCCCTGCTATACAATAGTAAATGAAAACCTGTCTCTTTTACCTGATTATAACGTGGTACCATTTAACCAATGTCTCCACCACTCCCACCCCCTTGTCTGATTAGCAAGAAGGAAAGCAGGCCAGTATTAAACAAATGCAACACACAACCAAGTAGCACACTCACTAATGAAAAACTTGTTATGTAAAACTGACTTAATCTCTCTTGAGTGGTAAAGAAATGGAACAGGATGAGAAGTGGGTGTGATTAATCAGAAGTTTATTTGTAAGGGCCAGTAAGACACTAAAGATCTATCCAGTTATTGCCTCACTATTTTGGTTTGGTTTAAGAATCTGACATGCAGTATTAAAGCAAAGGAAATACCACAATTGCATCAGTGTACCATAAAATGGAATTCTTTGCATATTTCATTCAAATTTTTATTGTTGCATCATGTTTAAAGACAATGTTTCAAATTCTTATAAAGTGTTCATTGTGAAGTAACCCGTGAATTAAAACTTGGCAGGTTGTTTCAAATCCTAAGAGATTATATTTTTAAAAAAAGCTTGGCAACCAATTTTGTACTTGCTTACAAGTAGACTTTTTCGTATGTCTTCTATTTCATACCAACAACTATTCCTCTAGAGAAAAATAAAATATAATCAGCATTTTTCTGAAACATTTAAAGTTTCAAAATTTGGTTTATTTGTGAGTAATAGAAAAACTTTTGTACCCGGAATGCACATTATATGTCAAATTTATCAGCCCAGGAATTTCTCAATCGACTTTATTGTATCTTATCTTTTATGAAGTGTTGTGCACACTAAATTAAAAATAGCTATGAGAATTGTACATCTGCTTTTTTCACTATGTAGACATAGAAGTACACATACCAGTGTATGTATTTATACACACTGATATAGGTACACTGATATAGGTACATATGTATGTACACATACACAAGCCCACTAGTGATTTTGAAGTGATAGACATCTGTGTTAACTGCTACTGTACAGAGTTTTACATCAGCCAAGCAGAAGCCAGTGCTCACAGACAGGGGAAAATACTCTTGAAAAAAACTCTAAATATCTACAATGTAGTATTTTGATGAGTTTGTTACTATATTGCTTTTCAATAGAACCTTAGAATTTTAGAACTGAAATTTATTAGAAAACTCTTAAATTGCTGTTGGTGTCTGATGGCTTGTTGAGGGGAACAGTTAATGATTAAAAGGTTTTGCTTTTTGTTTTTGGGTGGTTTTTTTTTTAACTATTTTGACCAATTTTGCATGCTTGTATCTGGTAATCAGAACAACTACTTTGAAGATGACAATATGCAATATAATATCCATTATTAATTTCTTATCATCTTGTTTTGAAATTAGGTATCATTTTTATTGCTTTATTGTTTATTTTTTATTCTGTTATAATAATAAAAAATGGATTAAAAAGAGTAACCTGTTATTTCAGCTTTAGTCATAGGCATGCAAAATTGATCAAACAAGCATTAACTATTCCTTTCAAAAAAGCAATAGAAATTAGTAGTACAATTATCTTAGCTATGTTGTGTGTGTATATATATATTTTTTCCTCCCCTTTTCTTCTTGCTTTCCTTTCTCCTTTAGATTTCATTCAGTTTTTAAAATACAATGAACAATTCTGGGTGGAGCAAGACAGTTTAGACACACATTTCAATTGGAGTGTAAATTATTTTAGCATTTCTGAAAAGCAACTTAGCAACACAAGAGTCTTAAAAATGTTCCTATCCTTTAATACATTGATACTATTTCTATGACTGTTCTAAAGAAATAATCTGACATGTACATACAAGATACACACATGTGAAAAGAATTGTGTAATGATTTTTAAATATCTTAAATGTCCAAATATGGGAGAATAAGATTATACATTCATACAAAAGAATATTAAGAAACTATAAAAACTATAACAATCACATTTATGAGAAGTGTTGAATAACATGAAAAATGATGATAGCAAGGTACAAAATTGTGTATACCAAGAATGTTAGCTGGAGAACTGCCCGTTGAAACAGCCAAATAGAAATGGGCAAAAACATCAGCAATGGTTCGCTCTGGTGGATGAGATTAGCACTTTAAAATTTTTCTTTTGGTGTGTATTTCTTTTATAGTCAAAAAAATTACTTTATACCTTTTTATTACCAAACACTAATGAGTATGCTTAAAGAAAATTCAATCCTGAGATAACCAATTTCCATGAAAGAATAAAGATTTTAGAAAGAGGAGGAAAGCTGGTTGATTTATTGGAGAAATGAACATCTAGAGTGCACCATTAACTCCCTGCCGGCACTTGTGCGCCTGTCCTTCAGGGACAGTGAGCTTTACCAGAGCGCCTGCCACTTGGGGGGCTGCTAAGAGGCAAGAAATCAAGGGAGAAAGTGCTTTTATTGATGCACATGTTCTGGCTCCCAAGCATGGGGAACTCTATATGTCATGGAAGTGAAGTCTCAAAACTATGCCCATTACAGAAACAACTACAACAACAACAAAAAATTAAATTAATTTTACTGTTGAAATAAATTGTGTCCCATCTGGTTGCCATTTGGAGATGTGCTTTCAGCCCACATGGTTACAAGCACACTTGACAGCTCCCAGGGTAATGGGCCAGAGTGTTGAAGCCTAAACAAAACTGAAGCACCAGTTCTGGAGGAGCAAAAGGAGACCTTCTGATGTTCCCAGTGGTTTCAAAGTAGTGATTTGAGTTAGGATGCTAATGTGCTTGAATAAATAAATGCACAAGTAAGTAAATAAAGATTGTGTTTATTACATGTGGGATGTAGTGACTCAAGGTCTAGTAGAAACTTAATTCCGCTGCATGATGCAAAGGACAATTGTGGTGCCAGTTCCTCCTCCAGGGAGCAGTGTGATCAGTGTCTGGCCGATGTGTGAATAAGGGTCTGTGCAAATAAGCCAGCCTTGGGGTTCATCCAGGGGCTAAGGAATGAACTAAACGGGGCCGTAACTCATGATAGGAACAGGAGGCACGTGGTTTTAGGGGATGCATGCATGCCGCAGGAAGGGACGTAGCTGGAAAGATATTGGACGTTAGAACTTTTTAAAGAAGGAGAAGGGAGAAGTAGATACGTGTAGGAAGAATGGCATTAGCAATAACACGGAGAAGGCAAAACAAAGTCACAATGAAACCACGGTAAACATGCCTCTGAGTTCATTCATTCACTCAAAAATATGTTTTGGTGAGTGGCTGCGCTGCGCCTGCCACTGTGCAGGAACCAACATAAGAATCGTGGTTGCTGCCCTGATAGAAACAAATAACATCCTGACGAACAAGGATACCAGTCCACACTGGTACTGTTTTTTTAAAAATGCCTGATAAAAATGAGCATTTGCTGAATGGTCAGGAAAGGCTTCTCTCTAAGCAAATGTCAGGTAAGTCTTCCTCACGAAAAGAAATTTGCGTGAAGATTCTGAAAACAACAATAAAAAAGCATAAGGAAAATAGAAAGCTTTGGTGTACGGGAGCATTCTCCTCCAAATCTAAATCACATGTCCCATCAGAAAAAAATTTTGAGCAAGGACCTTCGATATGTGTAAAATTATTTATTCATCAACTATACATTTTACATACTTGATTTTCATTATAAAACCTACTCAAAATAAAATCTCAATAGCATCAGCCAGCAGGAAAAAGCAAATCAAAACTACAGTGGGACATCTTCTTACCTCGGAATAACTGTTACGAAAGAATAACACCAGCATAAGTGCTGGTGAGAATATGGACCAAAAACAAACTCACAACTACTCACAGAAGTATAAATGAATACAGTCATTACAGAGAACATGTGGAGGTCCCTCAAAAAAAGTAAAATAGAACTACCACATGATCCAGATATTCACCCTCCGGCTGTATATCCAAAGAAAACAAAATCAGTGTACCTAAAACACAGCTGCATGCACGTGTTTATTATGGCACTATCAACAGTGCTACTGCATGTCCATGTTTATTGTGTCTTCTTCTGGCTCTCTCAGTGTCCTGAATCCATTCAAAGCATTTACAGCGAGTTCTATGCAACAAAAATATTATGGTATATCCTCATCCACTTTATGCACTGGACCTGGTACCATGAAACATCTAGCTGTTCTCCAAGGTCAAAATTACCATGAAAAGTAAACGCTTTGAATTGATTCAGGATATCAAGACAGCCGTAACAGTACAACTAAAGACACTCTCGAAAGAGGACTTCCAGAATGGCTTCAGGAAGTCCAAGAACAATGGGAACGCATTTATGTGTTCAAAGCAAAGGGGTATTTTGAAGAGCATTAACTGTTTTATTGTAATCATTTATTGTAACTATTATTTTAAACTTTAAGCATTCACCTTACTTTTTATTTTACCTGTCATTTACAGCACAGTGAATGGAGTTGGAGGACAGTATGTTAAGTGAAAAAAGCTAGACACAGAAAGACACTGTATATTCTCTCTCACATACAGAAGCTAATGGATAAGTCAATCTAAATGCAGAATAATGATTCCTAGAGATTGGGAAGGGAAGTAGAGAATAAAGGGAGATTGGATAACAGGTTCCAAAATACATTAGCTAAAAGGAATAGGCTCCGGCATTCCACAGCACAGAAGGACAACAGTTCACCAAACCTATTATTTTTTTCTGAAGATCTAAAATGGTAAAGAGAGGGAAATGTTGGTTATCCTGAAACACTGTGTACATATTTTGAAATATCACAGTGTACCCCACTAGAATATATAATTAGATATAGTACCCAAAATATATTTACTTAAAAAAATAAATAAAAGTATAAGCTATACTATTTCCTTTTTCCTACATCACAGTGAATGCTCAGGCCCACCCTAGAGTAGCTCACTCCACTTCCACAGCACTAGAAGTGAAGAGACCAGGTAGGAGGCAGTGGATAAACGGGAGTGTGACGACTAGAGAGTGAGTCTGGGAAAATCCACCCCTAGCCCAGTAGGCCAATGGCAAAGAGCTTTGCTTTTGTTGCAGTCTTTGGAAAGCCACTGAAGAATTTAGAGCAAAAGATAATGCCTGGTGTCTGATACTATTGGGGCTGCTATAACAAACTATTATAAAGTAGGTGGCTTATAAACAACAGAAATTTATTTATCATCAAGACAAAGAAGTGCAAGATCAAGGCAGATTCAGTGTCTGGTGAGGCTCCACTTCCTAGCTCACAGACAGCACTTCCTCATTCTATGCTCACTTGGCAGAAGAGGCAAGAGAGCTCTCTGGAGTCTTATTTTATAAAGGCACTAGTCCATTTGTGAATTTTCTAATCCCAAAGCATCTCCTCCAAATACTGTCACTTTGAAGGTTAAGATTTCAACGTGTGAGTTTGAGGAAGCCTGGAGGAATACAACCCTTCACTCCCTCATACCCAGCTCATTGTTAAATGATCACTCAGACTAGTATGGAGAAAAGGGCTTCTGTGGTTGGAATATGGATTGAGTCTCCCCGAAGGTCCATGTGCCGGTGGTGTGGTCCTCAGGGTGGCAATGAGCCTGTAAGAGGAAGGCCCTCGTGAAAGGTCATTTGGTCATGGAAACCTTGCCATCTGAAGGAATCAGTGCTAGTCTGGAGGACTGAGTTTGTCTCAGGACAGCAGACTTGAGGTAAAACAGAGATCTGCTTTTCCCCAGCCATGATCAGCTGTTCGTGCTGTGAGCTAGAATTCATTCAGGCTCAAACATGGGATTCTTGGTGAAGCAGTAATCAAGTGGTAAAATGTCTCAAAATAAGAGAGAAGGGTATTTGAGACAATAGAGGTTAAAGATGTAGAACAAAATAAAAAGTTTAAAATTCCAATGAAAAACCAGTATGAGAAACCAATATGATCTTTACAGCACAGAAAAAAAATCATGATTATTTTCTGAGTGGAAAAAAAATGGATTCTATTCACCAGAACGTTCTCTTCTTGGGAACCAATAGCATAAGCACGTCCATCATGCAGCAGGCCAAGGTGAAGGAAGACAGGCAACAGCCCCCCAGGAGGTTAACTGACAACGATGTATTTGCACCATGCTCTGTGGATAAGATTCCCAATGCTGGGTGACACCAGGAAAGTGGCAGCTAAGCACAAGAGGAGTTATCACAGCTTATACAGTATCACTAGACCCTCTGCTACAACCGTATAACAACTCATCTAGGATTAACACAACTGACATAGGGGAGAGATTAAAAAATAAGTCCTTGAGAGGAATAACATTGACCTTAGAAGCTTCTATAAGCATGGCTTTTATTGGTGCCTTAGGACCAGTGAGTTTGAAAGTCCAGCCAAATTCTGAACTTTGCCTCCCTAAACACTAACTCCAACCTTATTTGAATTCATTTCTTTCCCTTCACAGCTATCCATCAGGGGCCCTTGTTTAAATGGTTCTACATACATAACCGGTTATATTAAGCGATTGCACATTGAACCTAACTAATGTAGCTCACCACTTAAAACAGAGGATTTTTTTCGTTGTTGTACACTGGTCTGTTGTTTTATAGTTCTTGTTTCTTAATTTTTATATTCCCCTTGGAAATGTATTATCCTTACATTTTGGTAGTAAGTATACACTATTCATGTCTCCCTAATGACTGTCCTACACAGGCCTTTGGAAAAGTTTTTAATTGCCATAGAAGTATTTTCTCAGTTTAGCTGAAATCCTGGTTTATCACATATATTGCTTTTCCTTCATGTTTCACAAGCCCGACTGTCCCATAATGAAGCATGTCCATTTTACTACTGTCATGAACATTCCTTCACAGTCAGCCAGATGTTCTTCATCAGTCAAGGAAATTAAGAAAAAAAGAAAAAATCTTCAGAAAATAGTTCACAAAATAACTCATTCCTAGGGGAACAGAGGTATGCAGTCCCTCTGACTGCTCCCATTCAATAGTGGTTTAGGTTCTTTTCCTAAATAACCAATGCATGAGCAATGCTTTTCCCCTTGCTGCTACCATGGGTTCTGTGAATGCTGACAAACGCTGGGCAGTACACTGTTAGAACAGACAGCACCCTGTTCATTCATCATCAAAGTGTGGCTGTCAAAGGAGTAGTGGCCAGAAACTCGGGACCTGGGCTAGAAACAGCCTCTACCACTTACTTAGCCCCTTTTTCCTAACTCTTCTGTATCTCGGGTTCTTCACCTGAAAAATGAAAAATATCACAGTTCCCATTTCACAGGGATGTTAGGAGATGTAAAAGACGGAGTGCATACAAAACCCTTGGAAGACTGAGACCAGCACACAGTAAGAACTCAGTAGACAGTACCCAGTGTTACTTTATTTCAGTTCCTCTGCAAGTACCCTCCAAACAGGACAAGTGCCTCAGCCATGTCCCCATAATCTTTGATTCATATGTCAGTAAAGCAATGGGCATATGTGGAACTGTTTGATTTTAATGTCTCTGTTCCTCCCACAGTCAGTCAGGGTCTTCTGATTCATTTCTGGCTGCAGGTAGAGCAGCTACTTGGTAAATATTTTGTGACTCTATCTTTGTAGCCATGGCAAAAGTTTGAGAAAATTTTATTTTCACAAATAATCCAGCATTTACCTGGGCCAGGTGCATTAGAAAAAGAAACTGCTCACACTGAAGGTAGATTCTCATATTAAAAGCTGGGTCTTATAAAGGTAATCAGACATTTCTTATCTTTTCTTACACTGTGACAGATATGCTCTGAAAACTTCAAAAGAGACTTCTAAAAAGGCATTGAGCAGAAGCTGTCGCTAAAATATCAGCAGTCATCCAATGTTAACACTCACTTCAAAATATAAATTCTAGTTTCTACCTAGAAATATAACAATTCATATATCTCAACACTAAGGATATCAAGGAAGAGAGCCCTCAGAGGAATTATTCGCTTTTAATTTTAGAACCTGAACACTCCATGTGCATTAGCAAACTTTTGGTTCTAAGAACACATTAGTTTCTTCCCCTTAGCGATTACAGGGGTATGGAGTAATCTCTATTTTATTTGAATTCAGAGCACAAATATTTCCTACAATACAATTATTTTCAAGACATTTTTGGCATTTCTATACTATGCTGAATACAATTTTGGATTCTTCATGAAGACTAATATGAAAGGAAGAGTATTTTTTCAAAAATCTCTCTGCTAAATGATAGTCCATGGAATCACTTGGTGCCCCTTCTCAGGCTCCAATGATTTCTCCTACTAATAAATAGTTCTCCTTATAGTGGATGTAAATTCATCAAGCTGTTTTCCCTATGAGTTGTCACCAGAGCCAAGGGCAGCATTAGGTCACCGCATTCTCTAGTATTCGTTTTCCCAGTTGGGACCGTAAGATTCTTGCAGAGTTTGTTGGAAACACCAGTCCCAGGCTTCTGAACATCCCCCAAATGGGAGGCTTGTGACACGCATCTCTGACAAGTGATCCTGATAATTCTGGGGCTGAAGTTTGCACAGCCAACTGTTAGAAAATACCAAAATACAGGCACAGGCAGTGAAAACCCAGCTGACACTCCCCGAGTCCCACCAACATGCTCTGTGAGAAGGTTCAGCTCACTGCAGGGCCCTTTCTTCATCCAGAGACGGGAAGCCACTCCACCTCCTTCACAGCGCTGTTAGCAAAGTGAAATGAGATGATGCATTCACCAAGCACCTAGCAAAGTCCCTGGCACAGAGTAAGTGCTCTGTGAACCACAACAATAAAACTATTACTTCATAAAACTTCAAGGCTGTCATTAATTCACCTGTTTAGTCATCTCTTTTCTGGATTTAGATACTTTTGTGGCTCTGTTTTGAGTTTTTTCCATTTTTCAACTCCTTAGTAAGAACTGAATGCTGTGGTTATGTCTGGGAAGAACGCAGGTCCCTCATTACCGTCCTGGGTGGGTGTCCAATTATTCCCTAAGTGGGCACACCTCTGTGCACCCGTTCATTCCGGACCCTCATTAGACTGCTGCATTGGCCCAGCCAGTTACTTCCACCCTTCACCAGTGTCCCTTTCTTCCACACTTCCTTTCAGTCCTCACATCTTTTTATACCCATTTCTTTATTCAGAGCATTAAATCCCTCCTTTGATGTTTGTCATTATTCCCTCCTTCCACACAGCTCATTACACCCTTCCATCTGCGAACTTCGTTCTGCTCTCCCATTCTTATCTCATTAGGTCCTCATCATGCACATGTTATTCGCTAGCTCTTCTATTCATGCGTATCATTGCATTCTTTCTCTTTGCTTCTTACCACAACCTGCCCTTTCCCCCTCCCCATTTAATGTTCCCATTTCTGAATCACATTATCCCCCCAGCGCCTTTACCATTGCACCCATCCCTTTGTGCATCTCATTGCATCGTTACCCGTGCACATCTCTATGTGCATTTCTGCTTGTACCCCTCGTGGCGGCCTCCAACAAGCATGCGCATGTCATTACTCCCCTTCGAAATGCTCGCGCTGCATTCCACCCTTCTGTGTTTGCATCTCATTACATCCAGCGCTCCCAGATTTGACAACAACTAACAGAAACAGACAGATAAGTACGTTGCTCGCTTTTGGAAAACTAAATGTGTTTCTTAGGCAACTAACATCAGTATTTCTTAAACAACTCATTCATTTCAGAAGGATTTACATACACTTATCTAGCTAACAGATAAAAAGCACTATGTTTTATAAGCCTAAAAGGGGCCTTCTGATCGTGTTTTTTTCAAGTCATCATTATTTTCACTACTTTTTTTTGTCTACCACTTACACAGTAGTATAATTACCCAAGAATTGATTCTTGCAACAACTCCCTGAAGTCTAGGAATCACAGTCATTTTGCAATTTGAGGAGCACATTGAGACTCCCAAGAAACTAAGCTATTTTCCCAAGAACTGCTAGTGATTTTTAGAGGCAAAGTTCAAACTCTAATCTGCTGGCTCCAAAACCTATATGTATTACTAATACTGCTGCACTTGACATTTGTTTAAAAAAATCTCATTTTCAAGTACCATCACTGTCATTTAGCCCATTCTGTAACACATAATTTCCTTGGCTAGAGTTCGATGTCAGCGTGCTTTAGGTTTGCTCACTTTATTGCTGACACCACTGTGGGTATAGCTAAAATTTTCTTGACATTCTGAATATTGGTAGTCTTTTATTTTTCCTTTCACTCTAATAAAAATATTTTGCTGGTTTTAACAAACTCAACTTAAAATAAATTGGATCTGCAGGGAAATTAATGGTGGACTTATCAAACATTGATAAAACTTGATACATAGCATCACCCAAGTTGCCACCTTTATTTTCTACTCTACCCATACTGTTCCACTAGCTTTTCCACAAAAATCTTCATTCAAACTCCTTGATATGCTATCTGCCAACACAATCATGTTAAGTTACTTCTCATTATTTTTCCGTGATCCTTGAGTGCAAAAATTTGACTTTTTAATCAAATCAAATATATGCTATTGTATTCTATCATGTTTATCAGTTTTTAAATGAGTGCTCTTCAGAACTTCTCTCTAATATGAACCCAACATGAGCACTTTCTTCCAGCTACTTGGAGCCAAAACTACAGTCAGAGTTGCCTCTCAGTGCCGAGAGGAATTCAGTTCATCTCAGTGCGCAAGGTCTCAAAGAATAGAAGGAACACGGACCCTATTTAGTGGTCTATAGTGATAGTGAGAAGTTTGCCATACTGGTTTTGTGTATTCTTGTAGACTTAAAGTTCCCTAGCAAATTTGGAATGGTAAAATGAAAAACAATAGGACATAGCATATGTGTTACATCCATATTGAAAACGAGACATACTGAGTTCTTCTAAAACTAAGACATACTGAGTTCTGTGTCCATGTTGGTTCCTGTGCTATCTCTGCTTAGAGTCTCTCTCCTACCTGCTATCTATCTCCCTCTTTACACATTCACTCACTCAAGTTTCAGATTAGACCCAAAGATTTTCATACCTCATCTTTTCTTTCCATGTTGCACAATTTGGAATAATACATCTAATTTTCAAGCATGAAAGCTGTGCTCTTGTGACCAGACCACTTTGTAATATGAAACCAAGTATTGTGAGAAAGTAAAAGCATATGCATGTGCAAACTGACAAATTCCTCAAACACCAGTTAATAGAGAGCCATTCCCACATCTGTTTCCAAAGGTATATAAGGTTAACTTTCTAATCAGAGTACATCAGAATAACTTAAGGAGCTTGTTTAAAAATGCAGAAGTCCAGGCCTGACCATAGACTCCGGAGGTTAGGCTCACAGTGTGGGACCTGTATGCATTGTTCATGGCACATTTCCCAGGGATTCCTGATGTCAGTACCAAGTGAGAATTAATAATCTGGAAAAGTTGAGAGTCTTAAGAGTAATGCACGTGCCCTATTTATAGATTCAGACCAATATTTTCAATTATTAACATTTTACTCTAAAGACCTCTTAAATAAAATGAAATGATATGAATTCCTATAATACCCATGAGATGAAATTATACTATGTATATATAGATATACATACTTTTTTGGAATACTGGGGATCAAACCCAGAGTCTCACACATACAAAGAAGTGCTCTACCAAGCTACAACCCCCACCTCCAAGTTTCAGTCATAAATAAATCCATCTTTTTGATCTGAGTGCAGCAGTGTGTGCCTGCAGTTCCAATTATTTGAGAAGCTGAGGCAGTAAGACAACTCAAACCCAGAGTTTGAGGCCAGCCACAGCAATGTAGCGTTACCCTGTTTCCAAAGATGAGAATAAGAGCGAGGGAGACAAAGAGAGGGAGAGAAAGAGGGAGAAGAAGAGGGAGAGGACGAGAGATTCTAAAAAGTTTAATAATACAGCAATTACAAATTGTGCTGCTATGAACATGGGTGCACATATATCGCTGTGATATGATGTTTTCAGATCTTCTGGGAACATACCTAATGGGAATAGCTGGGTTGAATGGGACCTCTAGATCTAGCTTGCTGAGGAATCCCCAAACTGATTTCCACAATGGTTTCACCAGTCTGCATGCCCACCAGCAGTGGAGAAGAGTTCCTATTTCCCCACAGCCTCGCCAGCATTTGTATTGGTTGATTTCTTAATGATAGTCATTCTTACTGGGGTGAGATGAAATCTCAGTGTTGTTTTAATTTGCATTTCTCTAATGACTAATGATGTTGAACATTTTTTCATGTATTTATTTGTCATTTGTATTTCTTTATCTGAGAAGTGTGTATTCGTCTCAGCTGACCATTTTTGGATTGGGTCTTTGAATTTGGAGGGGCTGATGTTTTTTAATTCTTTATATGTTCTAGATAGACCTTCGTCCAAGGGAAAATCAGCTAAAATTTTTTCCCAATTTGTGTGTTTTCTTTTTACTCTGCTGGTGATTTCTTTAGATGTGCAGAAACTTTTCAGTGGGATGAGATCCCAGTTGTTGATTCTTTGAAGTATTTCACAGGCAGGTTGGTTTTTGTTCATGAACTCTCTGCCTACCCCTATGTCTTCAAGGTTTTGAATAGAGATGAAAATAGGCAACTTAGATGCTACCACTGACATAAACTAGAGATAAGATATATGTTCCTGAATTAGTTAACATCTATGGTAATTCGTTGAGTGTCTGCTATGGACAAAACACAATTCCAAAGCTATAAAACAATACAGAACTGGTCTTTAGAAGACCAGGTGAGTACTTGATCCAGTTGAAGGCAGAGTGATACAGGAAGAAGCTTAACAGAAAGCACACTACACATGGATGAAAGCACATTCCAATTTTCCCCTCTGAGGAATACCATAGACCTGCATGGTTTCCTTGGAATACAGAGATGTATCTCCTTTATCTCTTTGTCAAATGGTTTCTGACATCAGATGATAAAAATACCTATTCAAATCAATAGTAATGTTTTTCAGAAGTTCAAAGATATAAAAAGATTAAATTATAGCAAGAATGTTCTTTAAAGTTTCTTTTGCTATTTATTCATTCAAAATCATGGCATTTTTTTCCCAAAATACTATTACCTATATAATGTAAGACATTATAAAGATGAATTGTTAATAATGTCCCCTCAAAAAGTTTATTTCACACCCTGGACTCTAAATGAGTCAGAGTATTTGCACTAGAACTAATCATAAAGATAAAAAGTTTTCATTATTATGTGAAAAGGTTGAGAATATAAAATTTTTTTGCTTACAATTCTTAAAACATACCTGAACCATGTGGCTAAATTTGAGCCTGTTAAGTAGAGGCTCCCAGAACACATGAGGCAACCTATATTTTCCTTCTGTGCACAAAAAGCTTTAGGACAGAATTTCAATGTGCCAGAACCCAAAGCTCTTCCAGATGTATGCTTTCACTGATTTCTGGAAAATTGCTCCACAGTGCCCTGTCACAGTATGTAGACCATGTTACAAGATCCAGAGCCACTCTATGCTTTTACAGAATCATTGTGTTGACTCAGACTGTCATTTGTCAGCAAAATAATGTTGTAAACATTCTCTCATCTTTCCATGTTGCTTGGTTTATTTTTCCCCTGAGAGTCTCTGTAAAAGACTTTTATACACTTTTTTCCAAATTCTTACTCTCATTAATGATTTTTTTTTTTTACAGTTGGAAGAAAAACACATCTAACCAGCTGTTTTTAAAGACTATTTTCCTTCCAATGACTTTTTACCTTCTTGAATGATATAATTCTTGTCAGGAAAATCTTTCTTAGTGCATGCTTATTTTGACAATTATGTAACTTTTTTCAAGTCAATATAAATAATTTGAACCTCAGGTTTTACTGAGGGCTGGTTTGAAAAGTGGAAGAATGTGACTCCTCTAAATAAAATAATCTTTTACATTAAGAATTGGATAAGAGGCCAAGGTATTGGCAGAAATCGCTTATTTGCAGTTGTAGGACCATAGGACTTGACTTCTTACTGGCTGTTAGCAGTCATCCACAGTTCTCTGAAGGTCTTGTTTTTTCAAGGACAGCAGGAGAGCCATGGATCTATCTGCTAACACAACAGCTTCTGTGTACATATGCTGTGTGTGTGTGTGTGCGTGTGTGTGTGTATTTAATAATCATGAGAGGGATAATTCATCACCTTTGACCTATTCTTGGTTAGAAGCAATTCATTCAAGGGGAAGGATTATACAAACAGATGAGCTCCAAGACTTGGGAGACCACTGGACGGTCACTGACCGAGTCTCATTAGAATGAAAACACAAAATAACTTAGAGTTTGGTATGATTTGTCTTTATCACTCTCATGAATTCCAGTTGCCTTAAAGGCAATCTGTGGTTCTCCCAATCAACTTTACTTCTCTTGTCTTTTAAAAAATGCAAGCTATATAGTAATTCTTGGGCAAGACCCAGAAGCTGCAGGATCCAGAAGGGTAAAGAAGATAAGTAGGAAAGACAAATAATGATCTTGAGCACATTTAAGAGGTCAACATCTTACAAATTTAGCAGTCCTGGTAGTCATTTTGTACTTACTTGTTTTGTGAATTAATTTATCTTGACCTTTACAAATATTTTAAGTTACATATTTCACCTGTCTTCATTTGAAGTTGGCTGCTGTCGCTAACTTTAATAGGTCATAGAAGTACCATCTACCTCCTTCTCTCAGCTCCCTCTGCATAGAACCTAAATCCTCTAAAGAGCTGAGCCTACTTTTACCTTCAGAACTCAAACACTGGATAGAACTTGCCATCTGTCTTAAACTATTTAAGTAACTTTTTGCCAAGACAAATGTGGATTATAGGTAATAACCTGGGATGTTTCTGGTCTCAGAAGAGGAAAAGCAAAGGAACCCCTAAGTATTATTTTAAGTGCTTTGTTTGCTACACTGTTTGAGCTGGATGAAAAATTGATCCTTAATTGTGTGGGAAACAGAGAAGTGATCTGCATGCCAATGGCCCAGTACAGACTTCAGAGACTTAGCAGTTTTGAAACTGATATTTATGAACATCTGCTTTTTCCCCATAAATTTTAATATGGGTCTTATCCTTCGAAACCTACAAAACTCCCAGGTGCTTCTTTTTCTTCAGTCTTTATCTTGGGGGAACATTCTTTTTGTAAGAAAAAAAAAAAGTCTTTTTTTCCAGTGAGCACATTCTAAATCACTTTTGTTAAAAATACATTCTTACATATACAGTGCCTGTTGGAATGCTTGTGATAAGCTATTAAGTGTTAGCAACCAAAATGCCATATTCAGCATGTTCAGTCTATAAATGTCCTATTCCCGAGCACACACTGTAATAGTCTTAATAAAGAAGGTTGAAAAGTATCCACTTCTAGTCTCAGTTTATGCCTCCCATGATTCCATGCTCAATGTTTTCTATGTGACAGGCACAGGTAGGTATGAGGTTACAACAGCCAACATAAGAAACAAAATCCTTCTCTATATTTTGATTATGCTCCAGTAAATGCGAATGTTTTCTAAAAAAAGAATTCTTCTAAATTTTCCATAAGACCCTTCCTGTAGTTCATTGCAAAAGGAGCTTCGTACTAGTCCTGAAAACTAATGATGTTATCCCATGACTGATACTAGACTAGATTCTAAGGGATGCAGCCATAAGTAAAGTAGATGCATTGCTGTTCTCCAGGAGCTTATTGTCTAGCATACTTCTTATCTATGGCAGGAAATGTAGACACAGAAATCCGGCTTTGGGATAGGATCTATGTAACCATTTGACCATTCTTTACTTAGCTCCATTACCAACAGTGCAAACATTACCTATATCTCTTGGTTCTTGGGAATACGAATAATTATTATTATAGGTTCAGAGGATAAGAGTGTGGTGGTCAAAGGAAGGAAATAAAATCATCACCTGACAGAGGGCAAACATGTAAGTTGACTAGGTAGATGCAAGGCGAGCAAGAACATTAAGTCCTTCTTAGAAGGAGTAACTGCTTTAATAGTCCAGTCCTAGCCACCCTGTTAGGAAGGATTCCAGTTACTTACGTAACAGGCAAGCTTCTGGAGGAAAGTAGAGCAGTTTAATTTGGTTAGGCTTATAGTTTTCCATCCACTTACAGTCTAATGGAGCCTCTACCGCTTCAATGAGAGCACCCTGGCAGGCTGCCACAGGGCATGTAAAAATGGGTAGCTTTCTCAGTGATCAAATTCCACTAAATCGTTCAGAGGAAACAAAGTTAACTAACTTACAGATGAATAACTTAAAACATTATTTTCCATTAAAACCAACAGAGCTGTACTATGGAATCAAAGGCAAAATTTGCATATATTTTTAAGAAAAGGCATAAAACTGAAACAGTGCTGGAGCCAAGGACTGAAGGATTAAGCCAATCCTCATATTTTCCATCAGCTCCTGCAAAGCCAACCTGATAAAAATTATATATGCTGATATGAGTAATTGGTTCTTAGTGTACATTTATATAAAATGTAAATAAAAAGAAAATCTTCCAGAAGCATTTCCTTCCACTGTTACTTGGATGTCCTTCCTTTTTATAAATTCTGGAGCTGCTGCTACATACAAGAAAATCCTGGGTCATTTCAGATTCTAACACATCTCTGGATCCCAACATCCAGCCCTGACTTGTGTTCCCTTGCTCTGTATTCCCATGGAGTGTGAGTTTACTGCTCTTTTCTCAGACCACCCAAGAGAAGTCTTTCAGTGCTTTCTCTCGGTCCTTAGCACTGAGATTGAGCACTGGTTCTCCTGATTCCACGTCTCCCATTTTTAGTCTCCGGATGCTGCACACCGGGCAGATCAGCTCATGTGTTCTGTGCTTTGTTTCTGAAACAGGATCTGGACCAAGTACAGCTCCACTTAGAAGAAGTGAGGTTCTTTGATGTGTTTGGTTTCAGTGAAACAGCAGGAGCATGGCAGTGCTTCATGTGTAACAACCCTGAAAAAGCAACAGGTGAGACCCCCCACTTGCTGCTAAGAATCACTTGTCACCCTTGGATTTACAGAGAACTGTGACCCCACTGTTCCAGTTGGCCTTCTCTCTCATAAACATTGCAAGTTGTAATGGTGCACAGAGTTGTAGCTGATATCTGCTCATGCTAAGAAAAGCATCTCACCAAAGTAGCTGTAAGAGAAACCAAAGATGTTGGTAGGGAGGGGAACATAGAACTAGAAATGAGGAAGCCAGTCTCTTACCTACATACATGGATCAAGGAAGAAGGATCAGCTAGAGGGGCAGCACAGGGGTAGGGTGCTTGCCTAGCATGTATGAGGCCTATGTTCCATCCCTAGAACCAAGGAAGGAAGGAAGGAGGAGGGAGGAGAGAAGGAAGGGGAGGGTGGAAGGGGAGGGGAGGGAAAGGAAAGAGAGGGGAGGGAAAGGAAGGAGGGGAGGGAAAGTGAGGGGAGTGGAGGGGGGAAGGAGGAGAGGGAAAGAAGGAAGATAGATCAGCCATTTGATCCCAAAGCATTCTTCATTTCACCCAAATAACTCTTAGGGTTAAAGAAAAATGAGCATTCTGTCAAGCTATGTTCCAGAGCCTCAAAGAAGAGAAACTAAATGAGTCGATGAGTACACTAGCCACGTTATTTCAGTTATCCCAGCAGCATTCCTTGACATCTGATCTATGCGAAAAGTGAAACATACAAAAAACAAGGAATTATTTGAAGAATACTTCATGACTTGTTATTAACACTTCTCCTTGTTTTCTGCTACCCATGAAGTTTGGTCTACTGAACTTGCCTAAAAATAATCATTGTTAGTGACTATGAACCAAGCTCTATGCTAACTATGTCAGATACCTCATCTTATCTAATCAATACTCACAATAAGCTTGTGACACAGGTACTGATATTATTTCTGGTTTGCTGGTGGGGAAACTGAGGCATAGAGCGGTTGGTAAATGCGCAAAGTAACACTGGATTTGAACCTAACCTGACTGCATTGCCCAGGTTGTTCACCACTTCTCCATTTGCTTCCTAGTCACACTTAGCCCAGTCTGACCAGTGGAAAGAAGTTGATCAGAATCCTATGTCTAAAAGTTATGTTGCCCTCAAAACTTGAATATTTCAAGACTAATTTGCCCCGGAGAGGAGAAAGGTTTTGTCTTACTCACTTTCCCATAGTGGGCACAAAAATACCCAACACCTACAACTTAAACAAGGGAAGCTTTATTTTGTGTCACAGTTTCCATCCATGGTTGGCTGGCTCCAAGGCAAAACCAAAATGGCAGAGAGACACAGTGGAAAACAAGGTGCTCAATCCATGGCAGCCAGGAAAGAGCGAGTGGAGAACTGGGACAATACAACCTTCCAGACCCTCCCCAATGACATCTGCCAGCCAAGCCCCGCCCCCTAACAGCACAGTCAGCTTGGAGCTCATCAATGGAGGCACCCCATGATGAGCATTATGTCTCTATATTCAGTCCCCTCCCAAGCCCATATGGCTTTGGGAGGATGTTTTCAATCTAAATTAACAGCTCTTCTGCTAATACTGCTCAGGAACTACGGTTTAGATGAAGGGGGCAGTGTTAAAATACTGTCGAACACAAGACCATTTTGTAGAGGAGCCATTCCCTGGGAAGCCCTTGAGAGACCACCTGTGCATAGTCCTCTACCTTTAGGATTCTGTGCATCCGAAGGATTACGCATTGTGGCAAGTCTATCTTCCTGTTAATGGCCACAATGCTGAAGCTGAATCAAGTGTGTTTATCAGGCCATATGGAGATGTGAGAAACTCACAGAGAGGTACCAATTAAAATGCAGTACTCCATGGAAAAGGTACGGGTGGAAGGAGCTGGCAACTAAAGATGCCAGCCTTTGTGAGGCACAGATTGTTGGCTGATTACAGAACCCAAATTGAGCCCAGGCCAGAGTGAACACCCTGATTTTTAAAAAGTTAATTCAGGCAAATAAGGAATTGGGGAATTGAATGTCTGCATTATAAAACGGTCTAATTAGACCTTATTTCACATATGAAAAAAAGGAGCATAAAAGAAGTTTTATTTGAGAGTGTGGTGAAATAAGGCCCGTATCTTAGGTGGCTCTGAGAAGCCCCTTAAGAGTTTTCCCTCCAAGTAAGTTGAGTTCTTAGTTCAATAAATATATCATTGTATCTGGCTGAGGGAGGCCTTAGAAAAGAGGCTTAAAGTTTAAAACACAAAGTGTGCCTTTAAAATATGTTTTCTCAAATTCACTACCACACACTTGAAAAGAACATTCTGCACGTTCACTCTTTCTTGTTTGTGTTTCTCACAGTTAAATACAGACTAAGAACATATAGCAATAAAAACTCCAACCAGGTCAAATGCTTCATAGCAGAACACACTGGATCAAAATGTTTGGCCCTGAGAACTTCAGTGTGTTTGGATTTCTTTGTTCATTTCCTTTTGCTACGTGAAAGGAGATTTGAGTCTGACAGAAATACTGTTTTAAACTGTTATTTCCACCAAAAAACCTTTGAATCCCTAAGGAGTTTGTATACATTGTTGATTTCATTTTCTTATTTTAAATAATCATGTAACTGTATATTTAATCTAAGTGAAAGGCCTAAACAATACTGCTGCAAAATATATCATTCATAGCTATAGCATTTATATTCATGTCCTGCTCAAATTCAACTTCAAAGATGACCCAGACATAGGAATAAATAGTTTGCTCTGGTCATGCACAGCTAGCCTCTTTGTATCCCATTTTTCATTTATGTAGTGTTTGGTTGTTGCACTGGTTCAATGTCTTGCACAGCTTGGCCCTTGGGATAAAAATGTTAGTCAAGTATAATGTCCCTGCTCTCAGGGGAATTCATAATCAAGTTAGGACCAGAAAGCATAGAGGTGAAAATTGAGCTTACTTCTTTGTATTTTAGTATGCAATAACTATTTGAATGAGTGAATGAATATATAATATTTATAAAGGGCAGAGTCAAATAGACTTTGAATATGATGTTTGAAGATTGTGATTATGTGTTAACCATACAAAATTCATCATTATTCCAAACCCAGAGCATTTGAACCTGGTAAATGGAAGTTGGTGCTGTTTCCTCCTTGAGAGAAATCACCCCATGGAAACCAAGGGGTCCAATCTCTGCCTGTTTTAGCACTTGAATCTACTGTGCCTTGCTGAGTACTGTGTGTGGTTCTGGGTTTCATCACTGTCTACACCCTAGCCAGTTATCCTGTCAGCCTCAGGGAAGAGAGTCTAAAGTAGTAGGATTAAACTCTAATACAAAAGACTGAACAAACTGGATTTTTAGCATTTTGTTTTGTTTTGTTTTGTTTTGTTTTGTTTTGTTTTAAGAACTGGAGATTGAACCCTGGGACTTGGAACTGAGCTACATTTCCAGGCCTTTTAACATTTACTTTGAGACAGTTTCACTAAGTTGCTCATACACAACCCCAACCTGTAGTCTTCCTACTATAGACTCGCGCATGCTTGGATTACAGTCATGCACTACCATGCCCAGCTTGGATTTGGGATACTTTTCTAAGGACAGATTAATGATACAATAATTGTTCTCACATAGTCAGTATTCCAATATTTTTAAAAATTCTGACCAGCATGTTTTTTTGTTGTTTATTTTAAAGACAAAAAAATGGAGATATATAAGCCAGAATAACCCAAAAACAATAAAGGAAATACAAAATTATAGAGAACATAGTAGGGAATTAGCACTGGATGCTGTATTACATAATGTTATCTTTGCATTTGTTAACACAAAAACAATAAAGGAAATACAAAATTGTAAAGAAGACAGTAGGGAATTAACACTGGATGCTGCATTACACAATGCTATATTCACATTTGTTGCTCAGTTATACAGATGATGGCTCATTCGATTAACCAGTTTTTTCCACCCTCATCTCTGTTGTTCTCCCACCCAACCAGTCAACTTTCCTCTGATAGTAACTATATTTATTTATTTATTTATCTTTTGGTTTACTTACTCCTGCAGGCTCTCACACTGGGAAGAGACATGGCTGTTTCTAATTATGCTGTAACAAACATGGGTGTGCACAGATTGCAAGGGCAGGAGGTGGAAAAGCACCCATCCTCAAAGACCGTAGATTGACAGGGAACCAGGTTCACTATGGTCAAGCCCCCACTGACAAGCCTTCAAGGCCACTGGGGGTCCGGTTGAGTCGGCGGGGTTACCCAGTGAACCACCAGGCTCCACCTCAATACAGCGTGCCCAGAGGCCCAGTCAAGTCCATAAGGGTGCTCACGTGGACTGCCAGGCCCCACCCCATCAAGGGGCACCTGGGGGCCTGGTCCAAGCTGCCCCTGGAGGCCCAGTTCAAGGCGCCCCCGGAGGCCCAGTCGGGTCCACAGAGTCATTCCTACGGACCACCGGCCTCCATCCCATCATCATGCTCCTGGAGACCTGGTCCAGGTCTTCAGGGTTTTCATGTAGCCTGGAGGGAGCTCCCCTCCCCCCTCAGGCTGCTGAGCTCCCTGTCAAGGCCTCTGGGGTTCCCTCACAGGCCACTAGTGTCTCCCTGCAGGCTGCCTATGACTCTTTGGAGGCTGTCTCCACCCAGCTAGAGAACCAGGTCTGTACCCTAGTTCCAGGTCTTCGCCTCCTCCCACCTCTCAATCTCCAGTGTTGCTGCTCCCCACCCCTTGCAGCTGGGCACTGGGTGCACTTATGATGCTGGGCACAAGTGGCATGAGGTCTCCCCCAACCATGCTTACCGAGGTAGTCCAGGGTGTGTACTAAGTTTAGTTATTAGTTCTAGGAGAGAACTGGAGGATTTTCTCGGGTCTTCTGTGTAGAGTATGTTGTCTCTCAGACTCCAGAACTGCTGCTTTTCATGTAGTTTGTCACTATGGGTTCATACAAAGTTCATATATGCAAGCAGTATGGAGTCCCTCTTGGTGCTCATATTAGTAGTTTAGGGTGAGTCCTGAAGCCTGTGGACCCACCCTGTTGCTGTCAGGAACAGGTGGTGAGTGCGCGGGCCTCCAAGACTCAAGGTTCTCACAGAAGGAATTCAGGGTGGGAGCTGCCCGGTAACTCAGCTCGTGCTTCCTGCTTGGTGTTGGAGTGAGAAGGGCATGGGGCCATGTGATTCACTATTTGCAACTCTCTCTTACTGTTTTGTTCCAGTTCCCATTTGTTCCTTGGCTGGATCCCTGGGAATTGCTGTGGCCATGGGGGTCACTGCTGCTGCTCTCTGCTGCTCTCTGCTGGTAGTTGCTCACACAGCTGAGAGGTAGGAGGCCACAGCCTTTGGGGCAGGCATAGAACTGGGTGTGGTGGGCTATGTACTGGTTGCTTTGACTCTGCCTTGCCTCAGAGCACTGATTAGCAAGGTTGCTGCAGAGTGGGCACTCTGCTTCAGGGGCTGTTGTAACTTTCTAACCTCACACTGGGCTTGACAGCACCTCCCAACCACCACTGCCTCTTTTCTGGGCTGCACTTTCTCCTCTCCGGTTTTGGACCAGCTCTCAGTGTTCCGCTCTCCCTTGGCTGAGTCGGGAGGCTCCTGCAAGCACGGGCCTCCGAAGTTGAAGCTGCGAGTGCTGGAATGAGGGAGCGGGCCACAGGTGTGCATGGAGCAGTGACTCCCTCCTCTGCCTCCTCTTCCTCTGTGCCATGGCGGCCCTCTGAGCTTTTCCTCCAGAAGACGTCTTGTTTGTTCTTTCTGAGGGCTTCAATTCTCATTTCAGATCCTTCCTGTGTCAAGAGGACCGACTTCTCTCCTTCTTGTCTTTCTCATGTTGCTATGTTCCGGTGTCTAGGTGGCAGTCCTCCAGGAGGATCTTTCTCTGCTGCTTACCTGGTGACCATCTTCCTGGAAGTCCCTGTGAGTTCCATCCTGCTCACACTGCCTCTCACCTCTGTGGGGAAGAGGAAAGGGTAGGGTGGAGTCCACCAGAGTTGATCTGACCAGCATGTTTTGAGAGGAAAAAATATGCAGCAATTAGACATCAAGAAAGATGTATAAAAATATACAATACTTCTTACAATGTGTACACGAAACCATGAGAGTCCTTCAGAAATTACTGATATATCAATTTTCATCATCACCTCTGTATATTCCCCTCTTCAGATAAAATTCCCATCATCTTCCCATGAATTTCACCACCTAAACATCAAAACACTAGAATTTACTATCTAGTGTTCAATAAAATTTTTTATCCAATTTAATACAAATAAAGTCAAAAGAAACTAAATGCTAGAACAGCACAGAGGGCCTAAAATCACTACAATAGCTAAAGTTTTTCATTCTAACTGCTGTATTCAGCTTTACATGCTCTTTCTCATTTTATCACCATAATTAGCTCTTCACAGATGAGCAAACTGAAACATGGAAAGATTAAGTACTTTTTCCAAGATCACAGAGATACCAAGTGGTGGTACAAGGCTAATTCCAGGATGTGAAATTTTAACCTCTAGGGCAAATTCAAGTTATGGGACATGCAATATCAAAAAGTTCCAAGAAAAAGTATTCCATAGCATTATGATATATAGTAAAGACCCAGAGGAAGTCTAATTTTTGTAAGTGATCTATCTCCTTGATGACTTATTCTACAAGAAGATCAGGAACTTTGATATGGTAACATGTAAAACATCATTACTTGTGGGAAATGATTACATAGAAGTTAATTCCTGTGCTTCCAATTGCTGATTCAGCTTTGATATTCATTTTATAAATGTGCAGAGTAGAAGATGAGAAAATCATAGAAATAATTTAGTAATCCTTGGAGACTCATGTGGTGGTGTTTATTGCAGATTCCATTGCTCCATGTGAATGAGAGAATAGAGATTGAGCAAATAGACTTAACAGAACCTAAATTATTTCTGGAAAGCCATGCAAATCATGCTTACTGGCCAACTCTTTATCTTGGAATTGCGTAGTGCATATTAACAGTAAGAGTTAGTCAATGGGACTGTCCTGCGACACATCTGGCTTTCTATTTATTCAATCACGTTTTTTAAAATGAGGGGGAAGAACTAGGTCATGACTTTTACTCCTGTTTCTTGAGGCATGTGTGATGCCTTTGTTCTTACACCATACAAGAAATAGCATAGTTTTGGCACTCATAGCCTGCTCTATAAATTTCAGCCACCTCCCAAGTGATCGCTTTCTGAGTCACTAGACAATGCAGATTTGGAATGTGGTTGTCAGTAGGAGGTTTCTTGGGGTCTAAAAGGAAATAGAAGAACTCTTTTCCAAAAACTTCCTATCGTGATTGCACTATAAAACTCATTTCAAATGATCATGTTTTAAGAACATGGTGTCCATTGTGTTGCATTGGCAAATAGAGATGGTTTCAAATCTGTATTTAAAAGGTCTCATTTTTCAGATTTTGTTTGCATACTGAAAATGAAAGGCACTGCAGTTGTGGTTCTCCTTAGACAAATACCCTTACTTCAGACTAGATACCTTTCTGCTCCAGATGCTGATATGAAAAGGGGATAAATGGTCTCTGAAAACTGAACCCCTGGGCCCACAAATACCTTTCTGAGTCCACTAATATGAAACATCTCCATTTAATCTTAATGTTAGCTTGCATGCAACTTTAAGAGACCCAATTTCAGTTAGCACACTGGCTGGCTTTTCCTTATGATGTCTTTCTTCCTACCACAAATGTTAGAGCACTGCTTTATACACTAAATGGTGTTAGAGCACCCAAAGCAATACAATGCTTGTGACAGACAGCTTCACACTTTCACATTTATATACTGTTAGAGACCATTAAATGTAGTCACTAACTGTAAACTGAACCCGCTTTGTTGTTCAAAAATACTTTGAATCATCAATAAAACAAATATGCAATTATCACCTCAGATCATTTATTATTTTGAAATGTTTCCCTTTCCCTGTTCCCCTCTCCTTATCCATCATGCTGTTCTATGCTTCTGTGCCCTAGGCCTTCCTCTTCTCTGTTAAACTTCCCCATATGCTCTCATTCTCTTGCTTACTGCTTACTGGCTCTCCCTCCCTCCCTCCCTCTCTCTCTCTCTCTCACACACACATACACACACACACACACACAACTATACCCTCTGGCAAAATCATTTCTTCTTCTCTCTGTCCTTTCTGTCTTGTGCTCACACTTCTGACATGCAAAGGGCATGTTGCCATCTGCCTCTCCCACTAGACAAAGCACTAGAAGAGTGGGAACCATGTATTAGCCATCTCTGTATGCCCTACTCAGTGCCTGGCACATAGCAGAGAGGGCTTAACAAGCATTTGATAAGCAGATGGGTGGCTGAGTCATCTATGAATCATGTAAGCTGATGGAATAACTATAAAAGAAAATAGGATTTGTTTTGTTATACAACTTTCAAATGTAACTTAAGAAAATCTAACACTTTATCAAAAATTTTTTAAAATATTAAAAAGCCAAGTGTGATGGTGTACATCTGTGTTCCCAACTATACAGGAGAACTGCTTGAGCCCAGGAGTTCAAGACCAGCCTGGACAACAGCAAAACCTCACCTAAAAATAAAAAAAAATAAAAATTAACTAAAACTGAACTGAAACTTTGAAATACTGCCTTTTGGAAAATTAACTTTTTATAAGAAAAGTCCCTATGTAGATTATGGAAATGTAATTGAAACATTATATGAAAATTTCCCTGCCCACATACACACAGACCCCACAGTCCATGTGCTAATAACTTGTGAGCCTTGATGGGAAACAAGCTGAGGTCAGTAAATCTGACACCTCTCAGCATTAACTCCCATTTCTCATCTAGCACTGCTTCTCTGCTTCTTCTGCCTTTTCCAGAGCCAATAATCTTATTTTGATAGCGGGTTAAAGTGTCCAATAGGATTTGAACTTCCCACAATGTACTAGTCATTTTGTGATTATCCATATACAGGTCACTGTGCATGGAAATGTGTCCTTTGGGAAGCGGTTCCCTGAGGCAGGGAGTTTGAGTTGTAATCAGAAGATTAACGACGGGAGGAACTCGGTGGAAAGGACAGAAAGGGCATTCCAGGGAAGTAAAATGTACCTAAAAAACCCACTGGTGAGAGGGGAGAAGAGTATAGTGAGTACAGAGAATGGAAAAAAATTCTTGTTGGCAAGTCAGAGACAGAATGGAAAGATACTGGACAAGAGCAAACTAGAGGCTGGGACAGGTGATTCCAGTGAGACTGTGAAGAGCTTTTGCAGAGTTTGGCCTTTAAGCAAAGAGCTATAAGAAGCTATATAGGATTTCATGCAAGATGTGGCACCATCAGAAATGTACTGCAAAGAGATCATTTTGGCCGGGGTGGGAAGCAGATTGAAAGGGTCCTGAGCAGTTCGGTGAGGAGGTAAGAATTAAGGTCAGTTTGCACCGGGGCTATGGAGAGTGGCGGACAGATTTACGTACCACTGAGAAGGTAAAACTCTCAGTATCAGAGATGCAGATTGGATAGGGGCAAGGAAGAGGACATCGGGCCTCTGCCTGGAGCAACAGATGGGACGGTGTGTTTACTGAGCCAGAGAATGCCGGGAAAAGACTTTTTCCGCAGCGGGTAAAGGAGAGGCAGTAGTGAGCTTTAACTTTCCCGAAGTGAATTTAAGGTAGCTTGGAAGTAGTGGAGGAGTTGGTGGGAGAGGAAAATCTAAAGTTCAGAGGAGAGGCGTCAACTGCATCTCTGTATTTAAAAGCTGTCTTATGCAAGTGGCTAGAGGAGTTGCTAAAGCGGGAAGACAGACTGGGGTGAGAATGTGTAGTCAAGGCAAGTGCTCCAGCAGTGAAGAGCTGGGTAAAGGAGACTGGGCTGGGAAGGAGGCTGGGAAGGAACATCTGAAGAGTGCAACAGGAACAACAGAAGGGTTACATTACAGAAACTAAAAGAGGAGAATACTTTAAGAAGAAGGAATTAGTCAGCAGAAGTGAATGCTGCCAAGAAGCCAGCAGCATGGTCTGACACATGCCTGGTTATGGGCGACTTGCAGGTTGTTAATGCCAGCACGAGAGGTGATAGGATTACAGTCCTGATGATAGAGGGTTGAGCCTGGAGAAGGAGAAGCCGAGGAAGTGGAGAGAAGACAGACCCCTAGGCTTTAAAGAGATTATCAGAAATAAAGCAGGCAGGGGAGGAAAAGGGGAAGTTAAGCCATTGAGCATGTGTAAAGGCCAATGGAAGAATTCATTTGGGAGGAAGAGGTTAAAAACAGAAGGGAAAAAAATAATCTCTATAGCAAGTTTCTAAGACAGTGGGAAGGATGAGTTCCTAGGCAAAATATGATCGCCCTATGTTGAGATATTTAATGATTTCATTCTCTGTGGCTGTTAAAAAGCACAGAGATGTCTTGAAAACAGGTGGGTTTGTAGCTGAAAATCAGATTTCTCTCCTAATATGTTTACATAGATAAATCATGATTGTTGTGAAGGTGATGGCCAAAATTCTCTTAAAATACACTAGGTGGTTTTCTAGGGAAGACTTCTGTAACCTCCTTGACTAACACTTTCCACAACACTGGTCTTGGCTGCCATCTTGCTTTTTCACTGTGATTACTTGATTAATATCTACATCTTCCAGTCCATGCCAAGTTCAAAGAAGTGGCCCCTCCTCTCTTCATCCTCAGGCACTAGCACACACTAGATGCTTAATGACTATTTGCATAAATGGATGCCTGAACATGCCTTGCATGTTCAAAAACTTTAAGCAGTAAAATTTTTCCTGAGTTGAGAAGTGACAAAAACCTAAATTCACGAATTTATAGGAAATTCACTTTAGAAGAAAAAGGACAGATATTCACATGATGACATTTACAGCTAACTTTTGTACCAAATATAATCTTTGCATAAGCACTCTCTCCTTAAATACATTTTTTCCAAAAGTACTATGATAAACAGATTACTTAACTGAATGTTGGAGGTATTTATATATGTGTGTATATTAGAAGTATATGTATGTATACTTATGTATGTGTATTTATATACTTATGGATGCATGTATATATATGAAACATAGGGCACATGGTGGTGTATAAGCTGTAGCTAAAGCAGCCAGTGCAGACCCTGTAAACCTACTCACTGCCAGAAGTTTTGAGGCCAAGTACTAAAACCTAACAGATGGAACTTGTGTTTTAAAAAAACTTCCCTGAAAGCCTAGTAACACCTTGAAGTGTTTCAGAATACCAAGAACATGCAGGCAGGGGGGACAGTAGTTACAACAGTGTGCTCAGCTTGTACCACTTAAACAAGCTGGCCCCCTTCTCACACACCTGGCACAAGCCGGTCAGATCAGTTTTCCCAACACTAGGCAAGCTTCTCAAGGTCCAGACAGTGTGGAAAAGTGTTCAATGCTTAAAACTATCTAAAGTATTATAGCCAGATGTTACCAGTAATATCTAATCAGGAGATCTACTGATACACAAAATGGGACCAACATAGGGTATGTGTGTGAAATTCTTTCTTACTAAAAGTTTAATTTACCAAAAGTAATTGTACAAGCCTGTAATCTCAGCACTCCAGAGGCTGAGGCAGGAGGATTGCTGCAAGTTCAGGGCCAACCTCGGATACATAGTGAGTTCAAGGCCACCCTGAACTATATAGTGAGATATTGTCTTAACAAAACAAAAGAAAAAGTTTAATTCTAAGAATGCAAATTATTTCCATTCATTTCCACTCTCGTGGCCTTTTCCTAGTGGTCCCTATCAGTCATTACTCAGCAAAGTCTGGGTCAATCTACTTTGGTGAGATTCTCACAAAAGTACAAAAGTAACCACATGTACCACTCAGAACTACTAACTAGGTTATCTTCTTGGCAAGTTCCCTTAGAATTTTTGTTTCACTGACAAAACAATAATTAAGTCAAATTTCACAAAGACTTATTCTGAGCATTTTCTCTGTAAGCTTATTGACTGAATCCAAGGACATGAATATGATTTTATACTGCCATCCTATTCTTTTATTTCACAGAAAAGTCCCAACATTCTTCTTCCTATCACTGGATTTTGGTTTTACTCTTTTGTAAATTATATGACTTAGTACTGCCATCTTCTGTGAGAATACTAATAATTCCCCATAAGTTCTTGAGGTTCATGGACTCACCTAGGGATCTTTTTAAAAATGCAAGATCCCTTACCCCCACCTCAAAACAGATGCAGGAGGTTTTAAGTGGTGCTTTGGAAAGTGCAGTTTAACAAGGCAGCAGAGAATTGGGACAGAAGTGGCCTTCAGAACACAGTTTGGGAAATGTAGCTCTAAAGGTCAGAAGATGTAGTTCTGAGATGGTTTTAGATCATTACTCTGCAGTTAATCAGACAAGTCTAGAAAACATACTACATTTTGGTGGGTATGAAACTACTGAGCAAGGAAGTGTGCAGTCAGCGCCCTTATAGGGCTGTGCTCACTCTTAGTTTGCCCTATTTTTCTACCCATAGCATCTTGAAGGATGTTACAAAATTGATCCTGACTACCCTTCTTTGTGCTTCTATATTCAGAAGAAACACAACATCTGTCATGATCTTTAGTAGTTTCAAAAACCATAGATACTCAGCCTACTAAATGTGGCTCCTATGACCACCCACCCCCATTTACACTCCTATCCCTCTGTAAGTACATCCTCTGTAATCAATGTTCTTGTCTTAGTTACTTTGCTCATTGTTGAGATGAAATACCCAACACCCAAAGTTAAAGGAGGAAAGGTTTATTTGGCTCACAGTTTGTAGAAGTTTCACTGTATACTCAGTTGGCTCCAATGCAGGGTGTCGTAGCACACAGGCATCGTAGAGGGGAAACAGTTCATTGTGGGCAGAAGGTAGCGTGACAAGCCTCCCTCAGTCCTTATATTGTATCCAGACTACCAGGATTAGGGCGGTGCCAGACAAATCAGTGGACTGATTTAGTGATCACTCACCCTTAATTCTAGCCTTGCCACTAGAATTAGCCACCTCTAAAAAAGCTCCATCTATGACTCATGACATTTTGTGGGGACATCTAGACTCCAAACATAACACTTAGCGTTACTGGAACCGGTACACACACCAGAAAAAGTAGAACCATGAAGAGGATTGGAGTAAAGTTGCAGTTCTCAACACAAACAAAGAAATTCCCTGTAGATTCCACAGGAGCCATTATTCCCCAAATCAGTCATTTGCTTTTTGGTCTTGGTTTGTTGGTTGGTTTGGGTTTGGTTTTGGTTTTAGGTTTGTTTTGTTTTGGTTTTGGTTTTGGCTTTGGTTTGCAGTACTAGAAACTGCACCCAGGACCTTCACACTAAGCTACATCCCCAGTCTCTTTTTTAATTTTTTATTTTCAGACACAATTTCATGAAGTCACTAAATTGCCCAGGCTAGGATTGAATTTGTGACCCTCCTGCTTCAGTCTCTTAAAGTTCACTGAAGTAACTTTAAGAGGGAAACATTATGTTTATCAGCTCTTACTTAAAAACCTAGCAATTGGGGTTTATATATGTTCTCCCAGAATATACCTTTAACCAACAGAAAAGAGTATATAAAAATTTAAATATCAAGCCAGGTGTGGTGGCACACACTTGTAATCCCAGCACTTGGGAGTCTGAGGCAGGAGGATCATTATGAGTTCAAGACCAGCCTGGGCTACAAAGTGAGCTCGAGGCCAGCCTGAACGTCATAGTAAAACCCTGTCTC
Organism: Dinomys branickii; assembly: GCA_004027595.1. Taxonomy (NCBI): domain Eukaryota; kingdom Metazoa; phylum Chordata; class Mammalia; order Rodentia; family Dinomyidae; genus Dinomys; species Dinomys branickii. Next base: position 185,862 of record PVLD010001247.1, read on the forward strand.
AAAAAGACAAAAAATTTTTTTAAATATCATAAATTAAACTCATGACAGTCTCAAGAATGGATCATTTTCATGCAATGCAGTATTTTTAAGACAAAAGAGGCATAAACTAAGAAGCACACAGTAGAAGGAATTCCTGAGCCTGGATGGAAGTCAGTGTGTGACATGCACAGTAGTTGTGCCTATGGAAGTTACTGTCTACTGTCTTTGCTCCCAGTCTATCACAAGGAAAAGGTAGAAGGCTGGGGAGCATAGGGAGCACCCAACACAGCTGAACCCATTACTGAAGACACTTGGGAACAGCAGTCTTGGTGAATAAAGTAATCAGTTACTCAAAAACAGAGGAGTTCACCCTTTGGGCTCTGAATTACCTGTGATGCCTGCATGTTATTAAAGTACGAGTGCAAAGCCTGCAAACTTTAGACCTGTCTCACTCAATTATCTCACTATTCCTGTCACTTTTATATAAGGTCTCATTATTTTGTCGGGGGGGGGAGTGCTGAGGCTCAAACCCCAAGGAGCACTCCACCACTGAGTATATCCCCAGCCCTTTACATTCTCCTGATTTTGAGACAGAATCACACTAAATTGCCCAATCTGGGCTTGAACTTGCAATCTTTCTGCCTCAGCTTCGCTCAGTGCTACAGGCATGTGCTACCTCACCCAGTTCATTACATTCTTAATTGGTGAAAGGAAGTTGGTTCCTATCCTAAAACCATTAGGACGTAGTATTTCTAAAAGCCATAAAAAGTTCATCAATGCCTTTAAAAAGATGATAATTGTTTTAAGTTTCACATTATTATGATCATTATTTTGTAGTTACTAGTTATTGATCCTTTACTATGATCAAGTCTTAATAGAACAAAGCCACTGTTTAATATTTATGGCAGTTTTATGTGCATTTACTCCTGATGGATGTGGTATGCTCAGGCGTGTATACTTAACTAGAAAAGTCAGGCTGCGTTTCAGCCCCCAATTATCCTGTTGGCCACACATGTTTGCAGGCATTTTTTTGGCCTCACTGTGAAGCATAAAACCTCTAGAGAGGAAGGAACTGAAGCTCAGTAGAGTTAACTAACTTGCTGAAGACCAGTAAGATGGTAAGGGGCAGATTCAGGGCTTGAATTCAGGTGTGGCTCCAAAAACAGTGCCCTTACCCCATAAACTAGAGGCCTATGTCAGAGAAAGATTTTGTACAGTCCTGTATGACCCATTATAATATGGAATGAAAAAACATTCAGAATCACAGTATATCTTAGAATAAGGTGTAGAGTCTGAATTATTAAATTCCTATGCTTTTGAGATAAAAGAGAAAGTGGTCCCTCTTTATATTACACCACAAAGCACTGGATTCCACTTTGCCTGCTGCTCAAGGTTCTTTGGGAGTGGCCTCTCCTAAGATGTCACACCTCATCTCTTGCCTCTCCTTATCCAACCCAGAAGTATTTGAATCTTCTCTGAGGAAAAATACATTAGCTAACCCCCTATACCAGAGCCAGAAAATGCACACGCTTCCATATCACCTAAGTCAATCATGATTCCAAATCCTCTGAGGTATCAGAACTACTTCAAATGTTGGCGTAAATATGAAAGACAGAGAAATGAAAACTGTACCGTTATTAAATGACATGGCATTAAATCAGCTCACTGCTAAACCGCAGGACAAATGCAAAGCCATTATGAGCTGTCAACAAGGTCATTCACAAAAGTGATGGGAGACATAGTGCTTTGCGCTTTGTCACGTGCTGATGTGCTCCCATGCATTGCTGTAGTTTGATTCTGGACCTCTCAACATCTCTGGTGCACCGCAGAAGGCTATTGTTTTCTTTCCTCTTAATTGATCAGATGCAGATGACAAGACTCAAATCTAAATCTTCTGAGGTCACATTCAAGATCCTTGAACATTACACTAAGATTAGCAATTTCTTTCTGATTTGAAAACATGGACCATGGATGTTTTTAAATCTAACTTTTGGCTTAGGATTTTGTTGTTTTGTTTGGTTTTCCTTTTAATTGTTTTTGCCTTTTTCTTTTCCTCTTGGATCTTCTCTTGAAAATTTCTTTCCCCCTTGGTAGGCTTTTACTCCCTTGTGACTGTGCGGTTTGCTGTTCCTGACACCCCAGCCCAGGTAGACCGCACTGAGGCTGCTCCTGCTCTCTCACAGGGGGAGGTGAGGTGTCCGAAGTGCCTTCATTCACTGCAAAGTGTGGAGGTGCCACAAAACAACCACTAAGTTTATGGAAAATTTGGATTTGTAGAGTGCGCGACTAGTTTTAAGAACGCTCTGAGTTGGATGGTTCCTGGTAAACAAGGAGAGCAGTGAAACAGTTTCGTTGATACTGGTTGTCAGTTAGAACATTTTGAGTTTCTGCTTCCTCTGCACCCTGCTCCTCACAGTATTATCCACCACAGAGCCCCCCAGAGGAGGGGAGCCACTTCATCCCTAAGATCGCAAAGCAAGTGTCACCTCAAATGTCCAACTGTCCCTCACAGCTTCAGTGCATGGGTGCCAAATAACTCAGTCCCTTGTTCACTTTCATTATAGCCCTTAGCACTACTTGACACGATATTTGATTTGTGTTTTCCATTCTTAGCCTTCATCTGAAGTTGGCAGTGGTTATGGCTGTATTCAGGAGGGAGTGGGGCTTTTCAGACATGTCTGGGTGATGTGTGACGCTGAATTAAGGGGTGCATGATTGCTCAGTTAGCCTGCTCATTGGTTGAGCATAGTTCTGGATGTGGATGATGGGAAGTCCCACTCTGGGTGTGAATGACACCACCCAAAGGTGTCATTCACCTTTGGGAGGGATGAGGGCGAGGGGCAGGCTGCTGCTGTGGTAACTGTTGCTCCCTGCTGCACTGCCTCCTGCCTGCTTGGATGGACAGTTTCTGCTCTGTGATGCCCCTCTGCTACACTGGTGAATACGGGCTGATACCTCTACAAACTAAGAGCCAAAATAAACCTTTCCTCCTTTAATTTTGGGTGTTGGGTACTTAGTGTAAGCAATGAGAAAAGTAACTAAAACACTAGACCACTAATCAAATGGCTGTCACCCAATATGAAACAACAAAGGAAGAGGAAAACAACCCAAGCTAACCTTATGCTTATGACAACTACACATTTCATTATTCTTATCCTGAAAATGCTCTGATAAAATAAAACAGTCCTCCTGTTTGAGGTTATTATTTGACCTACACTAGAAAAAATATGACAGTGTAGAAAAGACAGGTTATATTTGAACAGTCATGGTGGACACTTCAGATTTTTTCCAAAGTGATAAAAAAGTTCATTAATTTCAAGACACTACAAAAATTGAACATAAGTGAATACCAGCACATATTGTCCTACTCCAAATGGATCTTTCCTCTAGACTCAAGTCAGATGCTCTAATATAAATCTTACATAGTTGGTAAAAGGAGTGAAATTCTTTAATTCAGCATCTCAACTTCTGCTATTGAATGGATCTTCCCACTCTATAGTTATGCACAATCATACCCATTCTGCTTGGGTATAAAATTAAGCCATTCATGCAACAAATACTTATAGCTTCCAGTACTGTCAGGCATTGTGTTATATTTCTGGTGACTCAAAGGTGAATAAAGCAAAGACCCTGCCTTTGTCAAGCTCTTTATTTAATGAGAAAGACATTAATCAAATTACAAAAGATACCTGATATAAAAGAAAACACACCATGTTCTATGTCTGCATATGGAAAGGAAGCTACTCTGGCCTGAGTTTGGGAAAGGTTTCTCAAAGGCAGCACTCTCAGGTAAAATAAATGCTCAGGTGTTGACTAGGGGAAGATGAGGATGTACAGAGGAGAAAGAGAATTTAAGTATTTTGGAGAATGACAATAGGTATGAGAGTTGGGCGTACTGCGCAGTACTTCCCTTTGCAGCTTCGTGCAGCAGCTGCAGGAAAGCAGCTTTGGGAGCACTTCACTGACTTTTGTAGCCAATTAGTTAAATGTACGAAGTTTATTATTAAACCATATTTCTAGGTAGTTCTGTGTCATACAGCAAAAAATGTGCTCTATTCCTTAGATACTAGCAAAATCAATAGTAGTAAATGAGCTCATGGCATACTAATTTATGCCAAAAATTCAAGTTTGTTCTAAACTAATTTAGTTATTCCAATCTAAGGAACAGAATTTCATGAAACAAGGAAGTCAAGGGGCACAGAAAGCCAGATATCTAGATTCACCTAAGTACTCCTAACAAGAAGCTGTTTTCAGGAACTAATTGCTTTTGAAAATCTCAATACTTTGTCACTTTCATGTGTGAACTGTCATTGTTTTAGGAACAAAGGGAGAAAGGGTAACCAAAGTCACAATTTATTCGTCCACACTTCAGATACGCTTCTAGAATCTGCCTTACAGTACTGTTCTCCCTTTTGATCACTTGCCAAATCAATAATGGAAAATAAATGGCTCTGCCATTCTGTTGCCTTCAACAGTTATAAACCAAGGTGGCCGGCCCCTCATAGAGGGGAAGCTGAAGGAGAAGCAAGTCAGGTGGAAGTTCATCAAAAGGTGGAAAACTCGGTATTTTACACTGGCTGGAAATCAACTTCTGTTTCAAAAAGGAAAATCTGTAAGTTCTTCTGTTTTCTTTTATACTTGATTATCTTAGGGCCTTGATCTTACAAATTGGTAGATATTTTGTCTTGAGTTAAAACTCTGGTAACTTTTTTCTCTTCTATTTTATAATCTCATAATAGTAATTTATTATAAATATCCCTTTGTTTACTCTGTTAAGCCCTCTATTGGCTCACTCTCCCTCTTCAGCTTATTATGGAAACATTTTTAGTTGACTTAAATTTTAGAAGCTGGAATGTAGAATAACTATTTTGTGGTCTCGACTCACATACTATGTTTTCATTTTCTTATGGACCACGTACTTAAATTGTTGGTTTATAATATTGACTTAGGTTTTAAAAATAAGTATAGGTTATATTTGGGGGTGGAAACCCAAGAAAGGGGTACAGTACACAGAGGGACAGAGTGAAGGCTGATTTATTTTAAGCACTTTTTAGGGTCAACAAAGCTCAGTTTTGTTAAGGAAAGATATTATTATCTTTCATTCATTTGGTACTCAGCTATTGAGTAGGATAAAATTATAATAGAATTAATCAGTATCAATTTAATATAATTTCCAATTTGAACTAAAATACTCAGTAAATATCTAGATTCTGAATTTTCAGTGGGATTCCCCTGAAATAGCATTCTATTCCACCCAGCAATGCGAAGTTATCCCTTTTTATTCTTTTCAAAATAGATTTTACTATTAAATTCTACTCATTCAGGATCGGGGGAGTAAGATCTTGAACCACTTCTTGGATATTTTGATATATAATCATAATAACGAGTATTTATTTGATGTTTATCATGGGCCACCCTGGATTGCCTCAAAAAGTGCTCAGCTCAGTCTGAGGCTAGCACCATTATTATAGGCTGCCACTTCACAGATGAGAAATCTGAGGCTCAAAGAGTTGAATTGTCTTGTCATGGGGCAGCACCAACCAAGCAAGGAAAGATAAATCTGGAGTCAAGCTCAGGCAATGTGATGCCACAGCATGTTCTTAAATGAGTACACTGCACTACTTCCATGTACATTTAAAATACAGAGTCAGTGATAAACTATATTAGCAATTTCCAAAAAACCAGAGCCAACAGAGAGAGAGAGAGAGAGAGAGAGAGAGAGAGAGAGAGAGAGAGAGAGAGAGAGAGAGAAGGGATTTTTATAGGAATTAGCTCGTGCAAGGACAGAAGTTCCACAGTACGCCACCAGCAACCTGAAGGAACAGGAAAACTGATGGTATAATTCAATCCAATTCCTGAGCAGCTGAAAATCAGGAGAGTCAATGGTGCACTTCACACTGTAGCCAGAAGCCTAGGAGTAGAGATGGGAGTGGGAGAGAGGTCAGTGTGAATCCTGGAGTCCAAAGGCCCAGGGAACAGGAGATCTGATGGTAAGGCCAAGAGAAAAGGCGTACCAGCTCGAGCAGAGGAAGCACACCTGTCCTTCCTCTGCCTTTTGTTCTACCTGAGTCCCCAGTGGATTGGATGGCGCCTCCACGCTGGCAAGGGTGGATCTGCTCTCCTCAGTCAAACGTTCATCTCTCCTGGAAATACTCTTATGGGCATACTCAGAAATCAAATTTTAACAGCTATCGGGGCACCTGTATATCAGCCCAAGTTGATATATAAACTTAACCATCACATAAAACAGACTGTAATTAATGAAAGGTGTTCAAATAATTAAAAGTTACAGTTCACTCTGGACATATTATCATGTCCTTCGCATTTTCAACTTATTTGAATGTTTTACTCAACAAGAATAAAGTATAATACATCTGAACTATGACAACATGTGAGCAGAGTTTTATTTAATAAAACTTTGTCAACTTTTTAAATGAAACAATATTTTTGTGACACTCTGTCACACAACTCGCATTGCTTTATTCACATGCATTATGCCATAAAGATGGGCTTTCCTGTGGTGGAAGACCTTTCGTAATGGAAGTATAGTAACATGCTAAATATAAACAATTATTAAAGATTTAAAGAAATATTTTAATATAGGTTCACATGGAAGCATTTTTTAAATATTAAACTGACCATTTTAATTTCCTGTATTTATTCAAGAAATCAGGAATGGAAGTAAAGATGTTATGATTTCTCAGATCCCTTAAGACAAAACAGAGTTAATCTGTAAGAATATTTGCCAGACCTTAAATAATACCCTGTATGCTTCTTAGTAAAGTTTTTAAAATATGCTATTTTAAAATTAGCTGACTTATTTAAATCTTTATCGGGGATAATGGTTTGGCATGCAGAAATCTAACAGGATCTGGCTCAAACAGTGGGAACTAATATAGTTTGGAGGGCTACAGAAAAATACCTCAAACCTTCAGGGACACAGTGACTAGCTAGTGGTCAGCAGTGCTACTTTAAGTTTCTTTTAAATGAGAGAAATGTGCATTTTTAAGCGAAAACTGTGGCTGAAAGACTATAATTTTGTACTTTTGCGTTCCTAAGGTCTCAACCTCTGCCCCCCAACTAGGCAACAGTACACTTTGGGTTTCTGTCTATTCCTATCTTAGTTGATCCACTGTTCCTCGTTAGTTCTCTTTTCTTTTCTTTTCTATTTTGGTCTTTTTGAAACAAGATCTCGCTATGCAGTTCAGGCCAGTCTTGAACTCACTTTGCAGCCCAGGTTGGCCTCGAACTCACAACAATCCTTCTGCCTCAACCTCCTGAGTCCTGAGATTACAGGCGTGTGCCACTGCACCCAGCTGCTCTTTAGATTTCTATGACAACGTTTTATTTTCTTCATTAGTTCCACCATGTACCCATTTCTATACTACAATTTGAAGAAATGCAGTTTTCTTTTACTGTCAAATGCTTAATATAAAACAAAGGTTATTAAAGTCTTGTCCAGTGTAGGTATCTTCAAATTTTATCCTATATGTTCCTTAAGAGGATTTTGAAAAATACAGTGAATACCATGCAGCATTTTAAGTTGTATCAATACCTTCATTGTAAGTGTAAACAGTTGCACAAACTAAAATTTCTGTTAAATCATAAATATTAATACTTTAAAATAAAAAAATCAAGTTTACTCTTTAACAGTAGTTATTGGAATAAAATACCATAGCATCTTTATACGTACTATCATTCATGTTTCTAAAAAGTAACTGTTCTTCAGTAGAAATATTTATAATTTTTTTCTTAAAATCATATTTCCATTCTGTCTCTCTACATTATTTTATTTCAATTGCCCAAGTATTTGTCATTGTAATAGAAATATTCATATAAATTGAAACTTGTTTTATCTCCTTATGCCCATCAGTCTCTAAGTAGCAAGATTTTTCTGATTGTGGTATCTTAAATGACTGCATCATTCTTAAAAGTCCATTGGTATGATAGCTTTATTGAACATTAAAAAGGGAAATGGAGTATCTTAATGAAATGGGTATAGAGTAATTAAATTGCTTTGAATGATGGATACTTCCCTGACTTCTATGTGTTGAATTGTTTGTTTGTTGCTCTTGAGAACCAGACAATGCACCCTGAGAAGTTTGGGATGGGTAAAAAGTGCCTCTTCATTGCAAAGTAAAAGAGTAGTTGTAAAAAGAGATGTGGGAAAGAATAATTGGCAAGATTCTCAATCACAGTTACATTCTCTAGTACACAAAATTATTCAGCGGTTTTTGAGACCTCAACTTACCCTAGAGGAGTATTTAATTGCCTTAGAACCATCCACACGAACCTAAAGTGACGACCCTACTGTTGCAGAGATCCAAAAACCTCTGATTTTATAAAAGATAAATGTAACTTCATTTAATATTCCTTCACAGTGCATTTGTAGACAACGTGTTCTTCCAAAACTGCAGGGATTTTGAAAAAGTTTCATCTACTCAAACACTGGAACCCTATTCAATTAAGGGCATGGCACATACCTTCTCAGAGACAGAACAAAGGAAAAGCTAACGCTGTACCTCCAATACTATCTGGAATTCTGAGTTAATAATGCTCCAAATTGTACTGCTGTCTTTTGTTCTATTAATACAGTGTTATATCAATAGAAAATCAACAAAAAACTATAAATTAAGCCTTTTCCCAATCCCACTATAATAACTTGTATAAAATTACTAACTTGCGTCAAATTATGTCTTACTCCTTTAGTTGTTTTAATGACTCTTTGACCCTTAGCACCCAGAATAGCCAAAGATCTTGAGCCTTAGGAAGTAAAGTGATAGGGCTGTCTTGGAAAATTCCCCAGTAGCCAGAGACCTGGAGCAAACTCATGTGTCTTCCTTCCCCTGCATTTCAGAAAGACGATCCTGATGAGTCTCCAATAGAGCTCAGCAAAGTACAAAGCGTGAAAGCCGTAGCCAAGAAACGCAGGGACCGCTCTCTCCCTCGGGCTTTTGAAATCTTCACAGACAATAAAACCTACATTTTCAAGGCCAAAGACGAGAAGAATGCAGAAGAATGGCTGCAGTGCATCAACGTGGCAGTTGCTCAGGCAAAAGAGAGGGAAAGTAGAGAAGTGACCACGTATCTGTAGGGATTTGCATTCAGGTCTCACGTGACTATGCATAATACGCATTGCTAACGTCAAAAAGAGCAATCCTCAAACCATACTGTTGCCACTAAATACCGATGGAGTTATCTCTGAGAAGAAGGGCCTAAGACAGCAGGCTTCTCCACAGAGTTCATTCCCTAAAAGCTGTCTGAAGCATACACTGAAGAGGAGCTAGCGTATACCCTCACCTGGTGTGGGGCGCGACGGTGACGCTGTGAATGAAGGGGCTTCTGTAGATACGTCATTTAAAACTCTAAGAAAACAACATTAAGGGATGCCTGAGCTACTTATTCTGAGAAAGGATTGTTATTTCTGATAAACATCAGTCTGTCAAGGGTATTTTAAAAAATACCTAGCTGGAAAAGTTTAATTAATATACAATGGAGAAAACCACTTACAGATATTACATAACATTTATACTCTCAACACAAATGCCACTCACATGTGATAATGGTTCTCAAATTAAGCCAGCCATATAATTAAATGTCTGTCTTTCATAGCGATGTATTTAATTATTCCTCTTAGGTTCTTAGAATCTAAAGTTTAGATAGCTGGATATATCTCCTTCACCAAACAGTAAGTGTAAGATGGGACAAGCATAGAAAATAATTTTCTCCATCTTTCAAGTATATGTCATTTCCATTAAACATGAAGACTTCAAAGTAAAGTTTTGTATTTTTCTTCTTTATACTCAACTTTGTAGTACGTCCATAATACATATTTGCATATATATAGTTTAAATCTATTAAAGGCAGAAGGCAGAATTCTAGGGTGACTTCCAACAACTCAGTCCCTGGCATAATGCTCCATCACTTGAGTGCCTGTGGGATCTGAAACTTGCTTCTCACCAAGAGAATCCAATAAATGCAATGGGACCGTCTCTCCCATTATTGTGTCACATTATGGCAAAAGGTAATTGATGTTCTCAATCAGCTGTTTTTGAGTAAATCAAAGTGTCTGAATAGGTCTGCATTAACCAAGTAAGTTCTTTAAAAGACAGTAAGCAAATCAGAATCTCACCTACTGTCTTTGAAAAGTCATCTTTGACAGAGGTGCCAAACACATTCACTAAAACAAAGATAGCCTCTTTAATAAACGGGACTGGAAAAACTGGCTTTGCACATGCTGAAGATTAAAATCGGACCCTTATCTTTCACCGTTCACTAAACTAAATCCAAAATGGATCAAATATCTAAATACTAAAAGAGAAACATTAAATCTGCTGGAAGACAGAAGAGGTGAAACTCTCAAAGACACTGGTGTAGACAAAGACTAGGAATAAAACCCCAAATAAACTGGAACTCTCACAAAGAATCAGCAACTGGGATCTCATCTTATTAAAAAGCTTTTGCACAGCAAGAGAAACTACAAGCAGAGTGAAGACACAACCTACAATGTAGAAAAAAAATATTTGCCAGCTGCTCCTCATACAAAGGCTTACTATTAAGAACATAGAAAGAACTAAAAAACAAATAAGACTCCCCACATTTAAAAATCCAATCCAAAAATGGGCATACGAGATGAATACACACTTCTCAGATAAAAAATAAAAGCAGCAAATAAACACATGAAAAAATGTTCACCATCCTTGGTCATTTGAGAGATGAAAATTAAAATGACAGTGAGATTCCATTTCACTCCAGAAAGAATGGCTATTATCAAGAAATCAACCAATAACAAATGCTGGAGGGGCTGTGGGGAGAAAGAAACCCTTCTCCACTGCTGGTGGGAGTGTAGAGTGGTGCAACCACTGTGGAAATTAGTGTCATGTTCCTCAAAAAAATAGGATTGGAGGTCCTGTTTGACCCAGCTACTCCCCTTCTGGGCACCTTCCCAGAAGAATTAAAAACATCACACCACAGTGATATATATGCACCTATTTGTACAGCAGCACAAGTTGTAATAGCTAGATCTTGGAAAGAACCCAAATGCCCATTGACTGAGGAACAGATAAAAAAGATGTTATCTTTTTATACAATGGAGTACTCCTCAGTCATAAAGGATAAACTGATGAATTTTATGGGTAAATGGATGCAACTCAAGACCATACTCATAAGTGAAATATACCAGACTCACATGTGTAAACATCATATTGTCTCCTTGGGGTAAGAAGCTGAAAAAGTAAATAAGATGCAAAATGCACAATAGACATTGTGAAATGGGAAGAAACGGCTCAAAAGGAAAGAAAAACTGGGATGAGGGAAAGGAGAAAAGAAGGAAGGGAAAACCAAAATACAAGACAGTTAAGATAATTATACTACTAATTTCTCTTGGTTCATTGAAAAGAAAGGTTTGTGCTAATATTGCCTGGACAATTACATTCCTTTGTCTTGTACTCTGAGTAACTAATTTAAAGATATGCAATATATTAGCCACTGTTACTCTCCTATTATCTTGTTTTGAAATTTTATTTTTTTCTCTTTAAAATAACACTTTTAAAAAGTCATACTGCCATAAATTCTACAGCTGCAAAGAAATGGATTTTGCCAGCAACTGTATGATCTTAGGGGATGACGCCAGGCCTCAGACAGGGGCCTCCCCCGAGCCACCGTCTTGATTGCAGCTTTGTGGGATTCTGAGCAGAGGAATCATTTAACCATGCCTACCCTCTCAGACTACAGAAACTTCGAGATAATATGCTACTTTAAACAGATAGATTTATGTAATTTGGTTTCATTGATAACTAATATGAAAGCTCACTTGGAATGTATAGAGGATATGAATTTCTCCTGAAATGTATTTATCATATGGTCTAACATAGAAGCCTGGCAAAGATTATGGTCAATACCCTGCCTCTTCTGCTAATTTACTGGGAAAGGAAATATAAAAGGAGTCATGGCTAAGGAAAAAACTTAATTCAATTCAATTTTGACATGTGAAGTTTGAGGGCACTGTGAATCACAGTAATTATTACGTGTTGCAAATAGAATTCTGGAAGCAAAATTTGAGTACACTGGGTATATAAGTAGTTGTAAAAGATAAAGAATTAGATGGAGTTACCCAGGCAAAGTAAGGAACTAAAGAATTGACAAGGAACTCTTGGAACGCCAGCATTAAGCAAAGTCATGATAGGTTAGCTGATCAGTGTTCAGAGATGACACAACCTTGGCCCACAATGTCACAAAATACAAATTAATAAGGATTTCCAGGAAAATGGGAAAGGTCAACACTTTGTAATGCTTGACTTTCACAATTAGGAAGCAACTGATCTCATTAGTAAGAACAGTTTCACTGGAGTTATGGAGTAAAAGTCAAATTTCAGTGCAATGAAGGATTAACAGGAGCATAAGGAACTGGAAGCAATAGCTGACTACCCTTTCCAAAAGATGGGGCTGAGATGAAAGGGTGAAGACGGTGATGTGTTTTCGTGTCTGTTTCTAGGATGAAGAGTCTTAAGAAAAGAGAGAGGAGGGGGTATAAGTGCTTGGGCACAGTTTGCTGACATAACAGAAAAAGATTAAACCTTGTATATTTGGCAGCAATTTATGGAGCACCTACTACGCATTTTCATTTAACTAACTGATAAATGAAAACATAATCATCTATACCATGGAGATTCAAACATACAAGGACAACTCTCTCTCTTCGAGGAGTTTAAAGTCATAGTGGAGGAGACACACATGTACAGCAGGGATGAAAATGCAGATGGAGGACTGCCTGTGTAACCTCCCAAGTCATCTAGAGGGAGGAGGGAGTGCCTGGAAGGTCACACAGGCAGCCCTCTGCAGGCTCGTTACCCGTGCTACGCGGTGGCTGTGTGTGAATGGTCACACTGCAAAAACTCATGGGTTCTATATTCAGCTTTGCGTTCTCTCCTATATGCCTATTATACTTTGAAAAAAATATTTTTTAGTAAAAGGATAAAAGGAAATTCCGGATGCTAAATAAGGAAGTACCAAGTAGTAATGGAGGAAGGGAACACGAGATTGGTACTGTCTTCGGTCTGAATAAAGACTTCTTGAGGGCCTGGGATGTAGCTCAGTAGCACAAGCGCCAGCCTGGTAAGTGCAAGGTCCTGAGTTCGATCCCCAGTACCAAAAAAAAAAAAAAAAGACTACTAAAACAACAATAATGAAAATGCTAAAGAAAAGAAGTTAATGTCACAGTCCCTTAAGCTGTAATTGAGATGGGCCCCTCCCTGTTTCACAGAGGTGTTAGGGAGTGAGCTCACCTTTAGGAGCCAGTAGGAGCAGCATGGACAACAAGCAAGGGGCAGATGATCAGCCAGTCTACAGATACAGAAGAGGGCGAGGGTGCCCTGTCCGTTGGCTAAGTGGTAAGTCCTGAAGATGGCGAGGCACCGCCAGAAGCTTTTAGGCAGATTTGTACTTAGAAAGACAACCCTGACGGTACTATAGAGAATGGGTTGTATGAATATCAGCAGTTATAGCAGGGAGACCATTGGGGAGGGTCCTCTCAGGTGCAGAGGACTGGATTGATGTAGTAGCAGAAATGATAAAGAAAAATGATGCTATGGCTTAGATATAGGCTGAATGTGTGCCCTAATGATTCATATATTGAGTTTGATCCTCAATTTGGTAATGCTGAGAGGTGGTGTGGACCCTTTAAGGACTGGAGCTGAGAGGAAAATGATTAGGTCTTGGGGGGCACTGCCCTTGGGAGGAATTGATACAGTTCTTTGGGGACCTTGGTTAGTTCCAAGAGAACACTATTACAAAAGAGCAAGCCTGGCCCTTTTCCAGCCACACTGGCTTCCTGTCTTGCTATACTCTCTCCTTCACACACACACACGCATGCACGCACGCATGCACGCACACCCACACACACCTCTGTGATGCCATCTGCCATGAGGTTCTCAGCAGAGTTAATCCTGTTTGCAAGATGGTTAGTCCTTAAGAGGGTGCCCTGGCCGGGGATACAGCTCAGTGGCACAGCCTCTGCCTGGCAAGCACAAGGTCCTGAGTTTGATTCCTGGTACCCCCCCCCAAAAAAGTAAGAGGGTGCCCTTGAACTCCCAGAACTTGAGATAAATAAATTTCTTTCTTTTTTACAAAGTTACCTAGCTGTTCATATTTCATTATAAAAATGGAAAATGAACTGATCCAAATGGACAGGAAAGGAAAACATTAAATTAGTAAAAACTCATGGGACACTGGTGATTAGAGGGGTCCAGAGTACAGAAATGGAGAGGAAGAGTTTTCACTGATTGTTAGATGCCTGCTTGGGAACTTGTATGAATGAGGTGGTAAACAATGAAGTAGAAGATTCAGAACAGCAGTTTGAGATGAGGTAGCTGGTAAATTTATTGTTTTTCTGTCACAAGAGAATGATTTTTTTCACTTAATTAACTGATAAAAACATAACAGTTATGTGCATTAATGGCATGCCATGTGATATTTTGTACATGTGTACCTCGTGTAATCAAGTTAGGCATACCTATCCTCTCCAACACTTATTACCATTTACATACAAAGCATTCAAAATCCTTTCTTCTAGCTTATTAAGGTGTACACTTCAGAATAGATATCTATAGTCACCTTTCTAGGCAACTGCACAGTGGATTTTCTTCATCTTATCTCACTGTAACTTAGTCCCCATTGACCAACCTTTCCCCACAAATTTAATTTTGATGTTTATATTCAAAGCACAGATAGGGACTCATCTGGGACGAGAGGGCTATCTCTTCCTCTGAAGTTGGGCAGGAAGAGAGTGAGAATGGGAATATTTGTGAAGGATTCCCTAAATGTTATTTTTAAATCTACCATCCTATTCATAACACCCCCCCCAGTAAATAACCTTATCTGTTTTAATCAATTAGGAAAAACTAGTTTTAAAAATAGTCACAAAGTGTTAGGTGGCATTGCATTAGTTAATGATTTTAATGGCAGCAATGTGTTCAGATCTTCCATGGTAAGAGTTAGCAGTTCAACAATGGCTATGTATTGATTTTTGTTCCACTGTGCTTAACCTAAGAAAGAAGAAAATAATGGCCCCACCAACTCAGTTTGGGGGAAAAGAATTACTTTTGTTATTTATTACAAACTCTTTGTGATTTAGTTATCTGGATTCCTCTAATTTAAAGCATAATTGTCAGTGCCTTTGAACTAGATTGAAAAAGTAATGTCACAAAGTGTAACATATAATTTTTCTGGTTTCATTACATGAAGCAGTAATTCCAAACACAAGTAAATTCTCCTCCTACAGTCAGAACCACACTAGGAATTTCAAAATCATCAGCTTTCTGCGGTTATTTCTGGCACTTTCACTCATTGCCATAGGCTTACCACAGAGTGGCTCTTCCCAAGCAAACAGCCATTTTTGATCCTGATCTAAGAAGAAGTCATTTCTGTAAGCATGCTTAAATCTTTAAAAAACAAAGTTGGTATGAATAAAATCAGAATTATAGACAGAAATCTAAATAATTTTCATTTTTTTATTCATTCTGATTCTTTTTCTCTTCAAGACAACCTTGCACAAAATATGTATGTATGAGACTCTCATCTGGTTATTTCTTTTTAAAAAACTTTTCTTAGTGCATGCTTGCAGAACGTAATACTTACATTCACTGTGGGGGATTGGTATACTGTACATAACATATCTCAATTATTTTTCCCCTCCCCCTGACAGAGACCACTTTGCAGCAGTGCTGAGCAGGCTTTAAAATTCATCAACTGACTTTCTAAACTAACCTATGATTCTGTCTCAGGCTTAGGTGTGTTCCCCAAAGAACCAGCAGCTGCTGTATAGAAAATAGAACTCTCCATGCCAATCATCATAGTAGAGACTTATAATGGTCTGTGACACTGTGACACCTCTGAAGGCAAGATAACAAGCAGGGTCAGTAAATGGCACTCAGAAGGCAGGACAATACTGCCAACCTTGGAGAGCAAACAGGTCTCCCATTAAGTAACAATTTACTGCTTGGAATGTCTTTGTTCTGCTTTCTCAAGACTTTGCTCGTTTTGTACCCCATTTTTTCCTCAGCTATATCCTGCATTTTCCTACATCCTCTTGATATGTTAAGGACCCAATAAATACTGGTTTGTCCAGAAGTCTTTGTGTTAGCCACAAGACCTCTAACCTTCTTGCACCCCTACAATCCACATTGCATTTTCTATTTTATTTTGTCCTTCACCATTCAATTGTCCAGGGCTTTGGGAGACTGCACCTTATAATATTCCCTTCCACCCCCATTTTTAAACTTTTTTTTTTTGGCCAGCACAAAATTGACATGTATTTTATTGTAAGTCTTTACATGTGTATGTGTAATTGTCATAATACAGATTAATAAGCAGACTAACCAGCAAAGACTATATAAAATATATAAAACAATTGTACTAAATCAAAGTACTTTTAGATACATTGGCCATGCATGCTGGATTACAACTTTTTTCTTTCTCTTTTTCTTATTGTCTGTCTTTAACTTTGCACTTTATTTATATAGTGTCTTTCTCATTATAAGAGAAACCATGAGATATGTAAGTCATATGTCTGATTTACTTCACTTAAAATTACAGTCTCAAGGTGCACCCATTTTCCTATAAACGACTCAAGTTCATCCTTCTTTATGGCAGAGTAGTGCTTTCTTTACCCATTCATCTGCTGATAGCCATATAGGCTGCTTCTGATTTAGCTATGATGAATTCTGCTACTACAAACACAGGTAAGCATATATTGTAATACAATATCTTTAACTTTGAGAAAGATATGGAGGAATACCTGGGTCAAATGGAATTTCTATTTTTAATTTTCTGAGAAATCTGCATACTGATTTACATAGTGGTCGAATCTTCTTGTTATTTCTTGAGAAACTGGAGTGTGATTGTTAAGTACAAGGTTTTACAGAAACCTTTTTCTAGTACAAAGTCTTACAGAAGATTCTTGGCTATTGATGTCAAAAGACATTTACTGAGATCCTCAGTTCAGCTACTTTTCATAGGTAGCTACAGGCCTATTTGTTGTGCTAATTTATTCTCAACCATAAGTGAAAATTATATGATTGAGGAAGCAATACTTACTTTAAAAAAATTATAAGATGAGATGAGAGAATAAAAGTATGTGGCTAAATTCAAGGTGCAGTGCAGAAAAAGAATTACATTGGTTTAAATGCCCTAGAAAGGATTTCTAGTTCCCAAAATCTAAGTTTTTAGGTGGCAAACCAAGAATATACCTTGTTCCACAATAAAATACTTTGTGTCATAATAATGACAGTGTATAGATTTCTTGGGACCATTCCTTCCCTAGTGCATACTGAATTTGTTTACTTCAAAGAAAATTTTCTGGGGGTAGGAGAAGGGAGAACTAGAAATTCTGGAACTTTCTTGCACACTTATCTATAAAATGTTGATCAGACACATTGTGTTTACATAGCTCTCTTTGTATCTTTTAAGGCATACACCCAATAGAAAGAAAAGACACTCCTCTGTCTTTCAGTCAAACAACTAGAATTCTCTCTGGTACTGAGTATCTAGAGGAAGTGTAAAGTTCTCAAATAATGTGAAAGTATGAAGCACTCAAACAAACGGCAGGCTCATTCATTCACAGGAATAACGGTGCTTCATGAGACTGCTTAGAAACTAAAGGAGAGGGATGTTGATTATTGTGAATTCAAATTTTTAAACTATTTTGGAATTCTTTGTTATCTTGTCTTATTTTTCAACCACTAGTCTATTCATGTTAGTGTAACATCTATAGTATACATGTATCATATATACTTTTACATGTTTTGATAACAAAGTAATTGTTTCCATATGTAATACATATGGAAATGTATTACAATATATGCTTACTTGTGTCTGTAGTAGCAGAATTCATCATAGCTAAATCAGAAGCAGCCTATATGGCTATCAACAGATGAACGGGTAAAGAAAGCACTACTCTGCCATAAACATAACATTGATTTTGTAGAAGTCAGTGTTACTGCTCTTTATCTTACACTAGATTTACTGCAACTCAGATCTCTCCACCATTCCCCCTCGGCTGGGATTTCACACAGTCAAAAGAAATTTTAGGTATGTTCCACTATGCTTCATGGAGACTCATTTTTACTCACTAAATTTCCTTTGGGAATATTGTCCTCCCTCTTAATTCACAGCTATTACAATATTAAGGAAATGATCTGTCTTTTCTCTTAGAAGAGAAAAACAATGAATGTGTTGGCTAAACTAGCTCATAAACCCACAAATAAGAATAAGGGCCATTTTTTAACTGAGCCAAAGCCACAGTTGGTCATATCTGTCTTAGAAAATTAACTAGAAGGCTGAGGATATGTGTGCCTTGTGTACTGATTTGAGAACATTTTAATCAGAACTCATTCAGCTATTTTGGGGGGTACTAGAAATCAAACTCAGGACCTTGTGCTTGCCAGGCAATACTGTGCTGCTGAGTTATATCCCAGGCCCACTCATTCAGATATTTTAGAGGAATATTTCATGCCTTTGTACATAAGTACATCTCACCTCCCTGTACATTTAGATTTTTGATCCATTTTTATTTTAGTTTAATGCACGGTGAGAGATATGGGTCTAGATTCAATCTTTTGCACGTGGATAGCTGGGTTTCCTAGCATGAGTTGTTAAGGAGGCTATTTTTTTCCAGCATATGTTGTGCCCCCTTTGTCAAAGACAAGGTAGCTGAGTTTGCCTGGAGTTGTTTCCATTCTGTTCTACTGATCTGCAGGTCTATTTTTTTGGAGGGGTTCCCACAGTACCATGCTGTTCAGCATACATATATAGCAGTGCCATTCATAATAGCCAAGTCTTGGAAGAAGTCCATATGATCATCAACAGATGAATGGGTAAAGAAAATACAGTATTAGGGCCAGGGATGTAGCTCAGCTGCACAGCACCTGCCTGGCAAGCATGAGGCCCTGAATTCGATTCCCAGCACCAAAAAAAGAAGTTATATTTACACACATTGGAGTACTATGTTTATCAAGAAGGAGAAACTTGAGTAATTTCCAAGAAAATGGATGCACCTTGAGACTATAATACTAAATGCAATAAATGAAACACACAAGCTTAAATGTCACATAGTTTCTCTCACACAAGAAACCCAAATTACAAATAAAAAGCTAAATAAAAGATAGGTAATAGGGAATAGAGCTGTTGCAAAAAGGAAGAGGACCCAGAGATGAGAAGAGAGGGAAAGGCGCGTGGCAGGGGGTGAGGAAGAGCTCAGACACCCTGCGTGCATCTACGAACGGCCCCAAGGCCTCTAACCATCATGTATTGAAAAGTTAAAACTAAAAAAACGACTTCATTTCCCGAGATCCTGCCCTTGTATCAGCTTCAGGCGAATACAAGTCACAGCCAGTGCTGCCACAGTGCAGTTCTGGGCAAAACATGAAGCAGCTGAGTAAACCAGGCCTTCTAAGAGGGGACTCAGCATGCGTCACTTAGCAAACAGTACCTCAGGCTACTAGCGTTGGAAGAATCTCACTGCTCGCTTTGTGCAACCTCCCCTCCCCACGGGACATCCCTTCTCGTCATTGGTGGGTATCCTTCCCAGCTGTTAAGATGCTTCTGGGGACAGAGAGCCCATTATTTTGCCATAAGCCCACACCTTTTTAAAATATTTTTTCCAATTATGAAAATGTTATGTGTTGTAGAAAATTCAGAAAACACAAAAAACATATTAATAACCACAATAAAAATTATTCATAGTCATTCAGAATGCAAAACACATTCAATTGAAATGTTCAAATATGGTTCCCATTAGGTTACTCAGCTCTTTGGTTGTTAGAAAATACTGCCTTTCCAGAATTTCAAACCCTCTGGACAAGTTTTATCTCCTACTCCCAGTCTCTTTCTCCTCCTTCTTCCCCGACTATGCCTTCAAATAGTCTGCTTCATGCATTCATTTAACAAATACCTACTGAACATATGCCAGACTCTCTTCAGGCACTGAGACTCAAAACTAAAAAATTTGACTAAAAAATTATCTGTGCCTTTAAGAAGCCCAGAAAATAAATGCTATGATTTGAATGTCCCTTCTATCTCAAAAAGTTCATATATTAAAACCTAGTACCAAATGTGGAGTTTTGGAGCCTTTTGGGGTGATTAGGTCATGAGGGCTCCATCCCCATGAAGGAGAGTGGTGTCATTATCAGAGAGAGAGAGAGAGAGAGAGAGAGGGAGAGGGAGAGGAGAAGTGTTACGGGCAGCTGAGTGCAGGCAGTCAGACAGGGCCAGGCCCTCAAAGGAGCCAGCACAGAAGGTGGGGTACCTTGCAACTGTGGCGGAGACAGGCACCTCCTCTGCTGAGGGCCAGACCTCAAAACAAAAGATGAAACGAATGCACCTGCATACTTCCCCTAAGAATAAACAATGGGGATTAATATTCTAAATGGGTACCCATCACCTTGAGGAAGCCAGGAAGAGCCACTGACCTGTCCCCCTACAGGCAAAGCCCCTGTTTTGTTTCACGCCCACTTGCTATGTGACTGGCTTCCCCATTTGATCCCAATTTAATCTTACCTGAGCAATTGTGCTAATAACCTTATTGGTTGACCATAGTTTTGTCCTACTTCATGCCCACCTTGTGATTTCCCGTTTTTCCCCACCTTGGACCCTCCTCACCTCATGTCATGGATTTGCTCTACAAAAACCCTTAGAAAAGGCAAGGTTCTCACCAACCCACTCAGGACCCCTTCTGTCTCTCTCTTGGCAGAAGCTTTCTTTTACCCCAGTGAATGCATTCTGCTGTTAACCTCTATTGCTCCTAAAATTCATTCCACAATTTTAGAGAACACAAACTCATCCAGACACCTAGCAGGTTGGGAGTTTCTTTCTTCTGTTTCATTACTGATAGACAGCCTGAGTGACCTTCCTTCAAGGATGCTTCAGCTGCAGAGGCCATGCCTTTTTCAGGGACAGCTGACCTCTAGTGAATGGCTGATGGCAGCACATGAATTCAGGACCATTCAGGCCCAAATTCGGACAACTCAGGAGCATGCTAGTGGAACTCCCCATGCGGTCCATAAGACTGTCCTTGGGGTCGCTGACGCTCTCTTCTCCCTCACCCCAATCCTGGCAGGCTCTCTACCCACTTCCACAGGTTGATCCTTAACAAGCCTCCTGCACCTTAATTCATGTCTCAGAGTCTCCTTCATAGGCAGTTCAACCAGGCCAGGCGTGGTGACGCATGCCTGTAATCCCAGCATTTGGGAGGCTGAGGTAGCAGGACCATTGCAAGTTTGGAGTCAACCTGGGCTACCTCGTGAATTCAAGGCCAGCCTGGACTACACAGTGAGACCCTGTCTCAAAAAAAACAGTTCAAGTGGACTGATAAGTAGACAAAATACAGCCCACAAAATTCTACAGGCTAGAAAAAGTAATGTTCAGACACCATGCTTTCATGCAGCTAAAAAAGACATTCAATCAGTCATGAGTCACCATTTCCACAGATTAAAAATAAACTAGTTGCCCAGAGGAAGAAAATCTCTCCAGAGAATTTCTTGTTATCTAGAGCCGCACAAAGAGACCACTATAACACACAACAGCCTCAGATCTTCCTCATAAGAGCAGCAACATGTTTTTTAAGGGCATGGAATGCTACAAACCCTAGCTTACAAATCCAAACATACATACAAATAATGCAGTTCTTAGTTTTTTGTGTGTTTGAACTTAATTTACATCTTGAGCCCTGGATTCCATCTCATGTGGCAGCAAAAAAAAAAAAAAAAAAAAAAAAATCCCATTCAGAATAAACTCATTTGACTCGAAGTATTCTTCTCCTTCTTCTCCTACTCCCACTTCTCAACAAATCTTTCTAAAAGTATTACTCATATACCAAAGAATGAGAATATGAGTTCATATCCTCATTCTCTGAGACTAATGGATTTCTTTAACCTCAAAATCCTCACTTTTGAGCTTTAAAATTCTATTTTATTGAAGTATGAAGTATGATCAAAAAGTATTATTCATGTTCGCACTTATTAAAGTAGCAAACACATCGTCATGAACCCTCCTCAGAATCCTCCCTCTCACCGTGAACACACTCATCCCACTGTTCCTGCCGCTCTCGGAAGCAGGTCTGGAAGTCTTTCATGAGTGTCTTCAGTAGTGCTGCAGTGGCTTCCATGTCCTGAATGATTCAGAACATTTGCCTTTTGTGGTCACTTTGACTTTGAGGAAGAGTCAGAAATTGCAGGACACAGAGTCAGGTGACTAGGTTGGTGAGCACACATCACAATGAGTTTCCTTTCCTTGGGGAACTTTCAGCAGCAACGTTCTAGATATTTTTATCCCATCTCGTAAAGACACTCACAAAAGAGGACTTGAAGAACTGCTTTGGAAAGTGCCGAGAATAATGAAATAAGTGTGTTTGAAGAGATAGAGACTATTTTAAGGAGGCATTAGTGGCAATGTGTCTTTTATGGTAATAAATTTTGATTTAAACATTCACCACATACTGTGAACACACTGTGCGTTATCTCTGCTGTACGTTTCTGAAATTCAGATGCTCACAATCTACTGTCACTTCTCTCTGCTTCCCTGCAGTGCCCCTTCACTGGGGCAGTAGAAGTCCTCTGCCTGGTTCGAATGAAGCGGGGAGGGGAGCAAAAGGGTGCTTCAGGAAACGCAATGAGTAACGAGAACTTTTCTTAAACAGATTGTTAAATGGATTCATTGTTACATTTTTTTTAACAACATATACCTAAACAGGAAAAAAGGTACTGCAACACTAGTACACTGAACAAATACAATAATCTGGCCCAGGCAAACATAGCTCATAATTAAGACAAGAGCGTATTTTCCAATAGGGAGATGAAGAAGAGTGTTCAGCTCTCAAGTACCTTCCACAAAGCCCATCCAAGCGGTATCAGGATTCCCCATTCTTTAGTTATATATTTCCATAGTCAGGCTATCTGCTTCCAGAAACAGCAAGGAGTTATGAATATTTTGTCTTTGTTGTTTATTTTAAATAAAATATGACATCATATCCCCAAAATGGAAATTATTTTGGTTCCTACCATCACTAACTAAGCCAGAGCCTGGGTAATTTATTTTAAATTTCCCACCAATGGGAAGACACAGGCTCCAGAGAAGTGGAAGTGGAGAGGCTGCTGGAGTTATGTGACAGGAGCAAAGTAGATAACATACCCTCTAGCTTCAAAGTCCAGGAGGGGGAGGAGACCCTGAAGGCGGCACTACAGGAGCAGGTGTGCCCAGAGCCCCATCTGCCAAGTGCTAACATCGAGAGACTTACAAATTGTCCACACACTGCTGGGGCAGGACACAGAAGGCTCACGCCTACTGCAGAAGGGATACTGTGATGCTTTGTATGACTGTCAATGGATGACACCGAGGGTCATTCTATACCACCTAATCAATCAGTTTGGGTAGTCACTATACATAAAGAAAACAAAGAGACCCATAGGGCGGACTTTGTTGTTGCTGTTAAGGGAAATCTTGTTCTTACTGTGAAGGTACTTGGCCTTTTTATTTGTGTGCTAAAGTTTCAATGTCTAATAGATGACCTATATGGCTACTTAATTTCATGAGCATTTTAAATAATTTGACTAGAGATGGTAACAGTTTTTGTAAAATTCTTTAGAATATAAAAAGTCATAATGTATAGGAAAATAACATACTGAACCCCCTACAACCACCCCATAGCATTTTCAAGTGGATTAGAAGCCTCCACAAATGTACTTCCTTCCCTACCTCACACCATGAGCTACTATTCTGAATTTGGTAATTATCATTCCTGTGCATTCCAGTGCATATGGGTAGTATATGCTCACTACCCATATATATATATATATATATATATATATATATATATATATAATTTAGCATTTTTATATTTAAATTTCACATGAATTTTGTATTATATGAATCTCTTTTTTACATTCCATGTTTCTCAGACATCATCTTGTTATGTTTATCTCTAGCGGATTTTCAGTGATTTAAGTCATTCTCTTGCATACCATTCAATTTTTTATCCACTCTCTGGAAGACAGTAGTTTCTGATCTTTGCAGTGACAAAAATGTCATTATGAAAATATTAGCTCTCTGTATCAAATTTTTTTCATCCAACAATTCCTGAAATGTGATCTACAGATCCCTAACAGGCCTAGACTATTTCAGGCAATCCATTGGTCCTCGGGAGCCGGCTGTATATGGGCTGAGGTGCTGAACACGGTGTTCCCTTGGAAAGTTCATATATACAGTCTCTGAAGACAAGGAAATGCTATATCTGCAGGCTGCTGAATCACACTTGAGGATTTAGGGGCAATAAACTGTCAACCGTAGAAATCAAATCGTTCTCTTAATTAACAAGATGTATGCCTTTGTTTTAACTTCTCAAGGTCCTGCTCATTTTTGCAGGCTTTTGCCTCAGATGTGCCCTCCACTTCCTGCACCAGCCTACATTGTAAAGGAGCCAATAAATGCAGGCAACCCAGAGAAATCCTTGCTTAGCTTCAAGCGAGTTCTGCCCTTCCTGGACTCCCCCACAAACCTATTATATTTTTCTTTAGTAAACCCTTTTCCATAAGCTCATCTCTAAAACTGGGAGCCTGATCAGCTCCTGATACATGAGGTCAAAAAATCTTATATTAATAATAAAGTGCTATCTAACTGTTTCACCGTATTGACATTTGCACTCATGGTACAAAAGGAAAAGCTGCTGGTGCCTTAGTGTGAACAAAGACAGCAGCACCAGCGCACGCTAGCAATCACTGTATTCACCACCATGAACTGGTGGCTTAAGATTTCTGGTTTTATTAAACCTCAACTAGAATATAAACATCTATTAAATATTTTATATGATAAAGGGGGAGTGAGCCAAAATACTTTTGTTACTTGCAAAGCACAATGACTCTCTCAAGAAAAGGCCTTTGTGTGATGTTTGATTTATAAGATGAACTACCATTGTTTTTCATGGTACATCATTCTTACGTAAGAATGACGTAAACTGTAACTATTAAACTCTTGGGGTATTTGGTAGAGGTTTTCCAAAAAGTGTATGATGTGAGGCTGCTATTCCAAAGAAAACTGACATCATTTTTGTTGATAATAAAATTTGATCTTTCAGGAAAAAATTAGAAGTTTTGAAAACTTGAATCTAATTCTGAGAATTTACAGCTTCACAATACTTCATGATTTTTCCAGTGAGATGGTTGGTGGATATTTTAAATATTGTATATGTAAATATATCAACATTTTGAAAACCTGTTTAACTTAGCAAATCAATACAACTAAGTGCAAAATGTTACAAAGTTATGCATGAGTAAAAGCTCATTAAATGTACAAGATAAACCATCGATTTTATTTAACAGAATATGAAAAGTTCATTGATGTGGCTTCAAATTAATCTTTAAGAAACTACCACTTGGTAGTTTGGGGGTACAGTATCAAAGAATATCCACAATTACCTGAAAAGGCTATTAAAATACTCCTTCCTGACCAGGTGTGGTGGCACATGCTTGCAATCCCAGCACTCAGTAGGCTGAGGCAGGAGGGTCACTGCAGGTTCAAGTCCAGTCTAGGCTACAAAGTGAGTTCATGGCCAGCCTGAAATACATAGTGAAATCCTGTCTCTAAAAGACAAAAAAAAAACAACAAAAAACCACCTTCCCTTTCAAGTTCCAGGTTTGTGGGATTCTATATTTTCTTTGTATACTTCAGTCAAACCATGTACCAAGATAGACAATGCAGAAACCAAATCCACTTGTTTTCTACTAAACCAAACATTTATGGAAATGTAAAATACTGCTGCTCTTAGCACTTTTATTTTGGAAAATACAATTATTTCATAAAAATGTTATTCATGTTAAAATGGTTTATTACTGCTTCCTAAATGAAAACACATGTACTTTTTAATTTCTCATTTTC
>PVLD010001248.1:7159-166851 GCA_004027595.1 Dinomys branickii
CTTTAGAACAAAGGGAGGAGGGGTTTTTGCAAGCGCGGTTACAGAAGCAGATGGCATTGGTTACTTTAAAGGGGCTTTTACATTCATTGGGGGAAATAGCTACGTGGAGGTCTGGGGTTAGTGGCAGAGGTTGTTTCCTAATATGGATAGAAGTAGCCCAGGAAAGGTATATTTTACAAATTCCTTAGTCATGAGGTTTCTCCTTATCTTGACAGTTCAGGCCCTCTGGTTTACTCTGTCCTTGGGCGGCTACACATTGTAACAGCTTAACTCCCAGAAGGGGGAAAGGAGGGTGGTTTAGCATAGCTCATGTATCATTGTTACTAGAGAAAATTTCTCTTACATGATGATGATGATACATTTTTTAAAAACATGTACTAGATCAGAAGCACAATATATCTGTGAGGCAAATTCCTGGAGCAGAATTTTCAGGCTTTTTCTTTAGTGATGTGTATATGTGTATATTTCCTCAGCCCCTCATTGGCTCTTTAAAACAAAACGTTTCTCCTATTTACTAGTCAGTACCTGAGAAGTGATATCTTTATGAGATTTGGGTTTCACTTCCCTTTTTTATAAGAAAAATTGAGCATGTTTTTGTATATTTAAGAGTCACTTCTATCTCTGCATCCGTGAGTTCTCTGTTTCTGTTACTTTTTCCTGTATCTCCTGGGCTTTGGGTCTTTTCTTAATGCTGGTTGAGGACCCCGGCGCTTGATTCTGATGGAATTTGCGAATACGGGCCACTGTGCTGCCTTTCCCAGCAGCCTGCGCTCACCCTGCGCAGCGCACTTCTCCTCCTTTTTTAATTGGCCTGCGCTGACCCTGCAGAGAATATTTATTTTCTTACCTTCGGTACCTTTCATAAATGTAAAACCTTGATAGCTTTTGTGTTTAACTTGACCAACTGTTTGTTCAGAATGACAAGAACTTAGAACACATCTCTACACGTTGTCCACAGTGACCACAGCCTTGCTAACATTTTTGGCAAAGCCAGCCAGGAGAAGTGGCCCCATGGTGCCCCATGGAAAACAGCCCACAGATCCTAGACACTTCACCACTAGGCTGTACCCTTAAAAGCTGGGAGCGATTTGACCCCACCAATCTTTATTTTTAAAGGCACTTTTTAATCTTTTTGTTTCTCTCTGGTGTTGCAGGGCATTAAACCCAAGCCCTACACATGGAAGGCAAGCCCTCACCCACTGAGCTATAGCCCCAGGCTGACCCTGACAACCTGAGAAAATAACAACCTGCAACATTGCTTGGGTCCAGTATAAACTATGAAATAGTAAAAAATGGGTACAAAATAGCTATCTACATTAAAATACTATTGTTCAATTAGATCTTTTTTTGCAAAAGGCAAGGAAAGTGTTATGAAATCCCATAGGTTCAAGTTTTTATGGCTCTTTATCTCTGGAAAGACCCAAGCACTACAGTGCTTAAAGAGGCCTCTAAGAGAGGGAATTAATAGCATTGATGATCCTGTCCTCAGACGCCTGTCTCTGAGGGGGACATGGGTCTCCCTCACGTGTTTAATGAAAGCAGCCACATTGGGTGCTGTTCTTGACCATCTCCTTGTAGTCCTCAGGTCAGTAAATCAGTCTCCATCAAGTGACTCAGGAGCCCAGCAGAGCCTAGAGCACCAGACAGACCCAGAATTCCCCACCCCCTCCTGCTCCCCAGAGAGCCTTACGCCCCTCAGGCATACTCACAGTGGGGCTTCCTACCCCTCTCACAGCTCATCCTACCTCAAAGGTCCCAGAAACAGAGGCAACCATCAGGTCCAGGTTCTTTTCTCAGTGGCAGATACTCAGCCACACAAAGAATGGCTGGACCAGTTTTCAGACTATTCTGGTAGGTTTGCAGATAGGTTTCAGACTTTGGTCGCTGCTCTTGACCTTTCATGGCAAGACATCTAATTTCCCCGGGGCACTGGCTGCACCCCAGAGCCAGTTGCTGGACACAGCCTTTTCCGGGTTCAACCACTGCAATCTAGATGAAGAGAAAAGGGGAAGGGCCGAGGGATAAAGACAGACTAAAAGGATGGCTGTGGCAGTTGGCACTGCTTTACACACATGCAAAGGAAAACCCGGTGACATAGGGGGAAAAACACCCAATCTGAAAGATATCTGGGACAGGTTTGTGTTCTCTAGAATTGAATAATGAATTTTAGGAACAACGGAGGTTAAGAGCAGAATACACTTATTGAGGGAAAGAAAGCTTCTGTCCAAGTGGGATAGAAGGGGAACCCGGGGTGGGTTGCCCAGGAATCTGTGTTTTTTAGGGACCTTTATAGAGCAAAACTACAAAGTGAGGTGGGTCCCAGGTGGAAAACATGGGAACTCATTAGATAGGCATGAGGTGGGACAAAACTATGGTCAACCAATAAGATTACAAGTATAATTGCTCAGGTAAAATTGATTAAATTGGGGTCAAATAGGGAAGCGAGTCCCTTAGCAAAGGGTCTTGAATATAGAACAGGGGTCTTTCCTTTAGGGGGTTGGGCTAGTGACTTCCGGGCTTTTTCAAGGTGATGCTATCTATTTAGAATATCAATCCCCGAGGTCTATCCCTAGGGAGGTATGTGGGTGCATCTGTTTAATCTTTCATCCACAGCTGGGGGTGTCTGTCTCCCCCACAGTTGCAAGGTATCGCATCTTCTGCAGTGGCCTCTTTGAAGACCTGGCCCTCTGCCTGCCTATATTTTTAATATTTCTATCTAACTTAGCTGCCTATAACACCAGGGCCAATCAAGGCATGCAAGAAAACTGGGCACATGACCATGCCAAACCACCACCTGGGCGCTGCTCCATATGCCAGATGGCTGAGTTGCACTTTCCCCACTCTCAGAGAGGGGTTAGGTCAGCCCCAGCCTTCATCGTGCACTCTGACACGAGGACTAAAGGAGCCTGGGAACACCTACAGTTCCTCCGTCCTGGACATCTCCACCTCCTATTAGAAATCCCTTGACCCTACCTGTCCTGGGTAAGCAATTTCAATTCCTTTGGCTTCTGTTGTAACTTCCTCCTCTGGAAAATCTTCTGGATCTTTAGCCATAATTGCAGTCAAAGAGAGCCCTAGTCACAGTTCGTTTACTTCTGCTTTCACATGTCAGTTTGAAAGGCAAATGTATAACCATGAGTTTTCAATTGTCCCACAGTGTCCTACTCCCTCTCTTACTAGGAAGAGATTTACTAGTAAAATTGGAGGCAGTCTATCTTCCCAGGCAAGTTGCTGTCATGCATTGCAAGGGAAATCTCACATGTATAAAGTCTCCTTGAGAAGTCAAAAGGCATAGAGAGGCCAAAAACAGGGACCCTCAAAACCCTAGTGCTATTCCTAGTTCCTGAGGAACAACTAAAGCCAGTCTAGAAAACAAAGTGGTCTTTCCTCAAGAGACACAGTAGAAAACTATAAAAACACTACTGGCTTATTTTTCTATATAAATCTTTAGGTTAGCTTGCTACTTAAATTAAAAAGTGGTGAGCGGATTAAAGTTATAGATTGATTTGCAAAGAAAAGGCATTTTTATGATGTTAGGTCAACATCATCTCCAAGAATATGCTTTGACTCCTGTTTGTTCAATTACCTTTTGTGCTGTTTGGTTATGTTCTATATTTTTCTTTAGATAAATATGCATCTTCTGTTAAGCTCCTAACAGATATTTTCTCTTCTTGAGTTTCGTGAGTGGGATATTGGCTATATATTTTTAACTCATTATTTGTATATATGACAGTAAATTATTTCTGTATATTAATCTTGAACAGAACCATATTACTGTATGCTCTTACTGTTGATAATAGCTTTTTAATTGATTATTTTATAGTTGCCAGGTATACAGTTATGTCACTTAAGGTAATGATATTTTTATCTATTCTTTTCTAATTGAGGGGGTTGAGACAGGGTCTCACTATATAATTCAGGCTGGCCTCAGACTTGTGACAATTGTTCTGCGTCAGCCTCCCAAGTGCAGCGATTACAGGTGTGTGCCACCACAGCTGGTTCTTTTCTAATTATTAAGCCTCTAATTTTAAAATTTTGCTTCAGTTAACCACAAGATTTTGTTTTGAGAAAAGGTCCCACGGTGTACACCAGGGCAGCCTTGAGCCTACTATGTGAGCCCTAGGTTGCCCTTGAACTTGTGACCCTTCTGTCAGTTTCCTGTGTCCTGGGTGTACAGGTGTGCACCATCATACCTGCCAAATCCATGATATTTCAAATCTATGTGATAGCTAATCTTGATTGTTAACTTTATTGGACTGAGAAACACCCAGGAAATTAAAGCAGACTTCTGGGTGTGTACGTGGGTGTTCCCAGCAGTGACTGAATCATGAAGGCTCCCAGGTCATCAATGGGTTAATTCACTGGTGAGATCATAGTTTGATGGCGCGATTGGGCGGTGATGGAAGCAGGAACGGGGCCTGGCTGAGGACCTGGGTCCTGGGAGCAGACAGCCTGGGGGCCCTATCTGGTCCCCCGCTGCTTCCTCTTGTTCTGTCTCACTGCGGTGATGAGAAAAGAAGCTCCCCTCTGCCCCTCTCCTGCTGTGATTTTCTATCTTGGCAACCACGGGAGGAAATCTCAGCACTGAAACAGATCTTTTCTCCTTTAAGTTGCTTATGTCAGCCATTTATCCCAGCAATAGAAACCTGACCAATACAAACCCTCAAACACACGATTCGTGATAAGCCTTTTCTACAGCTGTATTTATCAGTCTTGTAATTATATGGTTGTAACTCTCTTAGTGACAGTCTACATCACTAAATTATGACCTTCCTTGAGGGCAGGAGCTGTTATTCACCTTTATGTCTCCAACACTGAGCTTAGTGTTTGTTGATAATTTAAACAAAAAACCAATAACCAACCCTAACTATTAAAATAACTATCATTTTTAAAGTGTCTGCTAGTATCATCTGGCTTTAATATTATCTAGTCTATTTCTCTTAAAAATGTTTGAGGTCTTGGAATATAATATGATTTTTCTTTTAGGTTAGAGCCTCTTCTAATCTCAGTGTAGTTCTCAGTTCCACCATCTAAGTACCTGCTCCAGATACCAAACAACTTTCCTCTGTCACCAGACACCACCCTCTCAGGATTAACTGAGGCACTCAGTTTCCAACGTTGCTCCAGGCTCCTGGAAAACTGCCCACCGGGAGTTCTAGGAGGGAGGCGGAAATACCGTGTGTACTTCCAGGCCCCGAATAACACAGCAGGAAGGGGACTGAAATCCTTCTGACCAGCCTCGATCTTCCATCTCTCTTATTCCCAACCTTCTTTGAAAAAAAAAGAATAAAAATAAAATTTGCCCTACTTTGAGGTCTTTTGAATTTTTAGTGATCCCAAACACTCTTAATGAGTGCACCACCATGCCTGGCTAAGAATGATTTTTTAAAAAATTATCCTACCTCAACTGAAAGGAGTGTTATGGCACCACTAAAATATAATTATGATGATTACATAATAATTCATGAAAATTGCACATTATGATATAGCATTAAGTTTTAAAAAACCACGATCAGTCACTGGTGATGTCGCTCACACCGTGAGAGAGTGGTTGTTGCCAGCACGCATGAGGCCCTGAGCTCAGTCCCCGGCAGTGTGTGAAAACAAAATCAAACACAAGCACAAAAGTACAAGTACACGAAGGTGAAAGAGACCGAGACAGAGAAAAAAGAAGTAGAGAGAAATAGAAAAAATATATTATATGTATTAGGGCAATGTAGGAAACCACAATATTTCTCCTCAAAATTTAATTAAAGGTTTCTTGAGCTGAAGACAAAAAAAAAAAAAAAAAAACAAGGGGAAATTCTGCCTTTTTTTTATTTGTCTGAAACCAAGACAGATTCACAGACTCAAACCAAGACAGATTCTCCTACTTTACTCCTCACTCTTCTCCAGAAAGAAAGGATGGCAAGCCTTCTTTGCAGAACTTGCTTACCTGCTCAGAAGTCTCAGGGCCCGAGGAATCTGGAAACAGACTTCCTTCTCCTACATTGGACCCCCCATGCTTTTCCCACCTCCGAAGCCTGGTGCTCTCCTTCCTTTCCAGTTACCGCTCTATAATGTACTATTCTTTGCTAAATTTTTTTCAGTACCAGGGTTGGAACCCAAGGCCTTCACACTGAGTTACATCCTCATACTTTTTATTATTTTTTATTTAGAGGCAGGATCTCATTATGTCACTAAATTCCCCAGGCTGGCCTCCAAATCGTGATTCTCCTGCCTCAGCCTCCCAGGTTGTTAGGATTATAGGTGTGCATCACCATGCTGGTTCTGTTAAAATACTATTTAAGTTAGACTCCTAAATCACCACCTCAAGTCGTTTTTCCCTAATGTGATGTGCACAGCATGCATTTTAAAACGTGCTCATTTTTCTCCTG
Organism: Dinomys branickii; assembly: GCA_004027595.1. Lineage (NCBI taxonomy): Eukaryota > Metazoa > Chordata > Mammalia > Rodentia > Dinomyidae > Dinomys > Dinomys branickii. The sequence continues at coordinate 13,537 of PVLD010001248.1, forward strand.
TTAATCTGTCCTTTGTAAGTGTTCCAACTACAATGTTATAAAGATTGAAGAAAGTTATAATTTTTCCCATCAGAGGTGGGATTCATACAAGTAAAACCGGTTGTAGTTTTTTGAGGATCCCCCAAAGATGGAGATTTCTAGTGCAAGAGGAATTCTAAGGAGCACCCTCAGGATTGGCATTTATGGGGATGTCAGGAAGCAAACATGGGTGGAGGGAAGCATTGGTATTCAAAGCAATTGCACTCACCACCCCTCAGAGAAGGTGGGCTGGCCTGGGGAGTAGGGTTGGCTGAGGCCAAGGCAGCCTTCTCCAGCCTGGAGGGCAGCTTTCTCTGGGGGACCATGTAAGGGAGAGGCCAAGGGGAAAAGCTACAGGGTCCACCACACAACTGGTCTTAAGGCTTCCATGATACTCATTATGTCCGCCTTCCACCATGAATAGTAGGGTCCCCTCACGCTTCGGGCTTAGTAACTCTCAGTAACATCTCCTAAGTGAGATGACCCAGACTTCTCTGTCGTAGGGCCCTGAGGTCCTGCTCAACTTGCAAGTTATAGGCTCCGGCTGCCGCAAAGGAATACCAAGTAGATCACCTGGAATCAAATGTATTCTTCCAGGTCTCCATTCTATAACAATAATCCTACCTCCTTCGGGTGCTGGGGGTCAGCTCCCCCTTCAAGCTGTCATTGGCTAGCATGGGTCCTTGCTTTAGTGATAATAGAAATTAAAACTAAAGCAGTAGGATGAATTCACAGGCAAAATTGGAAAGTAAGAGAAAATAAAGGGGAATGTAACCCTGACAAAGATCAAGTCAGTCCCCGAGCCAAGGAAAGTACAGGAAAATAAGGAGAAGCTTCAGTTTGAAAAACTGAAGGGACATGGCTAGGAAGACATGGGTCAGACTGGTCTACTCACAAAAGAACTCACACACCGTCCCACAGTTTGCCTGTTGCTGAAGCCTGGTGCTTACCTTTCCTCTCTGATCCCCTCTCTATAACCTACTGTTCTTTGCTAAAAGACTGAGCTTTGTGGGGTGCAGTGGGCTAAGTTCTAGTCCATCATTATCTCAGCCCTGGTTTTGTAGCTCTACAGGGATAATTTGAAGGGTGATTCAGTTCCTGGGAAATGACTGTCTCTGTGCCAGATTCAGTCATGCGAGTCTCTGCTTTCCCTGGGACCCAGGTGACACTGGCAGAAGACTTCTGGGTGTCACTCCAGGAAGGACCATGGAACTGAACACTGTACAAGCTGGTGATCAGATGCCCCTTGTATGTCCTGAGACTTTCTTCAGTTGCTCTATCTTGGAGTTCTCCATCTTGAAGAAGAAATAGGCAAGTTAGGTAAATTTAGTGCTAGTAAACTTTATTTTGCCAACTTCTCCTAAATGATTACTGTATGATACACACTAACAGTGTATAATATAATATACACTCTAATGCTATAAAGTTTTAAGATAATAAAGGAGAAAAATGAAGGTCAAGCTTTGTTCCAGTTTTAGTTACCTATGTAGCTTATCTGGAGGCTCAAGGAAAGAACCACGGTTTTTCGCAGAAACCACACTAAATCCCCGACCGCTCAGAAGAAAACATAAACTGTGCTTTTAGTGAGTCACAGGTTAGGGGCCCAGGAGTTTCTCCCCTGTAGCTGTGGTAGTACTTTACGGTGTCAAGACCAGCAACTTCTTTCCACGCCTGCCTGTTCTCCGGCATGAAAAACTTTAAGTGACTGAGGAACCAAGAGAACTGGAAATCGAAGGGCGTTCTTGCTGTGTGCCTAGGTGGAACATTCTCCCCCTTAAAGCCAGTATCTCCAAACTTGCAATTTCAGAATAACAGAGACAGAAAGCAAAAAAATTTTCCAGCTGTGTTTGAGCATGCGGAGAAGCAGAGCCACATTTACCAGCCCTCCATTCTCGAAACTGTGCATTCCACCTACAAGGGACACAGGGTAGAATGATTATGTAGAGCGATTACTGGCTTAGGGTACATTCAGTGGCACTAAAGTAGCCATTCAACTGTTCACCTATCCAGTGCAGACCAAAATAGGGCGACCTGACCCATGGTCCTGCCATCGCTGCCATACCTCACGCACTGCAGTGTCCTTTATTCCAATGGAATCTTTTGCAAGATTTCCTTAGCAGATTAAACACTCTGTAAGCCCTTGGATCATACAGCTATCTGCGGCCTTGAATACAAGAAAGGCATATTCAGAGTGAAATATTCATTGATTCAAATAAAAATGAATTATCCTTCTTACTGAGATAGCCAAAGAGACCACCAGGCAGACAAACAGCAAGTGCACTTCTGGCCCTTCACTTAGGATGTGTTACCCATTAAATGCGTGGTATGTATTCTTTCCTACCCCCTCATGTTCCCAAAGAATCCTATTAGCTTCAAAAACCAGGTGCATCATTGAAGCCAGGATGCCTTCTCCACAGTATCTCCAAGAATAAGCTAGGTGAAGCAATCCACTGGAAACCCCTCCTCAAAATCCAGGAGCTATTTTTTCTCTTCTTATTCCCAACAAAAACTCTTTTAACTGCCTCCTTTGTTTTGTAACTTCATTCTTTGACACTTGCTGAACCATGGTCCCGGTGCAGCAGGTAACATCTGGGAACTCGGACGGGGATCTCAGTTTAATAGAAAGATGTTAAACTCCAAAGAGTCAGGCAGATGAAGCCAATGGTGAATGTTTTTTTTTTTTTTTGCGGTACTGGGGATCGAACTCAGGACCCTGCGCTTGCTAGGCAAGCGCTTATTCCACTGAGCTATATCCCCAGCCGCCAATGGTGAATGTACCAAACTCCTTCTAATGGGTCCACTAGATCAACCTTCATAAGGGAGTCCATGCCTGTTAAACCCCAACGTGACACCTATCAAAGTCTCCTTAGATTGATTTTCTGGAGAAAGTTCCCTATGGCCCTCCCCCTACATTGACCCCTTTCAGCATGAAGCAGCTGGTTTCAGTCTTTGCTCACTTTCCCTTCATGGTAGTTAAGGGTGATTCTTCGGGGGGCAAAGACAGAAAATACCATGAGTGAAGCAGCCAGCTCAGGGAAGGGCCCAAGACGGATGTGGATAACCAGCCACACTAATGGGAATTTAAATAATAGTGAGCTAGGACCTGGAATAAACTTGGACCTCGGACCAAGAATAAACTCCCGCAGGCATCATGTAATCAGCCCCCTCCCTCCTAAAGAGAGATGCAGTCACCTGCTGCTGAGTTCCTGCGTTCCGAGGAAATGAGACATAAAGTATTTCTTTCTAAGACCCCGGCTTACTGTAAACACTATGTGAAAAAAGTTAGAGTTAAGAGAGTTAGAGAGAGGCTGAGTTCCAATTAATCTTTTTTTTTTTTCATAGAGCCAATCCTGATAGGTGTCCACCAAACAGTTAAGCAGCTCCTGTGCCCTGCCTACCTGAAGTGACTCTTCACTCACAGGCCATGTTGGAACTCACTCAAGGCCTCTCCTGAAAATCCAGGCGCTGTGCTTCCTCTTCTTATTTCCAATAAAAACTATCATAACCTCCTAAAAAGAATAAGCTGGATGAGAAAATAAAGCTCACAGGGGTTGAGGTAGGAGGGCTGGAGCATGACAGACAGCCAGCCGAGTAGAATGTGTCACAGGTCATAAACCCCATGTCTGACAAGCTGAGAGAGCTGTTTCCTAGAAAAGGAAGACATCTGCAAAACACTGGCCCCAGGAGGATTCTAAGCTTGCGGCTCTTGAACACTGTATGTGGGACAAACTAGAAAGCTATATTCTCGATTCTTCATATACATATGGACACAACCGATCCAAAGAACTGTTTCTGATGCTTCATTTATACTTTCTGAGAGGCCAAGTGAGCTTTTCAGTAGGATAATTTACACCTGGCACGAGGCCAAGTGAGTTTTTCACAGGACAATTGTTCCAAAGCCATATTTACATGAGGAGGAGGCCAATCCAAGTATTTCAGATATTTAGACCCCTTCTCATTATCTTCAAGGCTGCCATAAACCTTTTCACTGCCAGGCTGACTCCCTGTAGAGTGTACTTTATTTTCTGTCTTCAATAAAACTACACCCTTGCTGCCTTTTCTGCGCATCTTGTCTAATTCTTTGTTTAGAACACCAAGCACACCTCATCTGGTAACATCGATAGATGCCCAGTGGGTTGCCAAGAGAAAGGTAAAACATGTCACTGCCACCTCCCTGTTCCCTGTATCACCTGAAAACTTTGGATCAGATCCCGCATCGGCTGTGCACATAGGTGGATTAATCACAGAGAGAGTGTTTTTCTAAAACTGGTAATGCAAGGTTCATTAGTCCTCAATTTCCTGACCTATCTCATCTTTGTTCAAGACTGAGGACACCGAGATAAGAGATTTTCAGGGACACTCAACTATCCGCTTTTACCCCCTGGAATAGGCGCCTAGAAGTCTCTAGCTGCGGCAGGAGATTAGGGCGTGGCAAAGCTGCTTGGGGTAGTAAATGTGACCTTAATTAGAAAATCCCAGGACACATGTGCAGAACGGTTCCCTGTGTGTGGACTTCCCATGAGAATTCAGGCAGGTTTTTCAATAAGACGGCCTAGCCCTGACATCAGCCTGAGGAGTGGGTGGTACAAAAAGGACTGTTGCCACTGAGTTTTCGCTGCTGTGTTGGCTTGCGAGTGGTACCCGCCCTCATGCTGCACGGTGCATTTCTTTTCCCATGTTTATGAGGCCCAAACTCACTCTGCAGAGCCTGTTTTCCTACCTCTAAAAAAACTGTGCTATCCTTCATTTGTCTTAACCAATTCTTTGCGCAGCACAGAAACTACCTAGAAACCACTTCCGGAAGGAGGCTCCAGAAAACGTAAACCTGCAGTTACCTTCACTTTCAGCAGAGCTTCTACAAAACTGAGAGACTGCTCCCCAAACAGAAACAATCACCTCAGGGAAACCAGTTTGGCTTCTCAAGCCATAAAGGCTTCTCTGGAACAGTGAAAACAGAACTGAGATAAGGATGGGCAGCCCCCAGCCTACCTCAGCAATCTTATCAGAGCTGGCCCCTTCCTTTTGTTGAGGGACAAGTCTGACTTTCTTCAGAGCCGTGTCTTCTTCAGCCCTTCTCTTCAGCTGAAGTCCTTCCCTACTTCCTCTTACTTTTCCTTAAAGCTCTTGTCTATAAATTGTGCTGTTGCTCCAGGTTTAATTTCCATTTTCAGCACAGCAAAGGCCCATACTAACCAGAAACATTGCCAGAGCCTTTGATATTGCTTTAGTAAAAAGTGTCCATGGAAAATGATCATCTGTTGGGTTTTGCAGCTTTACATAATAAATCCACTCAAGTATGCCCTGTTCTATGAGACATTCAATTCCTTTTTCTTCGGCCTCCAACAGAGGTTCTGGCATTTATTTCTCGCTTAGTATGGACATCACTAGCACCAACTGTCAGAGCCATCCTAAAAGTTTGTCCTAGAGTTCATTAAATTCTCCATCCCCAGAGAATTCAATTAATCAATACTCCCTTAGTGGATTTTATGTTCTTCCCCTTTATCCTGTATTCTCAAAATCTAATTCCGTAGATTCTCATTCAGCTCAAAGGAACATACCAGGTTCTTGAGTCATTTAAGGTATATTCTATTTCCTCCTTCAGTTGTGAGAATTCCACCTTTTCTGGAGCTTTACTACTTTTATGCTTACGTACTGAGCCTCATCTTCACTTCTATCTGTCCTGCAGCTACAGGAGAACAGAGTTACATTCTACTCTGCCTGGCGAGTCTTGCGGCTTTTATGCTTAGCTGGTCAGTTGTTAATTACAATTTATCCTTTGCTTGTCTTCCTCCAGTGCCTCTGTTGCCCCCAGTAACGTCATCTGATTCCAATCTTTAAAATTATTAAATTCCCTCTTGCTGTTCAGATACTGATTCCATTGCCCAAGCCAGTGCGTTCCTTCCCAGACAAATCCCATCCCAAAGGGGGTCAACAATCACAGTGCCATCGTATGCCCACCTTCCCCCATGTCCTACCAACCGCTCTCGGTGGCTTCTATCTCCAGCCAGCTGACGGTTGACCCATCTTTAGGGGCTGCTTTCTTTCACTATTCCTGCCATGAAGACCAACAATCTAGGTTTCCTGGAAAGCGAATTCTGCAGACGAGATTAACAAGCAGGAGGCTTATTTGGGATGGGTTTTACTTTTTTTTTTTTTTTTGTCTTTTGAAACAGGGTCTTGCTAAGTAAGCAGTTCAGGCTGGCCTTGCACTCACTTTGTAGCCCAGGCTGGTCTCAAACTCACAACGATCCTCCTGCCTCAGTCTTCTGAGTGCTGGGATTATAGGAGTGTGCCACCACACCTGGCCTGCGATGAGTTTTGTTAGATAAAAATCTATGAACAGGGGCTGGGGATATAGCTCAGTGGAATAATTGCCTGCCTGGCAAGCGCAAGGTCCTGAGTTCGATCCCCCCCCATATAAAAAAAAAAAAATCTATGAGCAAGTGAAGAAGCAGAATTAAGTACAGAGAAGTTTGACTGCTACCCCATCTATAAGCAATGCAGCTGATTCTTTGAAAGCCTCTGGAACTGGGATGGCCTTGAAGAATTCTCAGTCAGTTGACCAGTTCAGTCACTGAATGTGAGCTGTCCCTGACAAGAGGAAGTGACCTTGGAAGTAGCACCTCCCTCATTGGAGTATAATTGCAGGGAGAAGCGCTTATCTAGGAGCAGCCAGCTCAGCCTTCCTGCAGCACACCGCAGCGCCCACGACACACAAGGAGAAAGCTCTCATTGGATTTTAGTAGTTACAGAAATGAATCATTAAAAAAAAAAAATTCCCAGGAGAAAATGCCAACACCCTTTGTGTTCATTTGATCAGACTTAGTAATTTGTCCAGAGGAATTTTCCCCACCTGAAGAATGACCCAGGCCTCCCACAAAACAAATAAAAATCTGGGAGTGGCTTGCTCGGACAGGTTGTGATAAGGTCCAACTGACCTCTCATCTGCCCCCGTGTATTTAACCTAGCCCCGAAGTAGGCAGGTCGGGGTGAGCGCTCCAGGCTCCCCGCGGCAGAACAAGTGGGGAGACCTGCACAACCCGAGCAGAAAAAGCGGCCGCACAGTTTTGCTTTGAGCCTTTTTGCCTCATGTCGTTCACACTAAGAAACTAAGTCTACCAAGGCCTTCAAACGTAACTTGCAATTTTATAGAAACCTGATCAGAAGCAAGTTTTATTACGCTTAAACAGTTATACTTCCTCAAAAGTCCTCTTTGGACAGCAGTTTCCTGGGTTCCGTCCATCTGCTGCTGCTCTCTAAATCTCTCTCCCTCTGCTGCGAAACCCTGAAAGGCCTGCTCCCTCTGGTCTGGTTTTGTCCCTTTCCTTATCAACTGTATATGCAAATTAATTTTTGTATGTAAATCAAGTTAGTATTCCCTTGGTATTTGGGGGGCGCCTTTTCTACTTGCTTTGCTGGGTTTGGATTTGGGATTTGTTTTGTTTTGTGGTGCTGGGAGGTAAATCAGGGACCTCACTCATATTAGGCAAGCGACTACCACTGAGCTTCTTAGCTCCTTCTCTGCATTTGTAATTTTTTATTTCCTCGAGCTAGTGAGTTGCACTCACAGGGCAAACGTAGATTCCTTAACAGAGTGGAGGGAATGTAAAATGTGATCCAGTCACAGTAGATTCGGTAAATATGTTATATTTTAATGCTATACAGTGGTACCTCAGTTCACAGACTTAAGTCTCCGTGATTCTGGTTGCAGCTGTAATTGAAATCCAATTCTGCAACCAGCACTGTGAAAGAAATGAGTTTATGAACCAAGGTACTACTGTATTTGATGATGACATATTTTGCAAGATGAAAAGTCAGCAATAAATCAAAATGTATAAATGTTAGATTAGGGAAGACTATCCTAATAAATGACCCTTCAATCTGTATAGTATAGTACAACAAATATTCATTTTCCCTTCTATTTTAGTTCCAGTTGTCTGAGAAGTAGATGCCGGGAGGAGACCAGAGATGCAAGGAATTTATTGGGGGAAGTGCCTGTGAAGGCTAAAGAAAGGAAAAAAGAGGATTAAAAAGACAAGGACAGCCTGTCCCGATGCAAGTACGGCACCTGAGAAGGAGGGAGGGTTGGATTGGACAAGTCCTAGGTGTCTGTCGGTGTGGTCAAGAAAGGTTCTGCCAGGATAATGGGTCCATCAGGCAGCTGAGTGTTGGAAGAGTCCTGTGTCTTCCAAGAATCGGCCAAATTATTGTCAGTCACTGGCTGAGAGAGTCCACAGACACTGTAGCCTTGGAAAAAACACGGTGATAGATCCAATGCAGTAGTACCTCGGGCCATCGTAAATTCTGTCCCTCCTATAGGGAGGAGCTCTGATGGGCACTTTCTTGACCAACACATTCCCACACAGTAGTACAAAGCACATTCCTTCCAGGGGCTGCAGAGTTTCCCTGAGCTATTTAGCGATCCAGGATCCTTACGCCTGGGACTGTGCTCTCCTCTGGTGTCCTGACATGCTCTCTATTTAGCCGGCAGTTTAGGGAACGACATGGAGGAGGTTTGGGCAGCTCTGTGCACTTTATCGTGCCGCCTATATTTCTATTATTCTGGCCAGGACCTGGTAGTCATGTAGCCCCACATAACTGTAGGAAAACTGCAAAATATAGACCAGCTACCTACTGCAGCCACCACGCACGGGAAGAGATGAGGGACAGAGAACTATTTCAGGGTTGGTTTTCTGGCTAGGTGGCTGTGCCACCCACTAAGGCAGAAACCGGAAAAGGAGAGGATGACTCAGCAGGGAGTGGAGCTACAGTACCTAGAAGCCGGCTCGCCCTTCCGGTCTGGAGCGCGGGCCGCTGATGAGAGTTAAGCACGGCACAGATAGCGGTTGCACCGTGAACTACCCAGAGACAGCACCGCAAAGCAGAAAAGGCTGAGAATGCAAACCGGAGGAACGCCACCCTATCAGGGCCGCTAGGGCTCAGTGACTATTGCAGTCTCCTTCTAATGTGCCCTCACACATGCTAACCCCAAAACCGTGCTTCCTGGGCTCCTTGCAGCCAGGGTGTCCAAGGATGTGATTTAGATTCTCCCCATTCTACACTCACACCCTGGCCTGAGACCACAGATGAGTAAGTTGGGGGTCCAGGCGGGGCAGGAGGCAGCCTGCGTGCGGGCGCCGAGCACGGCAACTCCAGTTCTTGAGCTGGTAGCTGTAGAGGCAGCTCCTTCATCAGCGGGTACTTTCTAATTGTGGCCACAGCAGCCACTCCCCTGGCAATTCAATGCGGACTGTGGCTAATAATTCGGTCTAGCGCGCACTTCTTCACTGGTTCTGTAGGCCGAAGAACACCTTGCAATTTCTCCGTCTGCCTAAGCTAGCTAAGGTGGCTTTTGCTCTTGGCGCTTGAACCGTGATGAAGATAATTAGGGAACTATGGCTTTTTTGGGTGGGGTACCAGGAATGCAACTCAAGACCTTGCGCTTGCCAGGCAGGCGCTGTGCCGCTAAGCTAAATCACCAGCCCTAATACGGGCTTTTGAAAGAGGCTAAGAAGGAAAAGCCAGAAAAGTGGCAACAAGACCAAACAGTGCCACCCTAAAGTCAAGGCAAAGGGGTGTTTTAATAAGCGTTCAGCCATCTCCAGAGATGTTGAAACAGATACAAACAGGAAATAAACGGCCGGGGATATAGCTCAGTGGTGCAAGTGCCTGCCTATCAAGCGCAAGTCCTGAGTTTGATTCTTAGTACAAAAAGGTTTTAAACACAAACAGGAAGTGAATAAGGAGGGAAGCCACAGCCACTTCTGACAGCAGTCCCGTGAACTGCTCAGGGAGGAGCCCTGGTAGAAGCGATTCCGAGGGTTCTTCCACTTCCTTTGGATTCGGTTTAAGAATCTGAAGTGGACTACGTGATTGGAGAGTTGGGGGCTTATTCTGTTGCTTATGAAGGTGCCTGAAATCCAACACAGAGGTCCAATCCAGATGTGAAAATTTGCCTTTCAATGTCATCTACTAAAAGGAGCCCTGCCTCCAGCTATCCCATTTGCTAGTTCTGTAAAATCATTTTCACTTTGAGAAGAGCAAAAGTTCTTTAGAAAATGGTGTGCTGATGTCTAATGTGCCTTCCATGCTGGAGGAGCAGCAAGCAGAGATACAAACATGGATTTTGGACTTGCCCAGGCCGAGCTTTGTCCTGACTTTTACACCCACTCGGCTGTATGACCTTGGGCAAGTTACCCACAGCTAGCTTTATCCTCCGTAACTGCAGTGTAATATCACCAACCTCTCAGAATGGTTCTGATGCTTTCTTTGAGGTACGTGAGGCATTTAGCTGAAGGACTGGCAAGTTGAAAACCCTCAATAAATTTTATAAGTGGATAAAAATACCTCTGGAAAGATAATGCCCATGACTGCTTTCTTCATAGGGTTGCTGGCCAAATGAGATAATGTACAGGAAAGAAAAATGTAAGGTCTATTATTAGGATGAAAGGGTACTATGTGGAAGGTCACACAGTAAACTAGAAATTCACTGACTTCCTTGCCAATGGGGTTATGCTATGGACATGTGCAGGGGTGGGCTCGGGGGGATAGGGCCAGCAGGAAGCAGAAAATGAGCCCAGGTTTTGCAGTTTCCCCAGGGCTGGCCCGTGTTCCAATAATAGACGCTGCACCATAGAGGGGCGCTTTATTAATACAGACCTGCTGGGGGAAAAGAGAGCTCTGTCTGGCAGAGCTGGGGAAAGCGGATGGAATAAAGTGGGGGGGACACTACCTGAAGAAGAATCACATATCAAAAACCTCATTCTGGCTGACTTCAATGCCAAACTCCCTTCCCTGGCTGCCCTCCCCTGGGCCTTTGTAGAAAGCATGTACAAACTCTCTGCAAAGAAAGAATCCAAAATAGCATAATTGAAAATAAACCATCTTCCTGTGCAAACTGGGAGACCAGGATCCCTGCAGGTGGGCTCGTGAGGCCCTTGCTTCCTGCCTAGCCCGCCCTGCCCCTGTTCCTCCCCACACACCACAAAGAGGCAGAATTAAACTCCGTTCTTGCCAGCCCCCTCCCCCTTATTCCTTCTCACAGGAGCACAGCAATAAAAGCATCTACTGGTGGCCCCAGAGGACCCACTAAGGGCACACCTGTCCCAACCTGTCTCTCGGCCATTTGTCTTTATTCCTGTTGGAAACTAAACACTGCCAAGGAAAGGATTGTTTGTTTTTTTTTTGTTTGTTTGTTTTTGTGGTACTGGGGATCGAACTCAGGACCCTGCGCATGCTAGGCAAGCGCTTATTCCACTGAGCTGTATCCCCAGCCAAGGAAAGGATTTTTTCACTGTGGATTAATTTTTCAGCTCACGGTGTTTGTATCAGCATCCATCCATCTTTCCTGCTACCTCATCCTAGGAGGTACAGAATTTAAAGCCTGTTAGAATTCCAGGCCAGGCTGCCTTCCGTAGCTGGAGGCACCCACGGGTGGCCTTCGGCTTTACTCTGTCGGGTGGTGTCAGGAGCATGTAGGGCTGGGCAGAATAGGGCAGGCGGGCAGAGGCAGTGGGACCTTCTCTGCGACCTGCTGAACAGGTGGCAATGCTGGCTGGGTCAGTCAGCTAAGAGGACCGGCCTTGGTTCTGGTCCAGGGGCAGCTTATAAATCCCTTCTGATTGCTAACCTCTGAGATCTCACATGCTATAATTTTTCAAGACAGACCGTTGTTACCCACGCTCAACCTAATAATCACCGCTCTGGCCCAGGTCTTCTAAAGAAGTAACACATAAGCTTGTGCTAAAGAAAACAATAGGAAGATATTTGCCCAGCAAAAACATTCCTATACCTTGCACTGCATCTCCCCAGAGCTTCACCAAAGTCACTGCAAGTCATCAAACTATGCTCATATTGTAGCTGCCCTTCTAATAGGCTATGCTCAAATTTTTAAGAGATTATAAACTATATCCAATTCAATCAAGTGAGTCTGTACATTTATTCCAGATGCAATCGGGCGTGTTCAGGGTGGTGTGGCAGTAGACTGTACATTTATTTCAGCATATCTATTTTATATGTGACAGAAGATTCTATTCTGTGCCTGGCTGGGGGGGCGGGGATGACACATAGTGGGTCTGTCGTGAAGGTCTTTTCAACAGAGTTGTAGATGCAAAGACCTTTCCTTTATGTATTTCTTTTTAGAGAAAGGCCAAGGACTGTGGGTAAAAGTGCTTCTGGTTTTCCTCCCTATATCCCAGGCCCTCCAAAGACCTCAGGCCATGCTTCCTCCCTCCCTCTTGCTCTGGAGGAGCAGACTTGAACTTTTCTTTGATCTAAAGCTTCTCGCCCTCCTCAGAATTTGAGCTTTAAGGGGGCTTTGCCTCATCATCTGCTTATTCTTTTACTGTCACCCTCTTTCCACTGCCCCAGAGGTATGGTCACATCTAACCCAACCGTACAGCTCTTTATCTTCATTTATTCTTGGGACATAGCTTCTGACGTTTCATTCATACAGCTTTCAGTCAGTTAGTTACAACTGCTTTGTGGACACTATGGCAAAGGCCTCTCCCAGGCTGGATGTGAAAACAAACAAGATATTCTTGGTCCTTGCCTTTGAGGAGTCTGATTGTTTTCTCACCTCACTATAATTCCTGCCTAGTCACTATGGCAACCAGCCAATATGGCGCTGGTGATCATGTGTTGTGCTCAGCCAGTAGGGCGCCGAGTCAATATGGCGCTGACCTCTAGAAGTCAAAGCCAATATGGCGTGGGCCTTTAAAGGTCATAAGCTCAGCGCCACCCTTCTTCCCCTGAGTCAAGTTATGACTTCCTACTTCCCTTTTTGTAATATCCTGTTTCCTTTTCCCACACTACCGCCCAATCCTGGTCCGCTATGTCAGGCGGTCAGCATCCTAATCCCTGCCTCCCGCCTGGGCCTATTTAGCCCAGGATCCCATGACAAGCCCTTGGAAGTTCCACGTCTCCTTTCTTTCCCCTACTGTGGTCTTCTCCGCGCCCACAATAAAGGCATTTTATATTCTGCATTACTTCTCTCTCTCTGCACTGGAAAAACCTATCAGTCCACGTTATTGTTACAGGCAGCTGAGTTACATAGAAATATTACAGGCAGTCAGACTGGGCCAGGCCCTCGAAGGAGCCAATGTGGAAGACAGGATATCTTGCAAATGGCGATGTATTTGCTGTGCTCCTCCCCCCCAGACCTCAAGACAAAAGATTAAACAAATGCACCCACACACCTCCCTAGCGGTGGACCTCAGGGATTGATTGATTGTAAATAGGTAAATAGATTGTAATCTGTAAATAGATTTTAAATTGATTGATTCTAAATAGGTACCTTGAAGAGTCAACTGACCCAACCAACCCCTTACAGGGAAAAGCCCCTGTTCTGTGTTCACGCCAGCTTGCTATGTGACTCGCTTCCCCACTTAATCCCAATTTGATCTGTTTTACCTGAACAATGTTTATTAGCTGACCACATCCTCCTTGTGATTTCCCACTTTCCCCTTCACCTCGGGCCTTGTGATTTTGCTCTATAAAAATCCTTGGAAAACACTGGTTCCTGGGGCAACCCCCTCAAACCCGCTTTGTCCCCCTATCAGACAGAAGCTTTCTTGCCCTCAACAAATCTGCTCTTAACCTCTGTTGTACCTAAAATTCATTCTTCAATTTTAGAGAACACAAACTTGCCCAAGATATTCAGGTTAGGAATTGCTTTCCCTATATCATTGGCTGGAGTAACACATTTATCTATTTTTAATTTTTTCTGTTTAGAAGTAGGGTCTTACTATGTAGTCTAGGCTGGCCTTAAACTGGAGACCCTGCCGCCTCAGCCTCAGCCTCTGCCTCTGCCTCTGCCTCTGCCTCACATTTAATCAGGTAACTTTTGACGTGTCCTTTCTCCATCATTGGCACGCTCCCTGGAAGAACAGCTACCTGCCCACCACTCAATGCCTCAGGCCCTCACAGCGCTCCTGCAGTGTAGAAGTCAGCTCTGGATTCTTGACTGCCAAATGCCCAGGCTTCACTGTCACTGGCAGCACGATCTCAAGGAGACAGAGACAGACGCTGGCTTCTGCTCTAGCTAAACCATTCACTGTGTGGTCTGGGTGAGTCACCTATCCTAAGACTCAGTTTACCCTGAGACTGTCAACTTGGATTAACAGTACCTATAAGTCAGAATTATTATTAGAATTAAATGAAATATTGCAGAGGAAGTTCTATCACACTATAGCTGATTAACAAATATTCGTCATCTTTTCTTGGATGATATTATATATTGATTTCTAAACGTTCTTTTTTTTTTTTTTTTGCGGTACTGGGGATCGAACTCAGGACCCTGCACTTGCTAGGCAAGCGCTTATTCCACTGAGCTATATCCCCAGCCCCTATATATTGATTTCTTTTTTTTTTTTTTTGCCTATTTCTCTGACCACTTAACCTAGAATTTCTTCACTGGATCTTTGTCCTCCTTTTTCCCATGAACTAGACATTAAGAATAGGAATTTTGCCAGGTGTGGTGGTGCCCACTGCAATCCCAGCACTCTGGGAGCCTGAGACGGGGATTGCCGTGAGTTCAAGGCCAGCCTGGACTACACAGTGAAACCCCGTCTCCAAAAACAAAACAAACAAAAAATTTAAAAGGAGCCTGTGGATGTTGCTCAATATGAAAGCCCTGGTTTTGCTACTGCTGAAAAAAATTAAATTTAAAAATTGGATTAAAATTTTAGAAAAGAATAGAAATTTGATTTTGATGGATCACCCAGGATCCCCTTTATAACATTCCAGGGAAAGTCTAATATTTCTGTTTGGAGAGTACCTTTCCCAACCTCCAGCTTCATCCCTCTCCCCTGACTCACTGGTTTTCTTGGAACAGATCTGAGGGTGACCCCTAATTCAGGCCTGGCCAATCAGAGCCTTGCATTCCCCTGGACCTTTTTTCAGTGACAGGTTCACAAATGGGCTCAGGACCCCTAAGAGTCACCAAGACTCTGTGAAATGTATGCTGAGGTTTTTGGAAGGGAACTAGATATTTTTCCCCAAAGAGCTTGCATTCACAAAGCTGCAAAAACCAGAAGTCACCGTGACCATCTTGTACCACAAGGGACCCTCAGGCCATGAATGAAGCTAAGCCAGAGAGAGCAGCACCAACACAGAAAAGGAAAACATGGGTCCTAGTGACGTCCTCTGGGCCGCTACATAAAGTCATTCCTGATAGCAGCATAACTTCTGCACCTCTTTGCTTACACGAGCCATTCAGTCTCCTTTCTGCTTAAGCTTCTTGGAGTGGATTTTCTGACACTTAACAAGCAAGCGTTTTAACTGAAAAGGAAACATGTTAACAGTCATTCCTTGTTATGCAACAAATGTTTATTGAGCATCTTCTGTGTACTGAGAACTGTGATAAGAACCAAGGATGTAATAATGTTAGGCTGGGCTTCACCCTGCTTGTAAGAAGCTTTAAAAAAAAGACAAAACTGTGTCAACAGAACTGCACAAAGTGGCTGACAGCACTCCGTGGCATCACAAAGAAAGGGCCCTGGAGCTGGTGTCCAGGAATCATGGAAAACTGTCTGGAAGGCGTATTCCATGGAGACTTGAAAGACACGCGGTCAGGCAGGGATTATGGGAGGATGCAGAGTGTTACCCACAGTGGGAAAATGGTAAGACAAGGACCAGAGAAAACAGAGATCATGTTTTTGTTGCTCTGTGTGTGTGTGTGTGTGTGTGTGTGTGTGTGTGTGTGTGTGTGTGTTTTGTCCTTTTGAGGGCTGTTTAATTTAACAGAATTCTAGGGAGATCATCCATCAAAAATGTAGACAGGCTTTTTCCCCTGGACTCGCCATGGGCCGCGTTGGCACCAAAACAGTGAAGAAGGCACCCGGGTTATCGTTGAAAAGTACTACACGCGTCTGGACAATGACCTCCACACCAACGAGGGAGCACGTGTGAGAGGAGATTGCCACCATCCACAGCAAGACAGCAGGCTGCTGCACACATCTGACGAAGTGGGTTCAGAGAGGCCCTGTGAGGGAGATTTCCATCAAGCTGCCGGAGGAGGCGGGAGAAGGGAGAGACAATTACGTCCCTGAGGTCTCTCTCAGCCTTGGATTGGGAAATCACTGAAGTAGATCCTGACACTAAGGAAATGCTGAAGTCTTGGGACTTGGACAGCCTCTCCAACCTGCAGGTCACGCAGCCTACTGTCGGGATGAATTTCAAAATGCCCCCTGGAGCTGTTTGAATCTTTTTGCTCCGCTGTAATATTGTCAACAAATGCAGGACAGTAAAAAAAGAAAAAAAAAAAAACCTAGACAGGTAAGCAAAAGCCAAACCACAAAAGACCCAAAAGCATAAAGAGTTTCAGTGGGAATCTGAAACGCTTGGTAGCAGAAGAGTATGTGGAAATGGCCACCCACTGGGACACACACGAATGCGTCTTCCATTCCCACTGATGTTCATGCCATCAGCTTCTGGGGAGACAGTGTCCAAATATATGACTCGGGGCTCTGTGGTGAGCTCCTGGTGGGCAGCTCCACGTGGGCATCGTATGGGAGTTTCAAGTGGCTCTCTACGTCCCTCCCTTCTCTCTCACTCTGCTGAGTTCCTGCATTCAGGAACAAACTGTCTTCTTTCCAGTCACCGCTTTCAAAGCCCCAAGTCCTCTTTATTTCTTCCCCTCCCCATCCCATGCCCAGTCATTGGCAAATCATAGTGATTCTATTCCCAGAATGTCTCTCATTTTCATGTGAATTGAAAGAGCTACATTTTTAATTTCCGAGGAAGTTTTCCCATCCTCCTTCTTCTGGTATCTGAGCTGGGTATTTGGCGCAGGCCTGGCTACTGGTGGTGTGTTTCGTGAATAGATAATAAGGCCCGCCCTCCAGATACCTCAGTTTCCTGGGGCTCCTGTCTTTGTGTGACCTTCTGTCCCTAAGTATGGGGAGACCTGTCATTTGTTTTAGTCCAATAAACTATGGCAAAAGTAACGGAATCTCAGCCCCATTGCATTATGTCTAAGATGCGTCTTGCTGGGAGGTTTGTTCTGAAGATTTCCCCTGTTTATACGATGAAGTAAGCAGCCATAACGGGGAAGCCTACCTCCTAGGGAACTATGAATTGATAGCAGCCTCCCACCAGCAGCCAGCAACAAGCCAAGACCTCAGTCCTACAACCTTAAGGAAATAAATTCCGCCAACAAGCTGAATGACCTTAGAATTGGATGCTGTCTGATTGAGCCTCTAGCCAAAACCCTACCATTGGCCAACCTCTTGATTTCAGCCTTGTGTACTATGTAAGTAGGTCTGTGTTTCTAATCATCATTCCCTAAACAATACAATATAAAAACTGTTTATGTAGCATTAACATTCTATTAGGCATTATCAGTAATCTGGAGATGATTTAAAGTATTTGGGACACTGGGTGTGGTGGTACACACTGTAATCACAGTACTCTGAGGCAGGAGGGTCGCCATGAGTTCAGGCCAGCCTGTGATACATAGTAAATTCAAGGCCAACCTGATTTACATAGCAGCAAGACCCTATCTCAAAAAAACAAAAAGTATACAAAAGATGTGCAAAGACTGTCATTTTATAGGGGTTGTGAATATCACAGATTTTGGCACCCATTGAAACAGAGCAGAAGGGCACCTTGGGACCATCCCCCTTGGATGCTGAGGGACAGCCATCTGGGGTACCCATGTACATCAAGGGTCTACTGAGTAGATGTTGATCTCAGTCAATCTTGTCCATCCAATACACCTCACCAATGTTGTACCAACATCTGTATGTGGTACAAACTTAACCCATGAAATCTGAAAGATTTCCTAAGATGTTTTCCTCACCCTAAATATAGACGCAATCTTCCTGCCCTGAACTTTGTTACATGAGGAAATGATTCTTGGAAATGCGAGTGGCCGTCTTTTCGTTGAAGGAACATCTAGAGATTAGCAGAGAAGCCTGCCTGAGACCCTGATATAATCAGATAACTTTATTAACCTGCCTCAGAACTTCTCATATGTAAAACATCCTCATTATTTAAATCATGTTTACTCTGTAGCTCTTAGCCCAAAGCTGAAACCTTGTGAAAGGATCAGAACAAGGAATGGTATGTGACCAAAGCAGGGTCTCTCGGACACTAACTGGGACAGCGGTCTAGGTTCTGGACAAAGGGACAAGGCTGCTACGCTGCAGGAGGAAACTAATCCCAGACTGCTGCAAGCTTTCCTTCCAGCCCCTGAGGGTCTCTGTTTGGAAAGAATGAGGCCAAACTTGCAGAGAGGGAGAGAAACTGGGCATTACTGAGTCCCCACTCTGGCACTGAAGCTTTCGTGTGCTGCAACTAATTTTGTTTGATTCTTTAACATAATCTCCCATTCTTCCCAGCCGTCTTGGTTACTTTTCTCTCGTTGTTGGGACAAAATACCTGACGCCCAAATTTAATGAAGTAAAGGTTTATTTAGCTCACAGTTCATGGAGGTTTCAGTCCATGCTTGGCTCCAAGGCAGGGTGGCTCATGGCAGAGGGCAAAGTGAGAAGAAGGGAGAGGCGGCTAGCAAGCAGCCTCTTCCTCTCCTTACATAGGCAAAGCATCCACCCCAGGGGGGGGTGTAGCACTCACACCCGTAATCCCAGCACTGGATCATGGATCAGTCATACACTCTAAAAGCTGCCCCATGACGTCGTGAGCCTTTGGGGGGACATCCAGACAGAAACCATAACACCAGCGATGTCAGCCAGCACATCTTCTCCTGACATGAGTTTAAGTTGAATTTCTATTACTTTCAAGTAAAACATTTCCTCTCCCACTCCTCTAGTAGCTACAGCCTTCACCTGATTTGTCACTCACCAGTGGGTATCTTTCACCCTCCAACTGCTCTTCCGCTCTGTCTGTTTATGCTGCTTTCCTCCCGAAAAACCACAGGGACACCTCCTGGAAGGTCGCTTTAAAGCTGAATTACTCACGCTGATATGCACCATGTAGCCCCAGCCTACCTTTCACTATTTCCTATTTCAGTGTTTCTTAAACTTTTCACTTTTAGCGTGAAATGTTGTGTAAGAACAATTTAAACATATACATCCAACCACTGCAAAATCATTACAAGCTCCTAATTTACCTCAAAAGGTGCAATAGTAATCTGGTTTCCTTCTGTCTTTGATTCCAAGAATCATTTGTTTAGCGACTTACATTGAGCAATACAAGAAGTCTTTTTTTGTGTGTGTCTCTTATATATATGAACAGGACATAAAGTAGCATGTTTAGTGTAAATCAATGTGCTTATAGATTTAAGATTCTCCCCCAAAAAACTCATTTTAGTTTTTATTAGTACGTGTTTGTAGTACATAACGACTATGTTAATCGTTGGGAATTCGCAGATGTATGAAACACACCCTCACACTTTTTCGGTCCCCTCCCCCTCCCCCTCCATCTTCCTTACAGCTTTTTGGCACCTTCCTATTTGGGAAAGATCCATCTCCTTGTTTCCGGTTATCTATCTTTTGTTTTGCTCATTTCTTTGTTCATACTTTGGGTTTCTCATACAAGAGAAACCATGTAACCTTTAAGCTTGTGTGTCTGATTTATTTCACTTAACGTTATGGTCTCAAAATAACTCCATTTTTTTACAAATGACTCAAATTTATCTTTCCTTATAGCACAGCAGTACTCCACTGGTATAAATGTCACATCATCTTTATCTGAAAAATTCATTTTATAATTTAATCAAAGGAAGCCAGTAGAAAATGTTCTTTCAAGTTGCCTGAAATATATCAAGTGCTTCAACTTGAGACAGATTTAAGTGAGAATGAGGAAAGCTTGCACTGGTGTTCACAGAGCAAGTTCCAAGCGTCCACGCCATCGACACTGCTGGCCTCTGTGATGAGCACATTCCTCTTTGTTTACCATCTGTGTCCTTTTGCCATCCACTCTGCCGGGCTCAAGCTACCATTTTCTTCTTCATATGTTTTTAAACTTTTTTAATCTTGAGATATTTGCAGATTCACGTGCAGTTGTTAAATAATGATACAGAGAGATCTCACCTAGCTTTCACCCAGTTTTGCCCAATCGTACCATCTTCTGTAACTTTGGTACACTACCACAACCAGGAAACTGATATCTATTCAGTTCAAGTTCCATTCATTTTGTATGCACACATGTGCGTGCATGCGTGCGTGTGTGTGCGTGTGTGTGCGCGCGTGTAGATGGTTTTATTCAATTTATCACCAATACAGATTAGTGTGGCCACCACTATAGTCAAAAAACAAAACACTTCTGTTGTGGTTTGTGTCTAGGTGTCTCCCAGGAGCTTCATGCACTTGTAGGCTGGGCTTTTGAGACAGGATTGGGTTGGTGAGACTGATCGCTGACTTGCTGTTAGAAGACAAGGTCTGGTTGGAAGAAATGGATCCCTGGGGGCTCGGACTGGAAGGGTTTCTCTCCTCCCCAGCTCCTCCTTCCCTCTGCTCTGCCTGTCCCCCGTGCTGGGAGCAGCTCTTTCCCGCCACAGCCCTAGGATGAGGCATTCTCAGTTGGAGCCAAGCTAAACACCTCCTTATGCTGTGGGTATTGGGTATTTCCCCAGCACCGGGGAAAATGACTAAGTGCCATCACTGAAATTCTTTATGCTACCCCTTTAATACCACAGCCCCCCAATTTTGCCCCCGATCCCAGCCTTTGGTGTGCACTGATCTGCGCTCTATTTCTGTAATTCTGCTCTTGCAACGCTGCTATATAAGTGGACTACTCAGTACGTACCTTTTGTGATTTCTGCTTTTCACTCAGCCATGCTTCCCTGGAGACCCATCCATACTGTTGTCTGTATCAATGGTTTGTGTTCTTTTTATTGCCGAGTACTGTACCATAAGACATATCATAGCTTGTTTAACATTTTTTCGTTGAAGGATATTTGGGTTGTTTCCAGTTTAGGGATATTCTGAGTAAAACTGCTATTAAAATTCATATAAAGAACAACACTAAACTGAGTATGTTATCTTACACCTGTAATCTCAGCATTCTGGAAGGCTGAGGCAGTAGGATCACACGTTTAAACCCATTAACTTAGCTAGACCCTATCTGAAAATAAAACAATTAAAAATCTTTGAGGATGTAGCTCAACACACAGGCTCTGCATTTAATCCCCAGTACAAAAAGATAAAAAAAAAAAAAAAATCCCCAGTACACACATACGCACGACACGCGCGTGGGCGCACACGCGCGCGCGCGCACACACACACACACACACACACACACACACACAAAGAACAATACTAAGTTAAACAAAGGCTGGTTGTCACCCACTAAACCAATTTTACAAGTAAATAATGAGCATGACCTTCAATTTTAAAAGAAGTCTTCTGTTACTTGGACACATTAACCTTTTCCTCAAGCTACATGACAGGACTCCCTTTCTTTGGACCTGCCCGATAACCTCGCGTATCTTTACTCCTATTCAGGCTGTCCTTTTTGTCAAGAATTCTGACCATGAAACATCTGTCTGTTGAAGTTCTACTTATTAGTAAAACTTTAGGAATGTGTTTGGCTACAAATCACAGGCAATTTGACTGTAGCACCTTTAAAAAATAAGGTTCCTTTTCTACTACCATATCAGACACTGCCTGGAGCAAGTGCTGGCAGACATTTCTGTAAGGGGTCAGATAGTATATACACATCTGTTGTCTTTTTGTGTGTGGGGGGAGATGTACCGAGACTCAGACTCAGAACCTCATGCTTGCCAGGCAGGCACTGTGACACTGAGCGATATCACTTTCGGCTTCACAGGCCGAGAAGAAAAACTGAAGATAGTGTAGAGGCACTTACAGCATGTAACAGAAAACGAAACTCCTTCCTTGCCGATGTGCTGGGTGGTAAGGGTGCTGTAGGCCCAGCTGCCTCCTCTTGGAGACATTCTTGAAAGAATTTATATGCCCGGGGAAGATGGGCCTGGCTAGCTGAGTGGGCAGCAGGGCTGGAAATTTCCCCAGCCAGTTCAACTTGGGGAGGTAGCCAGAGGGTAAGTGCCTGTCCTGGTAGCAGCTTCTGGACTTAGAGACTGCCACTCAGTGCCCAGCAGCTGGCAGCAGTGAAGTCTCAGAGTCCTGGAGGCTACTAGCTTGGCCATGCTTAGCTGTGCCCGAAAGGTAAATTCTGAGAACACAAATGAAAGTAGGAGCAGAATGCCCTGCTTTAGGCTCTGTGGCTCACGTGCTGGGCTGTCCATGCGGCGCTCCTGCACCATACAAACACACATTTCCCGTGAGAGTTGCGGTTTGCCAACCCTCCTCTGCCACCCCTCAAGTTAATGTTGGGTGGCTTCATACCAGGGTTATTATCTCCGCAATTATCATGCCTTTGAGGACCCATATTTTCAGTCAAGTCAGGAGGGAGGAAATACAGAAGGGGTCATTACTGTCTCTTTTCCTAACAAATGTTTTTCCAACCCACATCCAGTATATTATTGTCTTTAAGTTGTACGCACCAGAGATGAGTCCACAGCTTCCATCTCAGGGTCTCTTAAAATGGTGAGCTGGCACCGGGCGTGGTGGTGCACACCTGTAATCCCAGCACTTGGGAGGCTGAGGCAGGAGGATCGTTGCGAGTTTGAGAACAGCCTCGGATGCAAAGTGAGCTCAAGTCCAGCCTGAACTGCACAGTGAGACCCTGTCTCAAAAAGCTAAAACAAAGAAATGGTGATCTGTATCCCAACAGCAGCCCTGAGCTTGCACATCCCTCACCAGGCAGATGATGCAGAGGAAATGTGGGTCTCTTCACTAATGGTTCCTAGCAGTCCTAGAGAAAACATCAAACGGTCTCCCTTGGGTTACATTTCCATCCTTGTGGCCATAGGGTAAAAAACAAAAACCCTCCGGCTATCATGGGTCCATTTCCTTTCCATAAGCCCGGGGATAAGATGTCAGCACTGCCAGGTAAAGAAGGGCAAGCTCCTCAATGAAAAGGGAGGGCCAGGCAGAAGCAGACATACACGTCAGAGGGAAGTCAATACAACTTTGCTAAATTAAGGTTATAAATGATTATGGTATGTAAGATTTTAGTGGATTTTTTTTTCGGTACTGGGGATCGAACTCAGGACCCTGCGCTTGCTAGGCGAGCGCTTATTCCACTGAGCTATATCCCCAGCTTTAGTGGATTTTTAAATGCTACTATCCTGCCAGCATTCTAGCCAATATACAAAATAATTAGTAATTTTTTGTCTTCAAGAAGCATACAGCATGCAAGCTGGGCCTGGTGGTGAAGGCCTCTAATCCTAGAATTCTGAGAGGCTGGGGAGCAGGATTGGAAGCTCAAGCACAGACTGGGCAACTTAGAAATTTAATGAAACCCTGTTTGAGGATTAAACATTTTTATGGGGCTGGGGATATAGCTCAGTGTAAAGGCTCTGGATTGAATTTCTAGTATTACTCCATACATATTTATACATCGAGAGGAGACAAATAATAGGTTAGATAGAATTATTTTGGTGACAAATGAAAATAGTTAATAAGCCAGGAAAGTGATCAGATTTTAAATGACAGATATTCAAAAGTAAATCAACACTATATTTTACATATATGAGTTGAAACAGAAGATTAAATGATGTATTACAAGTGTATTGAAAGTCATAACTCAAGTGAGGTCAAAATATAGGGTCCATCTCTTGAAAGAGTTGAGTTTGTCCAGCTTGGAGTTCTAGAAAGTACCTTAGGTGAGAGATACTCTGTCCTGGAAGACATGGGGAGTGTCTGCATGCTGTGCTCATGTTGCCCCTTGGCACCTCGAAGCATCTGGCTAGACATAAGGTATTTACTGTACCTAGCAGGACACATGCTACTGGCAGCGTGGTTAAGAATCAGTCATTAAGAGAACTGTTCCACAACCAGGGATACAGGACATCTCTGAGGACTTGGGTCACACTAGGCTTCCTCATTTTCCTTTGCTAAGTTCACACTAGGACAGAGGATGCAGAAAGTGGCTACGGAAACCATAATGGGATAAAAAGATAGTCACGGGGTGTGTCACAGGAAGGTGCAGGAACCCTTCAGTGCTAGAAGGGTTTGACAGTAGCATAGTGATGAGTGGAAAATGCTCTCAATGTGATCTAGCAAATTCAGTCTTTATTTAATAACTACGGACTTGAGCTACCACACCACAATGTACATTAAATCCTGTGCTGGCAGAAGCATATGGAATAGAGGTCAGAGAAGCAGGAATATTCGAAGGATTTAATAGCTGCTAGCGACACAAGGGCACATGCCATCGGGGTGCAGCCAGGTGAACAAGGCTGGGTGCAGGTGCAACAAAGATGAGGGCAAAAGGAACAGCACAAGTACCTCATGTGCTCTCTGCCTCTTTTCCCCTTGGAAACAACAGCAGTAGCCCCTCCAAGCCTTAATAACACGCACAGACCCACGGACATTTAACGGACTCAAGGGTGGATGCAGCCAGCCCCAAGGACGGATGGAAACCGGGACCTTGTCTGCCCTCAAAACTCTCTGGAAGCTACACTGCCCTTTCGGACTCTTTCATGATTTTCTTTCATCTGCTCAGTCTGATGTTGTCTGGTTTTCCAGTTTTCATGCTCCTGAAATTACTTGAGTGTCATTGTTCAAAATGCCACATAAAGTAAGGCTGAACTAAATCCATATTCACCATGAAGGCGTGGTGATTGACAAGCCTGATCAGATGTCTTGTCCTGGACAATGTAGCTGTGCCAACAATGGCAGACTGTAGTTACACTGGAGGAGGACGTGCTCGGATTCTGCAGCTATTCATACATCAGTGAGTAATACTGAAAATATTTACTGTGGACATCAACTACTGAGAACGAGCACCTGCTGGTCCTGCAGCTGGACCAGGGCAGTCAGGCTGCCTATCAGCCTGGGGTGGGGGAAGAGGACAGCCACTTCCCAGAAAACCCAGAATAACTGTGAAGTGGACTGTTAATCCAAGAGCAGTGCATAAAGATTTTAAGAAACGGGCTAGGGATGTATCTTGGTGGTAGAATGTTTCCCTGGCATGTGGAAGGTTCTGGGTTCAATCCCCTGTACCATAAAAGAATAATCAAAAAAAAATTTAACCAAAAAATAGTCAAATTCATTTCAAAACAAGTAATGAGATCCGAGGATACTTTTTAGCAGTTGGCAGGGTTAAGTGCTATTTAGATTTCTATTTGACTGTCACAACTCCGTAAAATAGTGCACTGAGTACTGCAAACAGTAACAAAAATGTAGCGTGAGATGCGGTGGGTGTTAGTTTTTCATCACCACCACGGTAAGCGTGGGAGAAAAACTGAAAGGAGGACAGGTTATTCTGGCTTTTGGAGGATTCAGACTATGCTTGAACAACTCCATTGCTTTTAGGCCTGTGGTAAGATAGGTCACGATGGAAGTGTTTGTAAAGCTCCTCACTTCATGGCGGCCAGGAAAGCAGAGGGAGAGGACAGGGAAGCCGGGGTATAGAGCTGGTGCCCTGATTCACATTCTGAAAGCTGTGCTTCTAAACGCATGGGACTTTGGGAGACATTTTAGAACTCAACCATAATTCCTCCTATGCTTTGCCCCTGGGAGTTTGTGCTCTGACTGAGAAGACAGACATTTTACAGAACCAAGCATTTTGTTGTATAGCACGCACAATGAATCAGAGAAAAATGCTTCCTGTGGGCCGGGCTAGGCAGGGTGCCTTTAGGGAGTAGCTGAGAATACTTTCTATAGCTTTTTTAAGTATAAACATTTTCTAAATTTTATGAATTGATGAAGATCTCCATCATTTGGACTCTGAGGGTTGTATTCATAAGAGCCTGCTGGTCAAAGATGAGGACACTGCTGAGACCCATGTAGCCAGCAGGGTGCTGAGAGCGGGCAATGGGAGATGAAGAAAAAGCCAGGCGCACACTAAAAGGAAAGCTGGGACTGGGTGCGACTTGACCCTTCTGATGGAGAGAGTGACAATCCAGCATGGTCTGCCTCTTTATTTATACACAGTAAAAAGTGGGGCAGCATGCAACGGAGTTGAAAGTGCAAGGTCTCAGTGTTCTGCTGAGAACACTGAAAGTGAAACATTCCCAGCACTACCCGCGCTGTAGTTCACAGGAGGGACACCACAGACAGACCCCTGCTGGACTGGCTTTGC
The DNA here is from genome assembly GCA_004027595.1 of Dinomys branickii. NCBI lineage: Eukaryota > Metazoa > Chordata > Mammalia > Rodentia > Dinomyidae > Dinomys > Dinomys branickii. Next base: position 39,631 of record PVLD010001248.1, read on the forward strand.
TCTAGTCCCCACGACTTCTTCACGTGGCTCACCTCTGGGTCAGCTGCTCCCCACACGTGCAAACAATGTTGCTAAAGATTAAACACCAGCTAAGCGTGTTGGTGCACCCACCCATAGTCCCTGCGAATAGGGAGGCTTAGGAGGGGAAGTCCCTTGAACGCATGATTTGAGATCAGCTTGAGTATAGCAAAAGCAAAACTCAAACAAACAAACAACAGACTTAAATACCAGTCTTCTCAGTTAAGTATCGACACATCCCAAAACATAGATGAACTTTAAAAATATTATTTATTCTAAGTGGAAAACGCCAGACAAAAAGGCTTTGCATGATTACATGATTTCCATTTATTGTATGATTTCTATTTTTTAAAAATTTATAATGAGCAAATCCATAGACATATAAAGAAAGTTCATGGTTTGGGGGACGCAGAAAATGGGGAGGAACATAAGGTTTCTTTTGTGAATGATAAAAATATTCGAGATTAGCCAGATGTGGTGGCACATGCCTGTAATTCCAGGACTCGGGAGACTGAGGAAAGGGGATTGCTGTGGGTTCAAGGCCAGCCTAGGCTACATAGTGAGTTCAAGACCAGCCTGAATATAGTGACATGCTGGCTCAAATAAAAAAAATTCTAGATTATATGGGGAATACTGATTATGCAACCCTGTGGAAATACTAAAAGCCACTTAATAAAGCTTTAGAATGTTGAATTTTAGGGCCAGGGATATAGCTCAGCAATACAAGCACCTGCATGGCAAGCTCAAGGTTCTGAGTTCGATTCCCAGCACCAAAACAAAACAAATAATTGCCAGGTGTGGTGGCACATGCCTGGAATCCCAGCACTCGGGAGGCTGAGGCAGGAGGATCATTGCAAATTGGGGACCAGCCTGGGCTACAAAGTGAGCTCATGGCCAGCCTGAACTGTATAACAAGGCCCTGTCTTGAAAAGACAAAAAAAAAAGATGAATTTTATGGTATGTGAATTATATCTCAATGTATAATTGGATCCACCCAGGGGGGTTGATGGAGCACATTTCTGGGAATATCGGGAGGGCATGGAGGCGTGCCCTTGTAGTCTACATATGGTCTCTGGCCCCCTCCCCTCGGGCATTATCGCCTACTTCATTTTCCCATCACCGGGAGCTAAGCACCTGTGTTCCACCATGCTTTCCCACGGTGCTCTTCCTGCCTTGGAGCAGCTGACTGTGGACTGAACCCCCCAAACCATGATCCACATAAATCCTCTCCTCCATTAAGTAGTGAGTGTCAAGGACTTTGTCACAGTGGTGAGAAAGCTAACTAATAATGGGCATGATGGCATGTGCCCATAATCCCAGCACTCACGAGGCTGAGACAAGAGGATTGCTGGGAGTTCAAGGCCATCCTGAACTATATAGTGAGACCCTGTTTCTTTTTTTTTTTTTTTTTTTGGCGGTACTGGGGATCGAACTCAGGACCGTGCACTTGCTAGGCAGGCGCTTACTCCACTGAGCTATATCCCCAGCCCTGAGACCCTGTTTCAAAAGACAAAGAAAAGGAAAAGGCTGACTAATACAAACTATAAAATGATCCCTCTGGACAAAGGCCCGCAAATGTAGTGCTTGATGACAGGAAGTCCGAAGGAATGTTTGCCTTTCTTCTCCAACACTAGGGGAAAATCAGAATGCAGCTCAAGTTTATTCCTAAAATGAAAAATTCAACACAGTGAGATTCCTGTTTCCTTCTCTAACCTCACAACTTTCCCCTGATCCTCCCTCACTGGTGGGTTAGATGTGCTTTCTCCTCAGTCTCCCCCAACCCCATCATCAAGTTGAGAATACTCCTTAAAGAAAAGAAGTTGACGGGTTTGCTCTTGAGATGACGATTTTCAAATGCTTTCTCAGCAGATGCTAAACTAAACCACGCAAAGGGCCTGATGCCAGGCTTTAGATATTTGACCCCGAGACCAGTTCATGCTTTCTCCCACCCACCCACTTGACCTGAAACCCTCCACTGGGACCAGTAACAGGAAGTGGATGGAACTGAGCGACTGATGTGTGGAAAGAGGCAGGACCCCGGGCAGAGCGGGAAGTGGAGGGAATGAATTTAAGTGGACCAAAGAATGGAGGAAGGATAAAGGAGGCGGAGACGACCCTCCCACCCTTTTCATACAAGTGCTGGACACGGCCTCTGTGAGAATCAATGTTAAATACTGGTGCTACTTAGAGAAACTCGTGGGGTGAGTAAAACAGAGAAGGGCTGCCTCTGCACACCTGTCCTCTGAGAACGGTATATGAGTCAGAATACACCACGAGAGACCAAAGTACAGCACCGTGCTTCCTTTCTCTTCTGTTCCCTGCGTATGACTCCACGACCAGCAGTAAGCCTGTGTGCTCATGGACTGTACCGTCTCTTCCTTCCGCATCTCGGGGGGTGACCAGTGTCACACTCACATGTCCCACACACTACACGTTGTCATTTCCTGCAAGTGTCACATGCGCCACATACACTACCCATTGCTACGCTTGCTGAGTGCTTCTGTGCATTTTGTATCTACTGTTCCCTCAGCCTAGAAGGCTTTCTTCCCCTCATCTGGGTATTACATACATCTTTCACGACTCACGTTGGAGCTGTTGCCAACTCTCCTGCAGGGTATCTCTCTGTTAGTCCCTGTAACACCTGCTGTGATTTTTGTTTAATATGCCTTTTCACTGTGTGAGAGGATGCCTGTCTCCATCTTCAGGCCTTAACAAAATGCTCTTAGCACCTGGGTGGTGTTCAATAAATATTTTCTGCATAGGCAAAAGAATTAATAATAGAATATCACAAATTGAATAGTAGCCTTGTATCCCTTTATCTCAAACTAAATCTTATTTAGTGTCCCCAGGGTACCTTAATAAGGTGCATCCCTTCTGACCAGAACAATTTGATGACTCCTTGTCAGAAACACAGAGGGATCAGGGCTAACTGGATTTGCCTAAAGGAGAAGAAAGATTTGAAGCAGCCAGGCACCATCCTGCTGCAATGCTTGCTAGATGCAATCTCAATAAAATTGAATCAGCTGGCACAATCCTCTTCCTGCTTTGATTTAATATAGGGGACAAGAGACATGAGCGTGCCATTAAGGAGGGGCATGGGAGGAAGGGCACTGGTCCAGACCCCCTGGAAAGATCAAAGGAACCAGCTGTGCTCAACACTAGATGTTAAGAAAAGGGGTACAACGCCTTTCACACTCAGGGTTCCCTCCAAGAACCTCAGGCTCCTGGAAGTTTGAGCAGGCAGAGTATGACCTCTCTGCCACCACTCAGTGAGCTGTGGATAAGACAACTGACAGTCTGTGGTTGCCTTCCAGGTTGCCTCTTTGAACATTTAACTTAAAAATGAATCAAGAGTCTCATTTGTTTTTGTTATGAGCTCGTAAGTGCAGAGTGCCTACAAAGCACCCCGATATCACTGCCATAATTGCTGTAATTAACTCCGTTTTCTTATCATAGCATTCAATTAATTATAGCTCATTCAAATTATGCTTTGGCACAGGGCAGTGAACATTTATTTAGGTATTTATACAATTAAGGATATAATTTTGAAAATTATAAAAAGGAAACAGTTCTGGAAATATGAATGAACAACTCTCTTTTTCTTTTTGCTTTTGAGGTTTTTTTTTTTTGTTTTTCTTTTGTTTTTTCTTTTTGAGACAAGGTCTAGCTGCGTAGTGCAGGCTGGCCTTGAACTCACCTTTGTAGGCCAAGCTGACCTCAAGCTCATGGCAATCCTCCTGCCTCAGCCTCCCACATGCTGGGATTATAGACATGAACCACCACATGTGGCTCTTTATTTTTTTCAATACATATGTATATTTCTTTTACCTGCTTTGCTTTGTTAAACCATGGGATGAGTGAGTGCATATTTTTCTGTCATGTGGTTTAAATGATTTTTGAAAACTGTACAATATTCCATCTCATGCATAAGCCTTTTTACCTTAGTCCTCAGCATTATAAGCCACTGTAGGAACTACTTACGCTCTGACTCCATCCTCCTGGAGCGTCCTTTGCATTGCCAAGAGTCTAGGCCTGCCCTGCATCCAAGGCTGTCAGGTGATTTTCGGAGGCTCCCGGAAAGACCTAATAAAAGTGTCTCTTCATACCCAGGATGGCTTCCAAGGTCCTCTCTGGTGTCCTCAGAATGAAAAAGGAGAATTTTACTTTAGTTTGAACTATCCAAGCTGACCCCTCAATAGGTCAAATTCTTGCAGCTTGTTTTCATTCATTCACTTTAATTCAAATTGGCACTTTAAAAACTGCATGGTCTCTTACTGCAGCACGGCCTGCGGCCTGCGGGGACCCACATTACTGCTGCGCCTTTTTTCTTGCCCCCCTCTTAGGTGGTGACACAGGCTTTTCCTTGTTCTTTCCATCTTTGTCGTTTCCACCCTCGGGGCACATTCTCTTCTACTCCCTTGCTACAATATTCTAGTATCTTCTGAAAGTTCCGCAGTAAATGATCGCGGTCTCTTCGCTAAGTAGGCTCCCAGTGTGGTAAGCATTCACATTATTTGGTTCATCCATTCAACAAATCCTTTTTGACACGTAACATGTGCTGTGTCAAGCTGGACTGTCGGCTGGATTGGTTTGCAAGCTGCCCGCGGGATTAGTAAAACGCATTCCTGCACGCATCTGAGGGGAGGCACGGCAGCGTGACGCCGGGTCCTCTGTCGGCCCCTGGTGCCTTCCGCTCTGACGCTGTGCCCCCGCTGTGGTTCCTGGCCACCATGAAGCGAGCAACTTGGCTCTACCCTTCCCTTCTACCCTGACGTGCCCACCTTGGAGCCAGCCAGCCAGGGGTGGAAGCCTCCGAGACAGTGGCACCTGTTCTCCGTCAAGCTGCAAGTGGCAGATATTTTGTCTAGTAGTGGGACAGCTGACCAACATGTGTCATAGGAGTTGGACAGTGAATCTCACATACACAAGCCTTGTTCCATAGGGGTTTACAGTCTGGGGGGGAAGCCAAAAAAATACAAAGATGAGAAATATGAGATGGTATACCTGTGTGGCTTGATTCAAGATGCTATGTTTTGTTTGACCAAAGGTTACACTTGATCATACCCAATATCCTGGTCACTGAGGGGGTACAAACACGGACTGAAGAGTACCCCAATTTCTGTGTCCCTATCCTGAGATCTAGGGTAAAGTATAGCCTGGTCTTATCTCTTCTCAGAAGCTTTTTCTTTTTTTTCCACCTTTTTTGAGACAGGGTCTCACTATGCAGTTCAGGCTAGCCTGCAGCTCACTTTGTTGGTGGTCTCAAACTCGCAATGATCTTCCTGCCTCAGCCTCCAAAGTGCTGGGATTACAGGCGTGCATCACCACGCCCCCATCTCAAAAGCTTTTGAGATGGTCATATCCATGGGCCGGTGCTCCCTAGCTCACTCATCTACAGTGAAAATGGACTTGGTAAACATGAGCTGAATTAAACTGGCCAATTTATGCATTGATTTTTTTTCCTTGGTAAATGATTAAATTCCTGAAACCATGCCAGAATCAAGCAGGAGTAATGCAATCATTACTAATCTTATCCAAGAAGGCCATTTTCATCTTCCCAGCCTATTTGAAGGAGCTGAGCCAAGGTAAGTCTCCTTGAGAAAGATTTCAACTGAAGAGCTACGAAGAGAGTGCTCTGTCTCTTGAGGGGACTCTGAGCACTTCCACACAGCTGTCATCCACTAACTGCAGCGTGACAAAGTCCACAGAGCCAAGCCTCAGTTCTCCATCCTCAATGAGTTCACAAGCCTCTTTCTCTAGTCCAGAATCTAATTTCCCTCCCAAATCCTCTCCTATTACACAGTCCGGACAGAATTGGGCAGAATGAAAGATGTTTATTTCTCTAAACTTTCCACATCAGTCTGGAGTTCAATTCTTCCGATTTTCCAGATGATCAGGGATTGTCCGTTTCCTCTCTCCTCCCAAACTAGCAAAGTGAAGAGAAGAAATAAAATTCTCAGGACTTTTTACTGGGGGAGGACAATCAGTGCCGTTCATCATAAGACTTTTTAGTTACAAATTTCTGCTGAAGGATATGAAAAGGTCTCATGTTTTCATATCCATTTATTTGCCATTAAATTACTGTGATCCAATTATATGTGTATTTCCTAAATATAAGTTTAGTTTAGGAAGCACAGCTGGGTGTGGTGGCTCGTGCCTGCAATCTCAGCACTTCATAGACAGAGGCAGGAGGGTCGCCGTGAGATTGAGGCCAGTCTGGGATACACAGTGAGCTCAAGGCCAGCATGAACTACACAGGGAGACCCTGTCGCAAAAGAAAAACAAAATTAACACACATATCAGATGTTGTCGTAATTTAGGAATTTTCACAATTTTACTGAGAATATAAAAAGTTCCTGGTTGGGCACTCTATCACTTACCCTTTCACACTCACCCTCTGGGACTCTACATCAGGGGGTGCGAGATCAGATACAAAGCCTCACAACTTTACATGTCAGGCCGGGAGGGATGGCTCTCTGATGATAGAATGTCAAGGGACATACAGATATTTGACTTTAGGCTAGAAAAATACACAGATATCTGGGTTTCCCTGAATTCTTTCCACACCGTCCTCTGGCCTTTTTACCCACAGTTCTCAGGCCCTTCTTGTGTGGTGTACACACCGCTAAGTGTGTAGAGTGTATCGTGTCATTTAGCTCTAGCAATAACTAGAGAAAGTGGGTAGTTATTTCCATGTTATGGATAAGGATCCAGAAGCACTGCAAAGTTAGGTTATTTACCAGAGGTCTAAAGAGATGACACTGGGTCTCAGACACAGGACAAGCTGGCTTCCAAGCCTGAAATTTTAACCACTGTTCCTCTCCTAACTACCTCTTCTTTTGCCAACACAGTGAAGAAATTTATGACCCTCCAGTTCTTCTAGTAGATGTAAAAAGAAAACAATAATGATTAGAACTTTTAAACAATTCTATTTATTGAATGTTTTCACATGTACGTCTTATTTTAATAGACCAGTATAAACCTGTAAATGATGTTCCAGGCAAATGATTTTATGTAAGTTACCTTTCCACTTCCCCTTCCTACCCATTCTTACTTCGCACAAATGTATCATGCTTAGTAATATGATGCCAACGCATGCGCTGGGAACATCTTGCAAAAGCAATGCTATGTAAACACAAAGTAGAAGTTTTGTAAAAACACTGTCAGTTCAGTATGTACACAATATAAAATATCTAAATAGCTAATTATTTTGTTAGAGATGGAGACAAAATACCTCCTTAATCTTGCATATCTACTTTTAAATTTTTTTGCCTGTTGCCTGTATCTGTGGCTGTCAAGGACAGCTGGCGTCTGATAGAACTACGATTGGATTAGCAGTGAGAGGAGTCTTCCAGGGGAAACACTTCAGGATCTGAGGTCTCACTGGTTGCCAGCTTTTATAAAAACCTCAGGTCAAAGTTCTGCCTGTTGGGAATGTTACATGGAGGGGAGGTAGCTGCGAATTTCCCTAAAGCAAAGGCCATTCTGCCTGTCCTTTGTGAAGGATCCCACAGGCTTTTGTTAAGATTCCAAAGTAGAAAGTTCACTCTAGAACTTTTCTGTCCAGAATTACCAAAATATCACTGTTACTGCCCAAACTTAAGTAGACCATTACCTCATGGAGAAAGTGGAAAGAACTTGCAAAGCACCAGGCATTTTAATGGGCGGGGAGGCATCAAAGGTGGGAAAGCACTGTTGGTATCTAGTGGCTCTTGTGAAGCATGGCCTCTCACACAGTTAGTGCCCATCTCCTGTTTACACACATGGTCATATCTGCCTTTGACAAAGGCTAGAAAGGGAGCCTTGTTGCTCTGAGAAAGATTAAGTGATGACCTTGTAAGACTCTTACTGCAGGGCTGGGGATTTAGCACAGCGGCATGGTACCTGCCTGGCAAGTGCAAGGTCTTGATTTTGAGTCCCGGTTAAAAAAAAAAGAGACTCTTACTGCAGAAGAGTTCTCTGGGAGGAAAAAAAGCTGCAAAAATAATTAATGCACAGGGTGTGGTGGTGCACACCTGTAATCCCAGCACTTGGGAGGCTGAAGCAGGAGGATCATTGGGAGTTCCAGGCCAGCCTGAGCTATAAAGTAAGTTCAAGACCAGCTTGAACTGCAAAGTGATACCTTGTCTCAACAAAAGAGAAAAAACAAATCAGTGCATTTCATAAGCTCATCAGCTTCTCCCTGGGTAACTCATTTCAGCTGGGAGCCTTCGGATTTGCTCAGCTGTAATGTTTGCTTCACATCCTCTCAATCATCAGTGTTGTACAACTATGAATCCTGGCTAAAAAGTGAGTGCCTCCTGGTATCAAAGGACAACGTTTTGAGGGATACAGGAGAGTACCCCGACCTCTTGGGGTGAAGCAAAGATGGAGGCAGGCACTGCCCCGGGCCTCCCATGACTTTTTCCACCAGTGTCTGTGTGCTGGACTGGGGTCCAGGACAGGCCCCTGTACTCTTTGCTGGTTGCGACTCTGTTTCAAACCTGCTCAGAACCCCAACATCTTCCCTTAAGGAAGCGAAATAATCCTACTTTCTTCGCTTGCTGATATTCTGTTGCAGAGTATCAAGTAGTGGATTTCCAATGTTTAGAACAGTAAAAACACTGTACGGAGATGCTGTTAGAGTTGCCACTGACACAGGGCAGGATAAAGGGAAAGTGCTAGCAATCAATAGACCAAAATGAGGTCTGTCTGGGAATAGAAATGAAGTCCGTTCATCTCTTACTGGAACATCCTTGCAGACCTCTTCCCAGCTTTTCTCCTGGCAGTGCTGTTTGCTTTTTTATCACCAGAGCCGAGCCGATTGGATAGTGGGGGCCCCACTTCCCAGGTGGGGAAGAAGCAAGCGGAGACCCCAGTCGGCGGGACCGCTGTGGTTGGGGATCTCCGGTTCCCCAGTGCAGCAATGTGTGTGCATTTGTGTGATGCCGCACGGGGCAGCCGCCCGCGGTGCACCCCCGGGGTGTGACTGTGTATTCAGGGGCCTTGGGGGGGCGGAGGACACGGCGTGGCTCAGGCGGTTCATGGAGACAGTAGGTGAAATTAGTTGTTCCTCCCCCTTACCCCCAGGGACTTGCTAAAAAAAAAGGATGCAGTCAGCGAACCCCTTTTTCTCTGAGCCTCGCGCTGCCTGGGGGCTGCAAGGGGGCGCCCGGGTGGAGGAAGCGGCGTCAGGGCACTTCCTCGGCAGTGAGCTGGGCTGCTCGTCCCGCCCCGGGTAGGGCGGAGCCGGGCGTCCCCGCGTCCCCGCCTCCCGCCTCCCGCCCTGCGCCGAGCCGGGCGACGCTGCAGCCGCTGCAACCCCGCGGCGGAGCCGAGACTGCGGCCGCGTCTGGGCTGCGGGGCTCGGCCACGCCCTGACGGTGAGTGCGCCGGGCAGCGGGGGCTGGGGCCAGGGCTCGGGGGCGCCCGGGCCGCCGCGATCGCGGGCCGGAGAAGCCCGGGACTCCTGCCTGGAGGGGGACTCCGGAGCCTCGCTGCTGGGGAGCCCGAGCCTGAGCGCGGGAAGGCGGTGAAGGACCCCGAGATCCGTAGTTTCCTCCCGCCGGACTGGAAGCGGGACGGCCGCTCTGGACCCTGTGTCGGGGAGCGCCGTTCCCTAGAGGGCTGGGGCGGGGATGCGGAGGGCCAGGTCGGCGAGGTGGGGAGCTCCGGTGCGGGAGCCCGAAAAGCTGGGGAATGGATGGAGGTGCCTGGGCGCTGCGTGGGGGAGCCCCGGAGGGCGGGAGGAGGGGTGTCCCGTCCTCATTCCTGGGGCGCCCTCCGCAGGGCAGAGGGGAACGGAATACCCAGTAGAGGAAGAACTGGGCGGGGAGAGCCCCGGAAAGAGTGGGACGGGGCAGGCCAAGCCAAGCGGTTGCTCCCCAAACGGGAGAGGGCTTCTTCGCAGCGGCGGCGGGGAGCGGAGTGGTGCTGAGAATCGGGGTGACTGGGTGATGAGTGGCGGGGGCGGAGGGATGGGACTGCGCAGCCGGGGTCAGGGGTGGCAGAGAGGCGGAGAGGCGGGCAGCCGCGGAACGCTGTCACGTCGGTGCAGTGGGGTCGCGGACACCTCGACAAATATGGTCAGCTCCAGAGAAGGGCGCTGGGGAGCCAGGACTCCGAGGGCCCTGGAAATGTGGGGAACCTAGCCGGGGCGTCCCTGGCTGACTCGTGCGGGGACCTGAAGCCGCCTAAGACCTCGAAGATTCCAGTACAGCTGTGGACGCCTCCCACGGTCACCCCAGGCACGGACTACGGGATCGCCCTCTTTGCCTTGCTCTAGATTACACCCTAGCCTGGCATGATGGTGCACGGCCCTGAGCTCACTTCGTAGGCTACAAAGTGAGTTCAAGACCCGTGTGAACTGCTCTGTCCGAAAATAGACCCCCCCCCCAAATTACACCCCATACTTCTGAGCTGGGTTAGAAGTGACTTTTGCGCAGACATCGGATAAGAAGAGCCTCAGCGAAGGATGGCAATATCTGTCTGTGTCAAGTATAATTCATACAATGAAGATGTTTGTAATTTCCAGAACCACATGTACAACTTGCTCCTATACTCGGAGAGGCTGTTTGTGGTAAAACCTTGAGACAAGTCAGCAGCACACACATACACACATGCCCACGAGTGCACTGTCTTCCAGAATCAAGTAAGCAGGAGGTATATGGGACAGTTTGGGGTTGTCTGTGTCGCCGAAGGCTTCCTCCATTACAGGGAATAGGAATTCCAACATAGCCGGCACACTGCTCTTGACTGCCTGTTAAGACCCTGCATTTCTGAACCCACTCTGATTTGACCAAGTCCACGAAAAGGAGCCAGACTGCCCAGCCTTAGCACTTCAGCAGATGAGTATCTAAGTGTGTATCTAAAAACAAATCACTAGGGCATGGTCTGTTTATTTTTCTGTTGTTTACCTTGGGTGTACAACTCGCTTCACCAGGTTAAGTAATGTTGACTATGGTGTGTTAACTTATCCTATATTGTTAATTATGCATAATGATTAGTTTATTAGGCAGCTAATTCAGGAAGACCCAGGGTCTGGGAGTCCTGTGAAGTGGGTTTCTCTGGTGCAAGACACAGGGATTAGAGGGAGCAGACCCACCCAGCACCTCCTTCCGAGCTGTACAGAGAGGTCTGACCTACTGAAGAAAGCCTCTTGGGAGAGCCGAGGACAGTTCTGGCAACTAGCATTTGTTGCCTCTGTTTTTTTGTTTTGTTACGTAAAAACCATCTCTTCAGTAATTGCACAAGTTGAGTGGACAGTGATGCATTCGCTCTGCAAACATCGTTTCAGCATAAGCTGTGTTCCATTAAGGGGTGGGTGTGTATATGTAGCTTATTGAATGGTATGAACCTTGCACCAGAAATCTGCATTATCGTTGTTACAGCAGCGTTATTTGATCACTTCGACACAAAGTAGCTGAGGATTCCAGTTCTTTCTCCAAATGTTAAAATAAATATGCCCATGTGTATACATTCTGATGAGTTTTTCTCCCTTTCAGAGGCCTCCTCTTGACAAGCTGTATGTGAATTCTAGTAAGGTTGTTTTGGCTGAAAATAATTTTGGATGTACTGCTTTGGAGGTGCCTTTACAGTTTGCAACGCATTTACTGAATTGCCACAGTGATAGCAAAACCTCCTCAGTTGGGAAAGCACCAAATGCCTAGTGGGGGCCAACCTGGGTGTTTGTGGTGCTAAGATGAAGTACACTCATTAAACTGAGGAATATGCTCATAAAGAACTGTGTTCTAAAGCAGACATCCAGTAAAGGTGTGGGATATGTATTAAGGATTGGAAAATGTGACTCCCAAGCTGTTTGTCAGGTTTCTGTCACTGTGACGAAATGCCTGTGGTAATCAATTTAGAGGGAAGAAAGATTTTATTTTGGCCCATGGTGCCAGAGATTTCAATCCGTGTTGCCTTGGGCCTGTAATGAGGCAGAGCATCATGTGGGGGAGCACGTGATAGAGAAAAGCTGGAGTGGGGGTGCAGGGTCCCAATATTCATGTCAAAGGCACATCCTGCAGTGAACTGCTCACTCTAACTAGAGCCCACCTCAGTGTGCACCACCTTCCATTAAAGCCCCTAGCTGGGACCTGACCTTTAGCACATGAGACTTTGGGGACCATTTAAGATCCAAACCATAACAAAAGCACAATCTTTATTTGGATGGTTGTGCTCTGGTATTTGTTATGGTTTGTGTCTGGATGTCCCCCCAAGTCCTCATGCACTCATGGGGTGGGCGTCTAGAGTTTTGACTGATTCACAGTACAATACTGGGATTATGGGTGTGAGTGCTACCCCTGCCCTGGGACGGGTAGCCTAAATACAGTATAAGGGAAGGAAAGAGGCTTGCTCTCTGCCACTTCCTTGCCTGTTGCTTTTGCTGCTTTTGCAGCCATGAACAGTTGCCCTCTGCCCTGTGCCACCCTGCCTTGGAGCCTGCCTTGGACTGAAACCTCCCCAGACTGTGAGCTAAGTAAACCTTTCCTTCCTTCACTCTGGGTGTCAGGTCTTTTGTCTCAGCAAGGAGAGAAAAACAACTGAGATGTAGATGTTTTGTTTTTTTTAAATAGTTGTGTCCCTTTTTGTTATACAGGACTGGTCTGAAGCCTTTCTCCCCCTGCCCTTGATAATCTGCTAAAAGGTATCTAAGACTACAGGGTTTTACAGAAAGCAAAAAAACAAGTCTTGTTTTCTCACAAAAGAAAAAAAAAAGTGCCAGTAAAGCCACTCACGCCGTGTATGGGTAATACCTGGTGCTTGCGTTTTGATGGGAAAGGATTTATATAGAAAAAAGTGGGTGACAGTGACTTCTAAAAGTCCATTTCAACTGTAAGACTCCAGGTCACACAGCATAAGCAACTGATAGAACATTGCCTGCTCTGCTCTTTTCTTAAGCCCTCCAGCCTTATCCAGGTTACGTCGCATAAAACTTCACACAGCCATGACTTAAATCTTGATCTAACCATGGTCTTGGGCAAATTGTTTCCCCTCCTTTGGCCTCAGTTTTCTTACCTTAGAATGAAGATACTAATAAATATGTACTGCAAAGAGCTGTGAGGAAGATTCGATAAGATTTATGCATATGGAACTCTGAATTGGTGCAGGCTGCATAATAAGTGCTCAATAAAGTCTAGCTATTTTTGTTAGTAAAATTATTTATTGGTAGCTATATATTAAAATTCCTTTGACGTTGTGCAAATTTTTAATTCTCAGGTAATGACATTCTTTTCAACTGGACTTTTCAACAATATGTGAATAAGAAATTTTGTGTTTACCCATGTAACATTGTAATCTTTAAAGGGTGACCTTAATGTAGCCACAGTTAGTTATTTTGAGTTCAGATTTTTGTTTTGTTTGTTTGTTTGAGGACAGGGTCTTATTATGTAGTTCAGGCTGGCTTCTAACTCCGCAGTCTTCTTGCCTCAGCCTCCAGAGTACTGAGATTACAGGTGTACATTACCATGCCCAGCTGAATTCAGATATTTTAAAAATGAGTGTTCCTGTTTCAGTTGTATTGCATATATAATACAATGTGCTATAGTAGTGAAAATCTGAAGAAAAACTGGAATTTAAAAGCCTCTTTTATTCTTTCTCTGGATCCAGTGAAAACATTTTTTTAACAAAAACAGCTATAGTTCTCTTGGCAGTTATTGTCCTGGTAAACATTCCTTTCAATTAACACCCGAGTTTTGCTTTGTTTTGTTTTGTAAAGGACATGGAAGAATAGTCTGGCACTAAATTCTTAACTGTTCCATAAATACTGGCATTTTTTTCAAATTGGTGACTTTTACTTTATAGATAAAAATTAGAAAGATAGGAAAATAAGTGATTTGGGGTTGCTGCATCCTTGTCGTTGTTGCTTGTTTCTAGGTGTCCCCTCAAAATGGTCACAGATGAGCCTTTCAGAGGTTGCTGGATCTTGGCTGTGTGCTGCCGAGGTCAAGGATGTGAGGCTGGGTCTGATTCACAGTGCAATGCTAGGGTTAAGGGTGTGAGAGCTACGTACCCTAATGGCGGGAAGCCTGGATAAGATGTAAGACACAGAAAGAGGGCTGTTGCTTATTGCTTGTCGCTTGCTGCTGGCTGCCTGCTTCCTTCTGCCTGCCATGAATGGTTTCTCCTTTGCCAGGCCACTCTGCTACGCCACCCTACCTTGAAGCCAGCCAACTGTGAACTGAAACCTCTACAAACTGTGAGCCAAATGAAGCTTTTCTTCTTTAATTTTGGGTCTTGGGAATTTTATCTCAGCAACAAGAAAAGTGACTGAGACACCTGTTTTAGACAAGCTAGTGCTAGACATGGAGACACAGGTTTTGCCCCCCTGAAGTTCACATAATATGCTCTCCCTATGATTGTGCATTAGCAGATTTTTTTCTGCTTATGGTTTATGCGGCTGAGGATTAATGTGCGTTTCAGTCCATGCTCTTTCCCCTCAGTATCTTGCAGAAGGCTAGATAGGTACAGTATATTGCATAAGAGTGTTCATGTTTTTGAGGTGGATTAACTCTTGCAGGATTAGATGTACTGTACACTCATATGACACAAAAGGAGATAATGTCTTTCAAAGTCCTTAGCAAGCAATGCAGTGATGTACACCTAGGGTAGGGTGGCGTTGTAGCTGCACCATATTTTCCTGGAGGGATGTGGCCTGCGTAGTTGTAAAGTACCAAGAAACAACACACAGGGTAGCTTAGCCTAGTGTGGCTCTCAGTTGTTGGGGGTGAACTTTCCTACCCCCTAGAGACCTTTGGCAGCATCACAGACATTTTTAATTGTCATGATGAAATGGGTGGGAGGGTGGACACCAAGGTGCTCCTAGGCATCTTATGTGGCCCCTCACAACAAATAACTACCTGGTCTGAGGTGTCAGTAGTACTGAGAAAGCCTGGCCTACAGGCTGGGACCTGGCATGAGTGAGGATAAACCTCTGCTAGGATCCCAGTACCATCAGGAAGTCGTTACACCTGGGTCAGTTTTTGAACCTGAGTATTGAGAAAATGCACTCAGAATGTGCTGTGGAAATAAATGAGGTAGTATTTATGCGTGAAGTGCTTAGTACTCAGCAGGTACCTCAGCAAATGCTCATTCTTCCCGTAATAACCAGTTAGCAGATAAGGGGCAAACCCAGGAACTGTACTTTCGCACAGATGCAGCTTTGTGTGTGTATGGTGGCGGGTGAGGTGTTGTTTAATACAGTTGCTTATCTCTTGGTATGAGATAGAGTCTTGGTATGCAGTACAGGCTGCCCTCAAAATTGCAGCAATCCTCCTGCCTCAGACTCCTGAGTGCTGGGATTCAGACCTGTAGCACTGGTGGCTAGCTCGGGGTTTTTAACCCATCGTGTACATGAGGAATCCAGGTCTCTTGATCCGTCCATGTCTGCAAAGGTAAGGCAGGGCATAGACGTATGGTTCCTCCTGCATTCTGGCCCAGGTTCTGCCAGACAGCTAAGAGCAATGTGCAGGTCTCAGCAGCCAAGTGAAGAGGATGGTCTCCGAGAGTTCTCTCGTGTAGAGGACAGGTGGTTTCTGTTGCATCTGAGCCATAACTAGAATGAAGAGCCCCCTTCCACCAACCTTTTCTCCCAAGATTCAGAAGGTGTTTCTTATATCCTGTCTACACAAGTGCTAAGCTTCCTCCAAGAAGCCAGGAGGTCTGGCAGGTTCCCTTTGTTTTTCCATAGCCCCTCATACTCAACCAAAGAGCTCTTGTAGGGGTCCCTTGCCTTTGCACAAAGTCCTGCAATCTGCTCCCGCATTTGTTTTGCCTGGTGTTGCCCTGCTGCCTGGGAGAGGAAGCCCAGGATTTCCTCTGACACTCGTTCCTGTGTGCTCTCCACTCTCCGCACCCACCTTGGAGCTCAAAGAGTAAGCAAACTACCTTAATAAACAGACCTTCAGCAGGGTGGGAGTGCTGTGGGGGAGGCAAATTCCTGGCCACAGAGAGTGTTTCAGACATGGATGTAAATAAGTGGTTTTCTGCCCGTGAGCCAGAAGTCATAGGATTCTGTACTGCTGTAGAATGGATTAAAAAGAGCAAAGAAGGAAAATATTGCATTTTTACAAACAATAGAGAATATGATGCATTTCACCAGTATCTTGAAACTATGTATTTGCCCTATCCCTAACACACACTGTTTTGAGTTGAGAATATCCAAGAAATTCAAGAGAAGTCTATAGTCAGATAAATAGAACAGGGATACCCTTAAGCCAGTTGAAGATTCCCCTTGGGAATATATGGGAAATACATATATTCTTTCATCTTCAACTGGTTTAATATAATATATATAATGTATAGTGTATATATATTTCTGACTATTACCTGTAGATCATAGTTTTGTTTATATTGCTTTAATATAATATATATATTTTTCTGAATATTGCCTGTAGATCGTAGTTTTGTTTGAAACAAAACTTTTCATTGGTTAAAACTTTCTTCTTGGACTCATTCTAAAGCCACTGATGAGTTTGTATAAAGTACAGGCAGAAGGATGGTAAGTTCAAGCCTAGCAGGACCTTGTCTCAAAATAAAAAATAAAAGACACCATGAAATGTAGCTTAGTGTGAAGTCTCTGGGTTCAGTGAAGGGATAGTATAAAGTCAATGGGTGGGTGTAATGGCTCTTAAATTATTAAATTTATAGTTTCCATACATCTTGCCTTAGTTTCCTCCTGCTGCACTTAAAAGATAAGTCATTAACATTATTCCCTTGAGTTGCCAGGAAACCTGAGAACTTTGGTAAGTGGAATGAATCAGTTTTATGCACAGACTAATAGGAGATTAGCTGCAGTAGTAAAATGTCATGTAGACAGTTTCAAGAAGCTCTGTTACTGATACTGAGTGGCATTTCAAGAATCTAGAAATGCCTGACTTGATTCATCAGGTCAGTGCCTGAAATGCTCTAGGTGTTTCTTGTATTGCATGGCTCCCCCGACTCGGGCTGTCCTGAATGATGACGCGTTCATGAGGTATATCTGGAAGTGCAGCACGTTCTGACATGCTGCTGTCAACTCAGAAGGCCCTAATGATTTTCCGTGTCTTCTGGTACCTTAGTGTTTTAGACCTTTGCAGCTAGAAAGGTCCTCCAGCGGGAGATGTGTGGGAAGGGAGGAAAGGAAAGTGATGCTGTTGGAGTGTGAATGGATCAGGCAGCAGAGGTGGGGCTCAAACAGACAGCCTGTTGCCTGTTCGTTCATCTGGAGGGGTTTTTGAGCACTTAGTAGGAACCTAACTGTGTGGCAGACACTTTGGTGGGTACAAGAAAATTGTATGTCTATACGTGCAGCCTGGTAGTGGACACAGCACGACTCGGTTCAGGAGAGCATCACTTCAGTGTGATCTCTTGTCATATTATAATTCAGAAGAAACATCCCTAGTGAGATTTTTTAAAAGGGAGGTAACATTTAGATAGAAGACATTTTTTATGGGAAACAGCTTTTAACAATAGCAAAGGGGCAAAATCAGAATGGTACACAGTGTGCATTACCCCAGGCAATCATTTCATTCTACCTAATTTTCTTCATATTATTTGGTACTTCATCATATATCACATGTGTACACTGTTTTCTGCATTGGGTCACAGTGGTCCCCTATTTAAGAAATATAGAAAAGTGGACCACAGATCTAAATTCTCTCTTGCAGTAGGGTGTCTGGTGAAAGGAAAAGAAAACTAAATCATGCCTTTAAAATCTTTTTCAAGGATCTACTATGTGTTTGGCACAGTTCTGGGTCCTAGAGATTCAGACATGAAAAAGATTGCCACCTGCATGTAACATACATACTTTTACAGGGGGCAAAGGAGACACTACACAAATAACCAGGAGAGGAATGTATACTTTTCGGTAGTGAGAGTTGCTGGGCAGAAGAATATACCAGGATAAGGAGACAGACAGTGCCAGTTTGAGGTAATAAGATAAAGATTTTAAAATAACATGCAACTTCTGTAGAGAACCCAAAGACCACTTAGATATTTACTGAGGGAATTGTTATCTCTTATACCCATCTTGTCTATTGACACTCAGCAATATATATATAGTGATATTCGGCAAGTGATTCATAATAATAATGGTCCTTCTGGATTTAAATTGGACCACATTTTTTTCTCCTTCTTTCTTCCTACATTTTCTTTCAGCTTAAAATAAATTCTCAACAGTCATTTACAGAAGTGGGAATCATATGGGAGAGAACATATAGTATCTTGGTTACTTTTCTCTCATTGCTGAGACAAAATACTTGATGCCTGAAATTAAGGAAGGAAAGGCTTATTAAGCTCACAGTTTGTGGAGGTTTCAGTCCATACTCGGCTGGCTCCAGGGCAGAGCGGCACATGGCGGAGGGCGGCAGCTTCGTGGTGGTGGAAGACAGCAAAAGCAAGGAGAGCACAAGGGGAGCAGCAGCGAGCGGCCTCTTTCCCTCCCTTCCGTTGTGTGCAAACTGCCCGCCCCAGGGCAGGTGTAGCACTCACACCCTTAGTTCCAGCGGTGGACTATGTATCAATCAAAAATCTAGAAGCCCGCGCCATGAGTGCATGAGGATTTGGGGGGACATGCAGACACAAACCATAACATACAGGTACTGATGACAGTAACATATTAATCTATACATCAGCTTTGTGGAGAAGAAAATCGAGTGCAGCTGCATGAACATTTTGTAAAATGAAGTAGAAAATATTAAATTGTTTATAATCAGGTGATTGTGCTGGATCCCACAGCCTGGAGAATCAGTGGCTCTAAGCTTAGCCAAATTAAAAGAAAAAAAAAATGGTAATAACGTATCTACCCAGACATAAAGGCTTAGAGAGACACCAAATAGCTGCAGTGAGCAATGTGTATGTCCCACTTAATTGCATTATCTCTAATTCCTGCAACAGCTTTACAAGGTCACAAATGAGAGAACAAATGAGGTAGCCAGCCCAGGGCCATTACAGTCAGTAAGTGTTAAATTCCTTTCTGTGCGGGGTGGGGGGTGGGGGGTGGGGTAGGCTTTGGGAATGTGGTTTAATTAAAGGCTCTTATAATATCTAGCCTGGAAGTAGTTCAGGGTGGGGTTTCTAGTCTATCCAGCTCAACACCCTATCCAAGAAATTCTGGAAGCTGGCAGTTTCTGGGCCTGATTGTGAGTTGATATAAGGGGTTCCCTAAACCCACTGGATGCGGAGACTGGGGTGGGGTGGGGTGGGGTGGGGTGGGAGTGTTCACTGAGGAGTTTTTCGTATGCCCACAAAACCACATATGTGTGTCAAACAGCTGCTGCATAGTCCGTTAGAACTTGGAAACATTTGCTTTTGGCTGAGATGATAGCCCGGTTTGGAACTAGCGGCTCTTCTATGCCTGCCTTGTGATTTTGTGTATCTATAAAAGATACAGAGCAACTGATATTTGATGTATGTGGTAGATTGATATACTGAGAAAGTACAGAGAGTAACTTACAGAGAGTAACTTCTTATTGATGGTGACCAGTGAGTTCTCCGTGCCCCACCCCATCCTGTCCTGAGAACCCATGTCCCTGGAGAGGCAGGCTGGTGTTAGTGTGACAGTGTGGTCCGGCAACAATGCCTACAAGGCCCTCCCTGATCTGTGATAGATTATGTTTATGAAACATAAACTATATGCTGACAATTGCAGTTGATATTATCTTTTATGTCTTGAAACTTGTATTATAGTCATTTTGAAACAGACAGCAGTGGATAGAATGGTATAATAATAACCCCCAGGTGTTCACTGTCCAACTTCAATAATGATCACCTCGTGGTCAGTTCTTTTTTACATACTTGAAGGACGTATTGTTTTGAAGCAAATCTCGGATTTCATGTCATTCGTGAATAGTCCAGAATATGACTCTAGAAGATAGGACTCTTATTATAAATTCTTCATATTTCACAACTGCCCTCTCAGTGCAGTGCCATGGGGTCCAATTCCTAAGTGAAGACTGTGAGACTCAAGGAGGTGAACTGGCTTGATCCAGATCACCCAGTTTGCAGGCAGCAGAGATGACATTCATGCTGCAGGACTCCAGCATCTGCCCTGTTCATCGCCGGCCCGTATGGTTGCCGCCGGTACCTCTGCTGTGGTTGACCCTCACACTACATTACACTGCACTGCGTTCCTGGATCCTGAGGCTAGAAGAGCAAACTTCCAGAGACATGGTCCTCGGTTACCATGAATTTGGTCAAAAACTATTGCTGCAGACGGGGCCTATTTAGGTAGACAGGGCTGTTTTCGCTAGTGTGAGGGATCAGTTTGAAATGTTAATGGAATCTGTTTAGACAGAAAAACTGATAAAACAGTGAACCCATTATGGTGATAGTGTTTAAAATGTTCCAGATACCCATAAGGAAAAAGGACAGAGCAGAAAATACAACTATCACCAAAACAGCTAAAAAGCTTCTTTTGAAATTAATTTTCCCTTCGTTTTCTATCTTGGCAGAAGGACTCCACCTTCCCACTGAGTGTTTTCAGTTGGTTTCTAGCACAGCGAATTGTGTTTATTTGTCTGCAGAATCACATGCTTGCCTCTTCTCCCCGGCCTTTTCTTAAGGTCTCCTGCCCGCTGTGCAGATCTTTCACTGCCAAAAATGCTGTCCTCACCTGGGAGGTGGTTGGCTGACGACACAGAGATGGGCGGCCAGCACTGCCTCTCCAGAGACCTGGCCCCTCCACACACACTTCCAAGCCCACAGGAGAGGATGGAGAGGTTAGATCACTGACCATGGAAAGAACAGTATCATTGCCTTAAGTGCATTCACTTAATCCATCACAGTGTTAAGAACAGAGCAAAAAGCAAGTAAATACTGTTTGTTAATTGATCAAAAGTGTTTTTGCTAGTCCAGGAAATTGATTCTCAAATGTGTGCTTGCCAAAACAAGCTTTTCTGCTTGGTACTTCTTCCCTTAACACTTTCTTTGTCATTGGGAATCATTGACAATGGCTTGATTCTTACTGCCCAGTTTGATCGCAGATGTCAGATAACTGCTGGCTGACCAGCCCCTTAATGCTCTCAGGCATGGAACACCACAAGTGCTGACTGTCACAGTGCAGTAGAAGAAAAGCCCAGAACCCTCCATGGGGTAATCCAGCAAAGACCGCACGCTCCCATTTAGAGAACATGCATTTTCTTTAAACATTTGCTGTTGGAAGTATTTTTACATAGTTTTCTCCTATTGATATGACTTCTGCTTTTTAAAAATGTCTATTGGGGAAAACAGAATAGTACAAGCCACTGAGCTGTTGGAAGGAGAGTCAGCTCAGGGACAGCAAATGTTGGCTCTGTCCCAGCTCCCTCCTGAGCCTGTGGCCGATACTGTTAGTCTCTCAGGCCTTTCCTCTGAGCTTCAGTCCGGGCCCAGAACACTCCTCACATGACTCCAGGAAAACTTTCATCAAGCATAAGGGTTGGTAAGAATGGAGAACTCCGTCTGCCATTTCTTCAGTAAGGCATCTGTAAGGCCCTTCCCACACTAAAGGTCTTTTGCCTGTGGTCACACTAGGTCCCTAACAGCTATTTCTCCTGTTTGACTAAGGGTCTTTCAAGGATGCCAAACCATTTCTGCAAAGCAGATGCCAGAGCAAGTTTTTAAATGTTGATGGTTCATAGAGTATTTGAGGGTCAAACTCTTCCTTTTAACTTACAGCAGGTCACTTGAGTTTGTGCATGGGTTGGTTAGTCAGTAAGGCTACGCAAAGTCATCCTTTTTGGGAGAAATGGGCATAATGCTCAAGAAGAGTAAAAGGAAATCAAAATCCAGGGCCTGTCTTTGAGCAGTTCCTAATCTAGTATGGCTCTTGCATTAAGCTGAATTCAAGTTCAGTGTAGTTTTGTGAAATGAGAAAACAAACATAGGGCTGCTGGGCATGGTGGTGTACACCTGTGTCCCAGCTGGGGGTTGAGGCGGGAGGATTGCTGTCAGTTTGAGGCCAGTGTGGATTACATGGTCAGTTCAAGGGCACTACAAAGCAAGACCCTGTCCCCCCAAAAGAGGAAAGAAAAGAAACATAGTGCCTAGTTACAAGCATCTCATCAGTTGATACACTTCCCTACTTCTTAGGATGTGCGGAGGCGTTACAAGAACAGTACTTCCTTGACAGAAGCTGTTTTAAATGGTCATGACAGTATTATACATGATGTATTGCACAGTGGGGATATTGGTAACTATCTATTACAATAGTTTTTTTGGTCTTTTTGAGGCAGGATCTCACTATACAGTTCAGGTTGGTCTTGAACCCACTTTGTAGCCCAGGTTGGCCTTGAACTCACATGGATCCTCCTGCATTAGCCTCCTGAGTAGACAGAGGCTGCATAGGTGGCTCTCTCTCTCGGAAGATTGACAGAGGAAGTCAGGCTGTCTCAAGGTGGTGAGATCCGGCTATGTGTGCATTAGTGTGGGTTTCTTTTTTCTTAGCTTTTTTTTTTTTTTTTTTGCGGTACTGGGGATCAAACTCAGGACCCTGTGCTTGCTAGGCAAGCGCTTATTCCACTGAGCTATATCCCCAGCCCCCTGTGTGGGTTTCTTTTTTAACCAACAGTACATTCTTGTGCAAGGAAAAGTCCAATCCACACACTGTGGAATGCTTTGATGTAACTCAGTAAGGACAGACAGAGGCATTTTTCCACTTACAAGGCACAACTATATCCTGGGTATTGGGGGAGGGATGAGAGAAAAACGCAGAGAGGTCAGACAGATTGGCCAAGTGTTTTAAAAGTCCCGTAAGATTTAGAGACCCTGTCCTCTAAAGGTGTATCTTTACTATTAATGCTTATGTAAAAGTCATACTGCGGCTGAGATTACTTGCGGCTTGCTATTCATTACTTCCTGCATCTTTTTAGATGTCTTATAAAAAGAGGTCCACAAAAATCATTTGCTTGTTCCTTGGGAATGCCGAGTGGAATTCTCTAGAGGAGTGGCAGGTGAGGCGGCGGAGTGAGTTGGGGAATGAATGTGGCTTTTCAGTGGACAGGGCTCCCTTTGTCAAAGGGAGAAGTGGGTGATAGAGTTGAAACCACAAATGCTGACCTTGAACTTTCTGGTAACATTGAGTTCTTGTGTCTTTGTCTTGGTTACTTTTCTTTTGTTGCTGAAACCTAATACTCAACGCCCAAAACTGAGGAAGGACAGGGTTATTTAGCTTACAGTTTGTGGAGGTTTTAGTCCATACTGGGCTGACTCAGAGTCAGGGTGGCACACGGCAGAGGGCAAATGTTCATGGTGGCAGAGCACAGCAGAAACAACCAGCAAAAGGGAGGGATGGCGGCAAGCAGGCTTTTTTTCTCCCTTACATTGTTTTTTGTTTTGTTTTATTTTGTTTTGTTTGTCTTTTTGAGACAGGGTCTCGCTATGAACTTCAGGCTGTTGAGCTTACTTTGTAGCCCAGGCTGGTCTCAAACTCGCAACAATCCTCCTGCCTATAGCCTCCCGAGTGCTGGGGTTACAGGCATGCGCCACCATGCGGTGCTCTCTCCCTTACGTTGTAAACAGCCTACCCCCACCGAGGGGGCATGTAGCTGTCACATAATCTCCATGCCCGCCTCTTCCACAGGCTCAAGATGTGTACAAAGTAAGCACCCTGGCTTCCTGCTGAGTCACTCAGCCAATCCTCTAGACTCCCCAGGTTGACACAATGTATCAACCATAACAGTCTTAGCCCTTAAGATCTGTGAACTGGCCCAGAAAGCTTTTTGCTGGTACTGTACCCTTTGTTTCCTAATGGCATTCTGGGGACAAGGATACTCTTTTGGCTTTGAATGTTAAACTTATGATAAATTTATATAATATTGGCTTAAACCTCAAAAGTGACATTTGGTAGAACTTCAATCATAACACTTGTCCTGGGCGTGGTAGCACACGCCTTTGATCCCAGCACTCGGAAGGCTGAGGCAGGAGGATCCTTGCTGGTTTGAGATCAGCCTGGGTTACAAAGTGAGTTCACAAGGATCCTCCAGCCTCAGCCTCTGGAGTGCTGGGATTGCAGGCATGCGCCACCACGCCTGGTTTATAATATAGCTTTGATAAAACAGTTTTCAGTTGAACTAACTTTATTTCCATAGTCCACTTTGAGGAAAAGGCATCAAAATGTAGACAAATCAAATGCTATAAGGACTTTTATTCAAACGCGCCTTAGGTGTTGGTTACTGTAGATATGGCCCAGTATTTATCAGTTGCTGGGCCTCCATTAGCCAAGCTGCATATTAATGTAGACTGTTCGCAAATTATTAAAGTTGTATTCACTTCCCCACTTAGGAAAATGGACTCATATTTTATTTTATTTTTTATTATTTTAAAGACAAAAGAATGGAGACATATAAACCAGAATAACACATAAACAATACAGGAAATACAAAATTATATAGAAAATAGTAGGGAATTAGCACTGGATGTTGTATTACACAATGTTATCTTCATATTAGTTAACACATAAACATTAAAGGAAATACCAAATTATAGAGAAGATAGTAGGGAATTAGCATATGGATGCTGTATAATATAAAGTTATCTTCACATCTGTTAACACAAAAACAATAGAGGAAATACAAAATTATAGGGAACATAGTAGGGAATTAGCACTGGATGTTGTATTACATAGTTATCGTCACATTAGTTAACACAAAAACATTAAAGGAAATACCAAATTATAGAGAAGATAGGGAATTTGCACTGGATGCTATATAATATAAAGTTATCTTCATTTCTGCTAATACAAAAACGACTGAGGAAATACAGAATTATAGAGAACATAGAAGGGAGTTAGCTCTGGATGCTGTCCTACGTAGTGTTACCTTCACCTTTGTTACTCAGTTACACAGATGATGGCCCATTTGATCATTCAGTTTTTCTCCTCCCTCATCTCCATTGCCCTACCACTCAATCAGTCATCTTCCCTGTGATAATAACTGTACTTTGGGTTTATTTATACCCTCGGACTCTCACCTTGGGAAGAGACATGGCTGCTTCCAATTATGCTATAACATACACGGGTGTATACAAACTGCCATGGTCGGAGGTGGAAAAGCACCCGTGCCCACAGCGGACCACCTGGCTCCGCCCCGTCGCTGCAGTGTTGGGGGGCCTGGTCGAGTCCACGGGACACCCACAGCGGACCGCCCGGCTCTGCCTGGACTCGTATTTTAGAATGATTTCCACTAAATGAGCTTGAAACACAAAGCATTTCTTCAGCAACATAAAGAAGCACGTGGGCTGGGGAGCCGGAGTCCCCAGCTCCAGATTTTTGGCTCCACCACCTTTTGTCTGACTTTGGGCAAAGGACTTTACCTTTGTGCTCATCTCTGCCACAGCTAAAAGCAGTAGACTCCTGTTTCACGTAGCTGCAGGAGTAAATGAGCCAACGCGCAAGTGAGCTGATTTACAGGATGAGGCTCGCGGGGAGGACGTGCTCGATGCGTGTTATGGTAATTACCACCAGCATCAGGATAACAGGAACCCTGGGTGAAGGAGGGGGAAGACAGCCTTCCGGTTTCTAGTGTGAGTCCCTAAGTGGCGTCTACCGGAGTTAGGAACGGTACAGAAGTACGAGCAGTGGGGGAAGTTTGCTTCTCATTCCCTTTTGAAAGTGTTCATTTTGAGATACTGTGGTTATAGCCGAGCGGAGAGACCAGGAGGACATTGGTCATGCCCCATTCCAGGTAATTATGTTTTCTTCATATTGCAGATCCCTTCTTTCATCTTCATATGGAACTTTTCTTTCCCATACTGGGGACTGAACCTAGGGAGGCCCTGAGCTACATCCCCAGCCCTTTTTTTTAAATTTTGAGACGAGGTCTCCATAAGTCACTAAATTGCCCAAGTTGGCTTAAATTTGTGATACTCCTGCTTCAGCCTCCAAGAGTGCTGGGATTACAGATGAGTGCTTATCAAAACCAGCTTCCTGTGGGCTTATGAGCGCTGCACAAAACTGAATTCTACTTGCTTCATATCCATCTGAATGTTAATGAGTCATGTGAATAGACTTTAGGCAAGTATTTGATTCACTAAGGGGCTAGTTGCTTTCTAAAGGCCCAAATTTGTTATGTAAGGTAATGGACCAATGTATAAATACAGATGCAAATATGCTATGATAAAAGACACATCGAGATTTTTTAAATATAGAAACCAGGAAAGGAAAGGACAGTATAACTGTATAACTCCTGTATATCTTTCTTTTACCCATCATTTACCGTTTGTTTGTTTGTTTGTTTGTTTGTTTTGAAATAGGGTCTTGCAATGTAGCCCAGGCTGGCTTCAAACTCCTGGCAGTCCTCCTGCCTCAGCCTCCTAAGTGCTTGGGTTGTAGGTGTGCACTGCCATGCCCAACTATTGTTGTTTTTCAGTACATGTTTGCAGTACGCACGGATTGCATTCATTGTGAGGAGCTGGCACATGTGTGCATAACACAGCTTAATTCTTTTCTGTGGTCTCTTCCCTTCTGCTCACTACTGTATGTCAAGCACCATTCCAGGTGCAGGGGCTACAACAGTGAGCAAATCAGAGGTCCCTGTGCAAGTGGACACCCACATTCTGGGCCAGCAGTGAGGTGAGGAAGCACAGACAATGTACGTAATCAGTAAAGAATATACCAGTAACCTCATACCCATTAGGACAGGTGCAATCAAAAAGACAGAATGAGCGCTGATGAAAGCGGGGAGACCAGAACACTTGCACACTGCCGATGGGATACAGAGGGTCGCAGCCACTGTGGAAAGCAGTGGCAGTTCCTCAAACCAAGTATAGGATCCAGCAATCCTGCTTCGGGGTATGTGTGTATTAAAAGAATTGGAAGGCTGGCCTTGAAGAGAGATTTGTACACCCGTGTTCCTTGCAACATTATTCACAGTAGCTAAAAGGTAAAACCTAATTGCTCAGGGATGGGTGAATAGACATGTGGTATGTGTATGTAATGGAGCATTACTGAGTCTTGAAAAAGGAAAGAAGTTCTCAAACATGCCACAACATGGATGAACTGTCAGACATTATTCAAGTGAAATGTCAGTCACAAGATGAGAAATGCTTTATGATTTTTCAGGGATACAAGGTTCCAGAGTAGTCCAGTTCATACAGGCAGCAAGTGGAGAGCTAGTTACCAGAGACTAGGACAGAGAGAGGAATGAGGAGTTGCTTAAAGAGTTCTAGTTTGGGAAGATGAAAGAATTCCAGAAGTTGGTTGTGCAGCAGTGTGAATGTACTTAACACTGCTGAACTGTACACTTAGAATGGTGATGATGAATTTCATGTGTATCTCACCACGGTGGTTAAAAGTATGAGAAAGTCATATATTGTCACAAAATGATAAGTGCTGTGTAAGACAATCCAGGGGATGAAGATAGGGACGGTAAAAATGCATCATTAAACCAAGAGGATGCTTGGGAAGCTTCCTTGAAAGTGCTGGAAGGAGTTGTCTCCTGAAGGCTGTTGTAATCTGTGTCCAAATCTTCCACGTGTGCCGTGCCATGCCTGGGCAGTGAGCGTGCAGCATGTACCCGTAAAGTGTACCTCGGTGGCGTAGGCATTTCAGCTTGATTGGAAAGACAATCCAAGCGCTCGGAGCATTTCTACAGGTTGTAATCAGGTGTCACCTGAGACTTGAGGTTGTGTTACTGTAAAGATAAATGGTTGTTCTATGTGGCCCCTTCTGAAATCAAACTAACCTAGAAGTAAAAACCAGGAGTTTGATTTTTCAGTTACTCCAAAGTTTCCATGTGGTCATTTAGCCTAAGGAATCATAGCTTCTTGGCAGCTGAGGAAACATTCTTTTCTACAGTGAATTTTACTTCTTGAGACCTTTGTAGGACTGTAATTTTCAAAGCTTTAGCTGACCTTCCTGTCAACTCCTAAGTAGGAAGGACGCCTCAAATGTGCTCATTTTAGTTATTCTCTATGTGATAGGTCATATGGCATGGGATAGTGAGTGAGCTACTTTTAAAAATTCTGTGACCCAGACATATTTTATTATGAATTTATGAGGCCGGCATAAGCAAGTACCAACTTGCCATCATTTAAGCCAATACTTTGTACCCTTAAAAAAATTGAAAGAGGTTTTATCATTGGATTCTTTTTTTTTGGTAGTGGGAATCGAACTCACAACCTTGTGCTTGCCGGGCAGGCACTGTGCCGCTGAGCTATATCCCCGGCCCATCATTGGATTCTTGATCTGATTTTCCCACGTATCAATTTTTAACCTCACTTTCCCAGTTCTACTAGAAAGAAGTACAGTAAGCCTGAAACTCTACTTTGGAGTGAGGAAGAAATCACCCCCTCTCCATTCCTCTCATTGAAATTGGTAGGAATTAACATCTATGGATAGGCCAGTCCTGTCCCTGGCCAGGGATCCTGAAGCTGCACTAATAACCATTCAAAACACACACAGCTGTTTGTGACCTCGCCAGGTTAAAGCTGAAGAATGTTGACCAAGATTCCAGGGGAAGTAGAAACTTGCTCTCTGTCCTTTCTATACTACAGCAAAAAGCCTTGCTTTGCTGAGAAAAGCACAGCACCAATCTCAAAAATTCCTTCCCACTCTAGTTTTGGGTAACTCATCCATCCAGTGTTTGATTTCCTGTAGTTATGAACAACAAAATGTATGTGGGGTACATGTGTCTTGGAGATTGAGCTCCAGGTCATGTGCATGAATTACACCCCAGCTCTGGACAACATTCTTATAAAATTATTGGTATAAGTGAAGTACTTTGGATAATTTAACAAGAAAGAGGAAGAACATTTTCCTAGTTCTTCATACAGTCACAGCTGGCTACCGAGCTCAGGGAACACATTTTCTGTATCTCTAGTTTCCCACGGCACACGTGATTGGTGAGAGGATTAGGGTTAGGGTTCAGCTTCTTTACACCCACAGTGCTGAACTGATAACACATGGGGCTTTAGTGACCACTAGGTGTGTACTGTTATCAACAAGTACGTATTATTGGATGGTGACGTCAGTACTTAGAGAAAAGGAAAGTGTAGCAGATTCAATGGGCATTCATTAAAGGTCCGTCCTGGGCAGCCATCTGTGCCAGGCTCTAAGTGGGGAGCAGAGGGACTTTAATACTATGCAGCACATAACTTCCCCTGTGAAACTTATGGCTGGCTAGGGTCACTGAGAAAGTACCCAGCAACTACAGAACAAGGTTGTATGTGGTAGGAAAATCTAACTGATGGTAACCCGCAGATGGCGGGAGATGGGTGAAGGCAGTGCTTTGACTTGGTAAGAGGGCAGGCATGGAAGGACCGACATCTGATCCCTCAGAGGGAGATGAACAGCCTTCTGAGACGGAGATGGGAAGGCAGCCATCTCAGGTAAAGAAGCCTGACTAGACCTGGGCAAAGACTCGAAGAGGAATCCTCCCCTAGTTATAGATCCGAGAAGAAGACGTGGACACTGCAGCCTTGTTTGTCACAGTGAAGAAACAGTCTCCATGCATATTCACAGGAGGACGGAAAAATAAATTGTGGTATAGTCACACAGTGGAAAATGGCAGAGAAAATTAAATAGAAAATCACACAGGACTTGCTGTAGAAAAAAACCACAAACCATATTAAATAAAAGAAGGCTACAGAATGTGGACTACAAAGCTCGTATAAAGGTTAAAATATCCAAAACAGTATGTACTGTTTATGAACATGCAGTTTTACACTGCTTATGTGTGAAGACACCGAGAATGAAAATCTCCCAGTTTGGTCCCTGGTGACTACTGCTGGTAGAAGAGAAGGGAAGCTGGGTTTCCACTGTGTGTTTTATACACAGAACTGAATAAGACAGATGAACACTCGTATATATGTATATATACACATGCATATGCGCGAAAATCTAAAGTGAACGTGACTTGCTAAGATTTAACACACAGTGGTCACATTATCCTCTGTACTCTTCTACTTGAAATACTTCATAATTTTAAGTTGAAGAAGGGAGTCTCAGTGTGTGTTTAGGAATAAACAGGATGTAAATATGGAGACTTTTGCACTTCAATAACATGGCCTTTGGTAATAAATATTTTAGGAGCCAGGAGTTTCATGACAGTACTTATTCTTACCATATGGGATCTACCCCGACATGTTCTGTTCCACTGACTCTCTTCTGTCTGGCATGAAATCAGAAGGTAGGAGGTGCCTCCTGCCTGCAGATTTAGATTAGGGCCAGGTCATGGGAGGCTTGGCTACTAGCCTCAGGAGTGTGAGCTTTTGTTGGCAGAAGGAGGACCACCAGTGGCTTTTGGAGATGTTATTTTATGAGCTGAACTTTAATCAAAAGCAGATCTACTAGGGCCAAAGATGAGAAGATCCAAGATGAAGTTAGGAAGGTATCACTGAAAGGGCAGCTGGGAGAGGACAGGAGTATGCAGAAGTAAAAAAAGGAACAGGTTTTAGATATGCACTGAGTGAAAAAAAATTTAATGATGAGTTTAAGTGAAAGTGGAAGCAAAGGGTAAATTTCACTCTTGTTCTTAAGTCTTGGTGACCAGGAGGTTGGTCATATCAATAACAGAACTAAGTGTGTGTATCAGGAGAACTTTGTCTTTAAATAATTTTTTTTTGAGACAAGGTCAAGGCTGGTCTTGAACTCATTGTGTGCCCAGGCTGGCCTCGAGCTCCCAGCAATCCTCCTGCCTCAGCCTCCCAAGTGCTGGGATGACAAGCATATGCCACCATCCCCAGTGTTTATAAACAGATTTTTATGGAGAAATCCCGGTTAAAAGTCATGAAGTCATAATGTTCTCATAATTGTGTGACTTCTCATAGCACTGCACTGTACCTGGTGAGCAGGAAAAAAGTGAAATTAGCTCAATTATATAATCAGGGTGGAGCTTGGCAGGCAGGTCCTGCACATGTCGGGGCTGGGGCGTGAGAAGTGCAAGTGAAACGGGCGGCACCCGGTCAGGTCCGTGATGGGGGGGCACGGGGGTCAGATGGAGCAGCTGGACTAACACAGATGAAGGGTGTGGGCGCTGGCGGTTACGGTGAGCCCTAAGCCCGGGCTAGCAGGTGCGAGGAAGTATTACGGAGGAGAGTCGGGAGTATCGCAGGTTGCAATCAAAAAGGAAGAGTTTCAGAGTTGAGCGGCTGGAGCAAATGAACTGAGTGGTGAGTAGTTCCTACCCTCGCAGGAGCTTCAGACCAGACGGGCGGGCAGCTGTAATACGGCAGGAATGGAAGCCGTAGCGCCCCAGTCGTTCTTGGTGACATCTGAACTGAGCAGATTGACTTTCCAAATGAAGCCCCTATATGGAATACCTAAAGGATCTTTTGGTTTGTTTTCATTTTTTGGGGGAGGTGGGGGTACTGGGACGGAATGCGGGGCTTTCACGCAGAGTTACATCCCCAGCCCTTTTTCATTTTTTGAGGTAGAATCTCATTCAGTCTTGAAGGTGGCCAAGCTGGGGTTGAACTTGCCATTTTCCTGCCTCAGTCTCCTAGAGTGGTGAGTTGATAGGCATGCACCACCACACCTGGCTACGACTAAGCACTGTTTGAGCAGATCAACTATTTATTATGAATTACTATTTCAAATCATGAGAAAGTTGAAACTGGGAAATTGGGTGGGGTCTTCAATCAGGTGGGGATCCTTCGTGGCATATCCTGGGAAAAGAGGCCCTGGGTGGTGACAGCCACTCATGGGTGACAGCCAGCATTCCTCATCTGTTATCAGCTCAGAGGCAAGTAGATGCCCCCATGTCGTCTAGCACTTGCCTTCCATTCGCAGCTGGCTGACTTACTGAGACACAGTGATCCAGCTGGACTCCTGAAATGCAGGAAGCAGAGGTAGTGAGGTCGGCCATATATTACTGCTGGTTTGGTGTAAGGCTTTGAATAGATCACTTAAATTCTCTGGGCCTCAATCTCACAATCGAGTAAAATAAACTATATTTCTAAAAATGTCTTGAATAACTTCCTCACCGTGAATTTCAGATTATGATGTAGTGGAAGACACATGTACAGCCAGTTACAGTATAATGCTAAGAGCACGACTGAATAGTTAGTTGTGTGCCCCAAAGTCCATGTGTTGATATCCGAAGTCCCAGGGTGAGGGTATGAGGAGGTTTTGTGATACGAGTAGGTCATCAGATGAGTGGAATTAATGCCTGTGTAAAAGAGTAGAGCGCTCTCAAGCCTCTTCTGCCACGTGAGGACACAGCTAGAAGACAGCCACACATGAAGTAAAAGACCTCACTGGGCATCAGACATGCTTGACTTTGGACTTCCCAGCCTCCAGAACCATGAGGAATGAATGTCTGCTATTTATAGACCACCTCGTCTACAGTGTTTGGTTACAGCATCCTGCATGGACTAAGATACCAGGTCTAAAAGGACATGATCAATTGTGCTTGAGGCTGCTGCCGCATTTCACAGAAGAGGTCCTATCTAGGACGGAAGTGGAGAGAAGCCAACTTAGGCACAGAAGGTTACAGTAACATTGGCAAAACCAAGTGATGAGCTTGTTCAGGGAACCAGGACACACTGTTCTGCCTTTTTCTATGCAAAAAGACATTAGGTCTCATTCTCTCCAATGTTATTTATTTTACATTTCTTTTTTCTGCCTGGTCTCTCCATTTCCTGAATCTTTGCTTAGGCATTGTTGGGCATATACATAGCAGTGGTAAGAGATGAAAGTCCAAATATGTGTGGTTAGTTAGAAGTCCAATTAGCAATTTAAATATTGTTCAGAGTATCTACCGACTAGATGAACCACATACAGATAAACAATGTCCAATTCAAAGTTTTTTTTTTCCCTTTTGAAAAATGCTCCACATTTTTATTATCTAAGATCTTACTGCTCCTACCTTTAGAAGCAGGCAAAGGATAGTTTTATTTTACTTTGTCTTGGAATAATTATTATCTATTCGTGAATTCTAAGGTAAAATCGCCTTTACTCTGGTAGTCTGCTGACAGGAGAGGATAAGCAAGTTAGTGCTCCTGTCTCAAGGAACCTGCAACTCAATAGGCAAAAGGTAGGCAGAAGAGACATAGCGGTGAGATAGTGTGGGACACTGCACTTAGTGAAACAGGGAATAAGTAAGTTCAGGGGAAAAGAAAACAAAATGCCCTGGAGAAGGCTTCCTGGGTCCTCAGATTTGAGCTAAGGCCTTGGGGATGTCTCAGGAGAAACAGTGGAGTGGCCCTCGGGAGTCACTGGGAACCTCAGCAGAAGGCACGTTCTCAGCTGCAGAAGGGTTCGTGTTAACTTCAATGTTGTTAGGGAATGCAGCAATCTATGTGATGCCCTAAGCTCCGGCTTCATTTGTTACCAGGTTCTTTGCTATAGGAAATACATTCCACGATGGATTTTCTGTCTCTGGAAATCAGCAGCAGCCTGCAGGGTTCATTTGGGCTGGCCCAGGTTCCAGGAGGTTTGCATATTAGTGGAAGCTTCTTGGCAGCTAGAGGCTGGATCCAGCTTCCAGACTGGAGCCAAATTCCACCTAATGAAACCAGACAGTACACTCTGATGGAAAGTCCAAGGGGACGTTTATCCCTAGGCTTAATTTGCAGGAATCTCAGACAGCAGAGCTTACGTTTACCCAAACGAGGGCTCAAAAATAATCCTCAGCCAGTTAGACCTGTTGATTGGTGTTGGATTGCTCAATGTGTTCTAAATTTCCCAGCTCCTCTGAATTCTCCCACCTGACAGGCAAAACACAGATGCTGTTTATTCCATGGGGTAGATGGCTTTTCAGCGCTTTTATTTTGAAAACTGTACCTGCGCAAGTGAGATTAGCGGAGATGTGGGAGGATAGGGAAGTGACAACAGTCAGGAATTCTAGCTAGAGCGCTCCATACAAAGCAAGAGAAAAAGGGACTCAGAGGAACTGCTCTGCTTGTTTCCCCAGGAGCACAGCAGCAAATAAAGGTTGTCTTTTCTCTTCCTTGTTATAGGGAGCCGCAGAGGAAAAGATTCAGAGTAGCGGTCACTGAGCCCAAAAGGGGATGTACATTCCCGCTGTATCTGGGGCACACAGGTGCACCTCACCTCATAGGCAGGGATCGGTCCATGCCACAAACCCACATGGTCTGGGACTGATTCGCTTACTAGGGCCTTTGAGGTTTGTATGCAATAGGAAAAGTCTCTTGACAATACTGTATGGGGGCTGGGGGTATAGCTCAGTGGCATAAGCGGTTGCCTGGAAAGCACAAGGTCCTGAGTTCGATCCCTGGTACTGGAAAAAAAAAAAAAGACAATACTGTATGGAACACAGGCTTTCCCAGCCTTGGTGAACAAGACTGCTGCATTAACATACGTGACAGGTTTTACCCCCTGTAACACCCCATAACCATTAATTTACATTATAGCAAACATGGCCACTTTACTCTTAATAATTTTATTAGTGTGGTACACTAATTATCAAATTCAAAATCCACAGAATGCAGATATTTATGTGTTTCTTTATAATGCTTAATTGTTGACTAAAAGTTTTTTACCAAAATTTTTCTAAATTTTATTAAGGCTATAAACCTTCAGATTAAAGAAGTTCAGTGAATCCCAAATACAGTAAAAAATCATACAAAATCAGTTCCTATATTGTTTATAAATAGATACAAATGATCAGATCAATAAATAGCAATGGCAAGGTTTAACAGAATTCAGGACAGTGACTATGAGGGCTGGGAGTTTAATTTGGTAAAGTGCATCTTACCAACTAGTCATGTTTCACTAATTTTTGCATATTGATATCAAAAATCCCTCTCTGCATGTAGTGGATTGACAACTGGTGGTCAGCTTAGAACCCCCAGCTGGACTGAGTAAGCGAGGCGCTGGGTGCGGGAGGCCACCTGGGGACTGCTGCCGGCAGCATGAGAGGCGGAACTGGAGAAGGAGAGAGGCTGCTGGGAGCAGAGAAAGGGTTTTGAGAACTAACAGGCTGTTGGGAACTGAAAGGCTGTTGGAGATGGTAGAAGCTGTAAGGAGCTGTTGATTCTTTTGGAGGAGCTTGCCGTGCTGGCCTTCCTGGTGAACTTGGCTGTTTTCATCCTCCAACAAGCTCGGGGACTTGGTGGCACTGCGAATAGCTTCGGTTCACTTCGGGGAAGCTCTGATCCTCACTTCCTGGCTCCGGAGGGGAAGAAGGTGCACAGCTCAGTCTCCTGAAGAAGCTTGCTGCATTGGCTTTCCTGATGTGAACTCTGCTGTCTTTACCACTGCAGGAGCTCGGGACCTCACTGTTGCTGAGGATGGCTGTGGTACCTTCTGGGGGAGCTCTGGTTCTTTGAGCATTGCTTCCTGGCTCCAGTACAGATCCCCCATCCTGCTGGCACAGACTCCCTAGATTCCACCACTGACCTTTGGGCCTTCACAGCAGATCCATGAAACAGGCCTGCATGAGATATTGTCGTGGGCTCTGGGCCTTCAGTTGGATTCGTGGGAGGCATTGTTATAAGCTCTAAGTCTTCAGCTGGACTCATGCAGGACATTATCACGGGACCCAGGCCCTCAGCTGGATTCCTGGTCTATAGTGTGTGGACAGATTTCCTGCACTCTTTTGTATATCATTCTTTTGGTGGCTATTATAATCATACAAAATATGTATTATAAATAATCATATAAAATATGTACATATTATTATATGTTCTCCCTTGCAAAAATATCCCCCAAACCAGCACACTGCAGAATACTTTATTTTTCTAATTGCAAAATAGAGTTCATTGTTTAAAAGATACTCCAATAATTACATCTGTCCTAGAAGTAACATTCCTTATAACCCACCACCTAACAATAGCAGTAATGGGAAGGGACCAAGAGACCAAGGGGGTGACGGGGAGGGAAGGGGACACAAAAAGAATTACATTGTGTCCTGGATATGCAGCACCCCCTCACAATGCATATACTCATGTACTGCATTTCTTTTTTTTTTTTTTTTTTTTTTGTGGTACTGGGGATCAAACTCAGGACCCTGCGCTTGCTAGGCAAGCGCTTATTCCACTGAGCTATATCCCCAGCCCCTCATGTACTGCAAACATGTACTAAAACTCATTTTTAAAATAGCAGTGTTAGGGCTGGGGATATAGCCCAGTGGCCTAACCGCCTGCCTGGCAAGTGTAAGGTCCTGAGTTCAATTCCCAGTACCAAAAAATACATAAATAAATAAAATAGCAATGCTGTTCAGATCATATATACATCTGTAATTTTTTTGTGTTGTATTTCAATGTTTACAAAGTAGGACATACACTGTTACTCTGCTTTTTCCTTGCAACAATCTTTTTCATTTATTTAACAAATCTTTTGGCGCACGTCTCATGTGCATCACTGTTCTAAGTGCAGAGGTGGAGAACACAGGAAAAACAGCAGAATATATGTATATATATATTTTATAAATTTCACGTGTATCTTTCCATAAGTGTAGATAAACTATGTAATTATTTAGTAACTAGATACAATTCTTTTGCATAGACGTAGTGTAATTTACTCAGTCTTTTTTCTGGGATGGTGTGATACCATGTGTCACATTCTCCTTAACAGAGAGGAAATATAAATTGATCTTTGGTGAATGCAAATCCATGTTGAAGTGATCTCTGCTAGTAGGATTCTGCTGCCTGTGCTACTCTTTAAAATATGACTTCATGAACAGTGATATAATTCTTGGCAAAAGAGGCTACAGAGATCAGTCCGTGGTGCGCAGCAGGCTCTCTCTTGATGGATGACTACGGAGGATCCTGCAGACTGCTGAGATGGTTTCTGATTCCACTGCTGTCTCCAAGTCAGCTCAGAGCATGGCTCCAGCCCTTGTAAATGTGCATCACGGTGCCATCTGGGCTTCTGCTCCTTCTCAGCCGTTCATGGTTATGCAGTGATGTGTGAGGCTTGCCTTCTGGGATTTTTAGGAAGTATTTCTTGTCCCTTTGATGGGAATTGCTGTTTTTTTCTTCCCGGTCCAACAGTTAGCAAGCCCACCTTCCTGCCGTGTGTTTGAGTCCTGCATACACCAACATGAGGTAGTGTCATGGGGTCTGTTTGTTGGTGATTCCAGTACCCTGTGATGTTTAGTACAAAGCAAAACAATGCAGGTGAACTATAAAACTGTACAGTAGTAGAGCTTACATAGATTGTACCCACATTTTATGGAGAAGGACACTGAGGTACCGAGAGGCAAATTGACTTTTTTAAAGTCACAGTTAGCTGTAGAGCTGGAACTAGAAGTTAGAATTTCTAATTTCTTTTTCCTTTTTTTGGATTTTTGAGATAGGGTCTCACTATGTAGTTCAGGTTGGCCTTGAACTCACTATATAGCCCAGTCTGGCTTCAAACACATGGCAATCCTCCTGCCTCAGCCTCCTAGGCACTGGTATTACAGGCACATTCCACCACACACAGCCTTGACTTCTAACTTCTCCAGTGTTCATCCCAGGAATCAGGTATATAAAGTTTGTGGTATGATCATATAAGATCCTTGCAATAGGTCAGGGAACACCATTTCTTTGGAACACTTCTATGTGGCCTCCAGTTAAAATGTCCTCTGACAGAACTATGCCAGTATCTCAAATGTGCAGGTTTTATTTAATTTTCCACTTTGTTTATCTGGTGGAGACTTTGTATAGCATCCAACATGTGAATAGAGTTCCGTGGCCATCCTTCATGTCAGTGTGCTTTCTGCTTGCAGGCTGATGTGTGACTTCTGTCTTTAGGGTTATGATGGGAATGTACTCACTGTGCCTGTTCTGCAAAGACAGGCCGAGTGACCTGCATGTGAAATGAAAGCGGCCCATCAGGTTTATGATCGCATCGGCCTGGGCCACAGGCTCACTCAGATGGCTTGGCAGATTCCGTGCAGATTTTCTAGAAGTCACATTTTCTTCTCTTGGAGGGTACCATCATCTGATTTACAAATAAACTCAGCTCCAAAGAACCGAATATTGCAGTAAGAATTGTTTTTGTTAAAGCCATCTGTAAATTATCATTGTTAATGAACCAAAGCAGCGTTGCAGCAGCAGATCTGAAATTGAATATCATAAAAAAATAGTACGGTTTAGTCTCAGGGTGCAGTTTTGGAGGGCATGGTGAGTACGAGCACACACTCTGGAGTTAACTGCTTGCGGTGAACCTGTTAGACCTGCCAGGCATTATGCACTTAATCTCTGTCCTCCGAGTCCCCCAGTGGAAAACAAAGATGATGATAACAGTAAGGGGTGTGGGTGCTATCGGGGAAGTTTAAACGGTGCCGTGTTTACAAAGCACCGAGGACACCATTGGGCATGTATTAAAACTATAGAAGACTTCGCTGTTGTTCTGAGTATACATTTTTGTTCCAGTCATCTATTTATTCAACAACAGATTATTGCAACATCTTGTTGTGCTAGGCCCAGTGATAGATAATTAAAAAAAAAAAAGACTTCCAGCCCTTGAAGAATCTTATTTAGTGCTCAGAGAAACGTGTAATACAAACCATTAACACTCAAGGTATACAGGAAGAAAAATACTAAAATGGAGTAAAACAGTTGTATAAGCGCAGTTTTTTGTCTCACAAAACTGAAGGCTGGACTGGGGATTTAGCTCAGCGGCACAGTGCCTGCCTGGCAAACATGAGGTCGTGAGTTCGATTCCTGGCACCAAATAAAATAAAACAAAACTGAAGGCTAACTTTGAGAACGACAGGAAGAATTTGGAGAGTGGTAGAAATAACTAAAAAGGAAAAAGCTCTTGGTGAATGCCCACCAAGAGAGGAAAGAAGCCCACCATGCTTTCTCTGTCTTACATTTATATACTGCAGATGGGGGGGTTCTTTCAAATAAAATGAGTTCAAAAGAGTTAAAAAAGAAATGGGTTACCTTGCATTTCTAATGTTTTCTCAAAGTTTCCTTCAAGTTGAAGTCCTAGGTAGGAAGGAGCTGTTAACTAACCTGCATATCTTCTTCCTGGGAGGAAAGGCCCTCATCTGCCTCTTTATCGTACCTTTTATCCCTTTTGTGTTTTCTTCACATATTTAAGCTTGAGCAGCTGCTTGAGCTTGTTTTTTTTTTTTTTTTTTTTTTTTTTTTTTTTTTTTTTTTTTTTTTTTTTTTTTTTTTTTTTTTTTTTTTTTTTTTTTTTTGCGGTACTGGGGATCGAACTCAGGACCCTGCGCTTGCTAGGCAAGCGCTTATTCCACTGAGCTATATCCCCAGCCCTTGAGCTTGTTTTTAATGGTGGGCTATTTTCCTTTCTGGGATCCTCTCATTAGGCTTGTCTGACTGCATTCACAGAGTAACTAAGCTACTCTACGTCCCCTCGTGAAGAAGTGTCCCTAACTGCCATTAGAAAAAAATCGGTGAAGTTCACTCTGGCTGCTTCTAGCTAAGAGAGGTCAGCGTAGGGGAGGTGACAGGGATTTTCTTCAGAGAAATAATCTAAGTACCCACCTTGTGATTTTGTACCCATCTTCTAATTTTGCTCTGTAAAACTTCCTTTGAAAAGTGAGCTCACTGGCACCCCACTTTTGGATCCCCACCTGTCTCTCAGGAGCTGTCTTCCTCAACGGATCTTTCCTACTCTTAACCTCTGTTGTTCCTTAGAATTCATTCTTTGATTTTGAGGAATACAAACTCAGCATATCTGACTTCTAGCAGTTTGGAAGTTACATTTAGTTTCTCTATATCATGTGGAGGTTCCACCAAGATAATTAGAAAGAGGTAAAAGTTTGCCTTTGCTGCTTGGGTTCTAGATGACTTGTTTCGGTAATTAGAAATTGTTATCCTTGTCAATTGCTTATGCCTGCAATTGCTATGTCTTGTCTTTTTTATTTATCATCTTGTTTGTTAAAATGATGATAAATTTAAGTTGAGAACATGGAAAGATGATGTTTCTTTGATGAGACATTGTACTTTTGCAGGTTTGGCTTGTTTAGACTATTACGGTTTTGTTGTCTTAGACAAAAGCGCTAAGGAAAAGTAATGTTAGAGTGACCCCTAGTGGACATCATTGATACTAATCAAAATTATATTTATAAAATGCTGTAAAATGGGTCTTTTAATGAAATCTAGTTTATATTTAGGAAATATACATGCCTATTAACAAATCATGGGACTCTAACTGCCAGTTAAAAGGCAGTAGGCCAGCTATGATTCTTAATGTTTGGAGAACGGGTTTCACTGGGACAGTTTGGCCTGATCCACCCTCTACACTCTAGAGGGGGATGATGAGCTTACTCTGCCTCAGTTTCGTTCTGAGGCAATATTAGCTCTTGAGATTACCCACGCTCACCTTTCCAGGCTGAGGGTGACAACTCATAGGCAAGTTGTCTCAATAACTTACCATGAGTATAAAAAGAAAAGATTTCCTTTTTCTGATCTCATTTCTCATCTTTTCCTGCCACTTTCTACTTTCCTTTCTTGGAGGCATGTTTCTGCTACAAATTAGAGCAGAAGGAAGCCTGCTGTGTCAACCTTTCCTTCCTATCCAACAACTAAGAACTTTTAAATTGAGCCCATAGCTGAATTACGAGCACAGGTTTTAACCTGTGAGTTTCATAAGCGTGTTGCAGATACAGAGACATAGTGTCTTGGTTACTTTCCTTGTTGCTGAGACAAAATGCCCATGACCAAATTAAGAGCAAAGGTTTATGGCGGTTTCAGTCCATAATCTGCTCGCTCCAAGGCAGGGTGGCACATGACAGAGAGACAACTGTTCATGGTAATGGAAGATCACAAAAGCCACAAGAACGAAAGGCTGGTACTTTGCTTTGAGAAGAAAGCTGCACAGCACCATGTTCCAGAATGGCAGCAGCTGCACCACGTTTCAGAACAGTTTCAGCCTAGAGAATTTGTTCCTTGCAATTGGTTTCAGAGTGCTCAGCAATCCAGGCACACCATCCCTACAGCCAAAAGAGGAAAGCCTGGCTACCGCTCCAGCTGGCGGCAGACCATGGCACCATCCACATGGCACTGGTTTTAGGAACATGCAGAATGCAAGAGTTGTGGGGTTAAGAAGGCTTCTGCCATGATTTCAGAAGGCCTAAGAGGCCAGGCAGTGTGTCCCTGAGAGGGCAATACGTGAAGCTGTGAGGGTGAAGCCAAAGGTGCAGAGGAGACCCCAGAAGTTTGGAGAAGCCACGAATGTGGATTGTCTGGGGAAAGTTGCAAGGAGGGAGTAAGGCAGGCCCAAGAGAAAAGCCATGGGAGCTACAACCACTCGAAGTGCAATAGGGTTGGAGCCACCCAAGCCTTTTGGACCTCACAACTTGCCACAGACTATGCTTGATATGGCATATGAAACTACAAGACTTAATGTTTGCCCTGCTGGATTTTGGACTTGCTTTGGTCCTAATCCTTTGCATGCCCCAGTTTGTAACTTTCAGAATGGAAATGTCTATCTTGTGCCATTGATTGTTGGAAGTGCTTAACTTTCATTTGTACAGGGGCTCACAGCTAAGAGTTTCAGGAGACTTGAGATTTGGACTTTTCAGCAATGCTTAAACTGTTAGGACTTTGGCAACTCATGGAGATGGACTAAATACTTCTTGCGCAAAGGAATGTGCATGTGTCTTTGGGAAGCCAGGGGTGAAATGTTATGATTTTTGTCTGGATGTCCAACCCAAAGCCCCATGTGGTCATGAGGGTGGGCTTTTCAGAGTCGGCTGAATCTAGAGTTTGTGACTGGCCCATTGTCTAGTGTTGGGACTGAAGGTGTGAGTGCCACACTTGCCCTAGGGGAGGTAGCCTGCATACAATACACGGAGGAAAAGAGGCTTGCTCTTCCGCTTCCCCCCCACTCTTGTTGCTTTCGCTGTCTTCTGCAGCCATGAACTGTTGCCCCTGTGCCATGTACCACCCTGCCTCACAGCCTGAGGATTATGGACTGAAACCTCTACAAACTGTGAGCTAAATGAACTTCTCCTTCCTTAATTTTGGGCATCAAGTATTTTGTCTCAGCAACAGGAAAAATAATTAAGACACATAGAAACAGATTTTGAGTAAAATTTAGTCTTGTCTTGCTAAGAAAGATTACCTAGTTGATCAGGTAGACTGCACAGTGTCTTAGGGACATCTTTGCCCTGGGGGCAAGGGCAGTTTTCCATACTGTTACTTACCTCTGTCTTATCTCTAGAGGTGATCTCTTTTGCAGGCTGGGAAATGCTCCAACCACTGCCAATTTGCCCTTTGATTTTTTTTCCCCCTCACTCTCTCTCAAAAAACTGAAAAACAGTTATTCATGTCTCTTGATTATTACTGTAATTTTGCTATTAATGCTGCCTTCTTTAAACATGACTGTTATAGCTGGAATCAACCATAGCTTGTGCTTTTACAAAAACATGCTAGAGCTAGGAGTGTAAGTTTCCAGAAAAGATGGGTATATGTTGGTAAGGGTGGCTAGTCTGACCCAACCTATCTGGTGGTTTCTCCA
Organism: Dinomys branickii; assembly: GCA_004027595.1. Lineage (NCBI taxonomy): Eukaryota > Metazoa > Chordata > Mammalia > Rodentia > Dinomyidae > Dinomys > Dinomys branickii. Next base: position 81,914 of record PVLD010001248.1, read on the forward strand.
GATAGCAGCTGTTTGCTCAGGAGCAGGGCACCTCGGGGATGCCTTGAGGGCACCTAAAAATCAAGTAGGGATTAAAATGGACGACTATTTTCCTCTTGTTTTAGAGGGAAAACTCAGTGTCAAATTCTCTTACTCCCTTGAAATATAGTCTTAAGCACTGAAAATTGTTTTACCTTCACATATTAAGAAAGACCTTTTTAATATTTTTCTGTACCCATGATGGCCTGCCAACTCCCTAGAGGCAAAATGGAATACAGAGTAAAGTACTGGTTATGATACTATTTCACAAACTAGAATTATATTATGAGAGGAAAAAATGGTCAAAATACTGTATGTTCAGACTTTCTTTGCATTAAGAGATAATCCTTGTGTTCAAAATGTATGTGTCATCCACAGGAAAACCAGACATCTCTGGCCCTTAAGGCATAATGAGATGCATCTACTATCACTGAGCCTGAGTGATGGCAAGCCTCCCTTGCCCTTTAGATCCTAGGGACAAGGTTTTCAAGGCAACTTTAATCAAAGCCTCATCCAAGGTTCCCTTCCCTTGCCCTTAAAGGTCTAAGGGTGAGGCTTCCATGCCAACCTTAACTGAAGTCTCTGCTGGGCTAGATCTATCCCTATCTGATTTTGTTGAAGCATCCCAGGCACAGTATCCCTAACAAGAGGTGTGTGAAGAATTTGGCCCTACCTGTGTCCATGTGTCCTTTTCTCTCTGTGACCTCAAACAGATCAAACAAGATCTGGGAAAGTTTTCAGACAACCTTGATAAGTACATTAGGGTCTTAGGGGACGTCCTCAGACCTACAAACTAGACTGGAAAGATGTAGTATTACTCCTAAGTCAAACATTGACTTCTCATGAGAGACAAACAGCATTCAGTACAAGCAGCTGTTACATTTGGAGGTATCATACTGTTAATTTTAGAAGGCCAGAAGACAGCCAGCCAGGAAAACAGCTGGTTCCTACACAAGATCCCTACTGGCCTACCAACCACATAGGAGATTGGAATAGGAGACATCTTCTGATGCAATTTTAAAGGTCTAAGAAGGACGAGAACTAAGCCCTTGAATTATTTTAAATTGTCAATTACTCGTCAAAAAAGATCAGAAGCCCTCTGCCTTCTTAGAACTTTTACAAGAGGCACTGATAAAACATAACATACCCGCCTCCTGATTGAGTAGGACAGATTATTATTATTTTTGTACCAGGAATCAAACTCAGGACCTTGTGCTTGCCAGGCATGTGCCTGTGCCATCGAGCTATATCCCTGGCCCAGACAGATTAAAGATGAGTTTATTACCCAGACAGCATCAGATATTAGGAAAAAGCTACAAAAGATGGCCTTTGCTCCAGATAGCACACTTGATACTTTAGTGAAAATTGCCTGCTCAATATTTTATAATTGAGACCAGGAGGTGGCCAGGGGGAGAAAACAAGCAGGCCAAGACAGAGCAGCTGCCTTGGCTTTGGCCTTAATAGGAATAGACTCTAACTCTGATTCTTGGAGCTCCAGGAAGAGCTTAATGACTAAACTCACTTGCTACTGTGGTAGGAAGCCAGGCCACCTCAGGAGGAACTGTGATACAAACCATCACAACAGGCATGCCCTGATGGCAAAGGTGACCACTCAGACTGCCCCAAGACAGAGGTCCTAGGGGTCAGACCCGTCTTACTAGCTGGTCCAGCAAGACTGAAGGCCCTGGGGCAGTCTCTGCCTTCTCCCTCTGGCCAGAGTGTCCTCTCCATGGAGGAGCCCGGGTAGTCATGAGAGTAGAGGGAAAGGAAACCAGCCTTTTGCCGCACATTGGTGCGAGTCTCTCTGTCCTCCGTGGAACCCCGGCCTTCCTTCCAGCCATCATATTTTGGTAAAATGCTACCCAGAACTGATAAGGGCTTAGTTCTCATATTTTGGTAAAGAGTAACTGCTATTTCTCACAAGCCTTAGGCTGTAACTGGGTCAGCTTTCTCTTCTCCCCTTCCTTTTTTATTATCCCTGAAACTTCAGTTCCCCTCCTGGGGAGAGCTATCTTGCTGAGATACTGTAACATATATGTGCCCAGGCCGGGTACACTACCTCCCTCTCATTTCTTATTTAGAGGCAAATCCAGAAGTATGAGGAACTAGAGGCCAAATAAGAAGAGCAATGAGGGCTTTCCTAGTGTAAGTACATCTCACAGGTCCCACGACTTTTCCTCACCAGAGACAACACACCCTTAAGCTGAAGTTAGAAAGGACTGTTGCCTCCTCTCTCTCTCTCTCTCTCTCTCTCTCTCTCTCTCTCTCTCTCTCTCTCTCTCTCTCTCTCTCTCTCTCTCTCTCTCTCTCTCACTACCCTATAGCAGTCCTTAAAACACTCCTGCATTGAGAGTTCAGAAACCCAATGGAGAGCTGAAGATGGTACAGAATCTCAGACTGATAAATGAGGCCATGATGCCAATCCACTCAGTGGTACCCAACCCATACACTCTTTTCTTCTCAGATCCCAAAAAGAGCGTTAGATTTAAAAGATACCTTCTTTTGTATTCCTTTACATACAGACTCCCAGTTTTTTTTTGGCTTTAAAAATCCTCACAACCAGGCCTCCTCAACTGACTTAGGCTGTGCTTCCTCAGGGGTTCAGAGACAGTCCTCATCTTTTTGTCAAGTGCTTTCCCACTCTAAAAACAATTTTAATTCACTTAGTTCAGTCCATGGACAGAGGACCCATGGATACCAAGGCCAGCTATGCATATGTATGTGTGTGAGAAAAGGATACATAGAGAGATACACACATTGTCTATCTATACATATATAAATATTACATATATATAGCTATACATATATATATATATGTACATCTATATAGAGAGATACAGCTTTCCTAAGTCATACCCTTCAGTGAGCTCTTTATTCCATATATTACTAGACCTCTAATGCTCACGTTTTTCCTTTCCGAAGTGTTAGTCCACTACTGTCCATTTTATTATTGTTTTGCTGTTGTTGTTATCCCTGAGAAGTGAATAGATAGTGTCACTGGACCGAGTTCCAAGAAGGTCCCCAGAGTGGAGATAAAGAACCTGGATTCACTGCACCTACAGGGCAGGTTGTAGGTTCCCTGACTTCCATCACAGAAAAAGAAGATTTAGGACACATCAGTAAGAGGCAGAAAGGGACTTGTTAGGCGGAATTTTAAAAATACACACTCAAAGCATAGAGTGCGGGCTCTCAAAAGGAAAAGAGGGGTGCTTATGACCTTGAGCTGAGTATATTTATGGGGAAGTTGGGGGTGAAAATCTCTACAACTTGAAAATCTATGGAAAGAGGGGTTCAACAGATGAAAGGCCACAGCTCTTTCTGCAGGGGAGAGGGGTGATGGCCTATGCACAGGTGTTAGAGCTGTAGCCCATCCCTAAGAGAAAAGGCCATTTTACAGGAGAAAAGGGATGGTCTATTCACAGTGAAAATGACCCACTTAGAGGTAAAAAGGAATGGTAGAAGCTTATTGTGTGTTCAAGGTCCATGGACATTTCTGACAGAGTTTATGTGCTTTAACTGCAATTTTCATTAAAACTACAATTTTCCTCCTCTCCTTTTTACCTATCTTCTCATATCCATGCTCGGTGGGAAATCATCTCCTGCCATCCACCTTTTCATTTTATTTTATTTGTTCCAATTTAAAGAGAGTAGTAAAAGAAAGAAAGAAAGAAAAAGAACAATAGCAGCATACCAACATCACAAACATAAACAAACCAAGAACATTAAATGTGATACAGGGTTTCAAAACAAAATAGGAATTAACAGTGGTTGTTATATTACATATTATCTTCAACTGCATTGTTCAGATTACCAGATGTAAGAATGGAAGATTGTTCAAACCATTAAAGAGAATAAAAAATAATTGTTAGATAAAACATTAGAAATAATACAGAGTCTCACTAGACAAGAGGGTAGGAGCTCACCAATGGTTGTTAAATTGCATATTGTTGTCCCCAAATTCGTTGCTCAGATTATCAAATATAAGCATGCAAAGTCCATCAGAACATAAATAACTTTCAGCATTAACTGTTCCTTTCAATAGACCATCACACATCAGCAGTACAGTTATCCCAGCTATTCACTCACACACACACACACACACACACACACACACACACACACACACACAAATATTGCCTTCCTTCTTTCCCTCAACCCAGTTGTTCCTTTCTTTGAGCAATTTCTTTCCCTTTTGTATCATCTATTGTACATTTTGAGTTTTACTCTTTCAGGTTCCCATACCAGGGAGACAGTATGATGCTTACACGTGTGGGTCCGATTTATTTCACTTACGAGTATGGTCTCTACTTGCATCCATCTACCTACAAAAGCCTCAAGTTTATCTTTTTTTTAATAGTTGCTTAATATTCCACTGTATAAAAATACATCTTTTTTTCCATTCCTCAGTAGATGGGCATTTGGGTTGTTTCCAAGACTTAGCTATAACAAATTGTGCTGCTATAAACATGGGTACACATATATCACTGTGGTATGATGTTTTTAATTCTTCTGGGAAAATACCCAGAAGGGGAATAGCCGGGTTAAGTCGGATTTCCAATCCTAGTTTTGTGAGGAATCTCCAAACTGATTTCCATAGTGGTTTCACCAATCTACACTCCCACCAGCAGTAGAGTAGTGTTCCTTTCTCCCCACAGCCTGTCCAGCATTTGTTATTGGTTGATTTCTTGATGATAGCCATTCTTTCTCGGGTGAGATGGAATCTCTGTGTTGTTTTAATTTGCATTTCTCAAATGACTAATGCTGTTGAACATTTTTTTCATGTATTTATTTGCCATTAGTATTTCTTTATCTGAGAAGTGTGTATTCATCTCAGATGCCCATTTTTGGATTGGGTCTTTGAATTTTGGGGACCTGATTTTTAAAAATTCTTTATATGTCCTAGATAGAAGTCCTTTGTCTGAGGAGCAGTTGGCTAAAAGTTTTTCCCAATTCGTGCATTATCTTTTTATTCTATTGGTAATTTATTTTGATATGCAAAAATTTCAATAAGATCAGATCCCAGTTGTTGATTCTTTAAAGTACCTCCCATGGAGTTTGGTTTTTGTTCATGAACTCTCTGCCTACCCCTATATCTTCAAGATTTTTACCTACTTTCTCTTCCAGTAGCTGTAGTGTTTCTGTTTTAATATTTAGGTCTTCAATCCATTTTTACTTTAATGCATGGTAAAAGACATGGGTCTAGTTTTAGTCTTTGGCATGTGGAAAGCCAGTTTTCCCAGCACTGTTTATTAAAGAGGCTATGTTTCTTCCAGTGAACATGTTTGGCCCCTTTGTTAAAGATAAGGTGGCTGAGTGTGTCTGTAGGTGAGTCTGCATCTTCTAATCTGTTCCATTGATCTTCAGATGTTTTTGTGCCAGTACCATGTTGATTTTATCACAGTAGCTTTGTAGTATAATTTCAAGTCAGGAACTGTGATGCCTCCGGCCTTTCCTTTGTTTCCCAGGATTGCTTTTACTATTCTAGGCCTCTTCTGTTTCCAGATGTATTTTAGGAATGTTTTCTCTAGATCTGTGAGGTATACTAATGGTATTTTAATTGGGATTGCACTGAATCTGTACAATTTTGGGAGTAGGGCCATTTTCACAATGTTTGTTCTTCCTGTCCATGAGTAAGGAATACATTTCCATTTTCTGATATTGTCTTCCATCTCTCTTTTTCAGAGCATTATAATTTTTACTGTATAGATCTTTTACTTCATTAGATTGATTCCTAAGTATGTCATCTTTTTAGGGGCTACTGTGAAAGGTGTTGTTTCCCTAATTTCTCTCTCAGTCTGTTTGTTGCTCATGTACAGGAATGCTATTGATTTTTGAGGGTCAACTTTGTATCCATCTAGCCTTCAGACTCAGTAGGGAGGAGTGGCCACCAGGGACCCAGACAGTGTCCAGGGCTCTGCCTGCCTCCTGCGCTGATTAGGGAGGCATGGGGCCCATCACCCGTGTTCCTGAAGATGTCTGGGGTTCAGCCCAACTCCCCTGGGGATCCGGGGGTCCAGAGAGTGGCCACTAAGGCCCCAGAGGATGCCTGGGCTCTGTCTGCCTGGAACGCTGGTCAGGAAGGCACAGCAGGGGCTCACCAGGGTTCCTGAAGATGTCTGGGGTTCAGCCTGGAGCCCGCAGACTCACTAGGGGTATGGGGAGTGGCCACCAAGGCCATAGATGGTGCCCAGGGCTCTGCCTGCCACACAAACCGGTTGGGGAGGTGCCTTGGCAGCTTATCAGGGTTCCTGAAGATGTCTGGGATTCAACCCAGAGCCCGCAGACTCCCCACCCACCTTTTTAAAGAGGACCACCTTTTTAAAGAGGAAAAGGATGCTATGAGGTTGAATGTCTTGGACATGGTCACACAGTTAATTAAGTAGAGCAAATATTAACAGCCAGATTTCATGTATTTTTTCCTGTCAGTCTTTATTCAGTAGATAATGTTTGATTTGCCAGACACTATTTAAAACACAGGAACTTCTACACTAAATAATCTGTCCTTAAAGCAGCTGGTGGTGAATGGGGAAGTAATGGAATAAAATCAACATAGCTCCAAGGAAGAACAAACAGAAGCAAAGCTAAGTACTACAGGAGCTGAGAAGAGCCCTAACCCACACTAGGGATTAAGAAAGGCTTCCTGAGCTTGCTGTGGTGGCATATTCCTGTCATCGCAGCACTGAGGAGGCTGATGTAGGAGGATCAGCCAGCTTAGGCAACACAGTGAGTCCAAGGCCAGCCTGAACTGTATAGTGATACGCTGTCTCAAAAAACCAAAGGAGAAAAAAAAGAAAATAAAAAGAAAGGCTTCCTGGAAGAGCTGGTTCTGAGGAAGTGTTCAGTGTGAGCTGGAGTTGCTGGGAGAGGGAGCGGGAGGCGCTGGGGACCATTCTCAGGCTGTGGAAACTGTGCTGGGGAAAGGACAGGCTCTGACTAAGGAGGCTGAAAGAAGGTCAGCAGAGAGAGACCATGGTTGCTTGACAAGGGCTTAGTTTCCACTGTAAACAAACAGTGGTGAGCTTGGGAACACCACAGCTGATGGGGTGGTGGAAGAAGAAAACAGGCAGGTCCAGAAATGAGGCATGGACTTGCTGTGGGAACGCTACAGAGCTCAAGGGAAATAAGCACTTCAAGATGCCAAAGTCTTCGGGGGACAGAACTGGTTCCCATTTGCCTTCTGTAACATCAAGTTTCAGCTTCTGCTAACGCCACTGCCTTGCTCACCTCCCTTGTTATTTCTCAGCAGCGCTTCTGCTCGTGGACCCACCAGGAAGCCTCTCAGTTCCATGCTCACGTCAGTGGACAGGAGCCAGCTGTTTCTGGCCGTTTACGTTCATATGCTTAGGTTCACTTGCTTGCTGCCACTGGAATTAGTGTTACCATCCAAACTGGGCTGGTGTCTCACAAAGTTGAAGAATGAAATCATGGACAAACGCAGTTAGGAGGAGTGTTTACTGGAAGTACAAGAAGAAAGAAAGCTCCCAGCAGTTGAGGGGACCTGAAAAAAGGTGGGCTCTCTAGGGTCTTTTATATTAAGGCGGCCAGGTCTCTGTCCACAAGAGGTCAAGATAGGCCTAGACTATAGAATTTGGATATGGATTGTCCATGTGCTAATATGACTCATAGAAAAGCAGACCATGTTGGTGCTGGGGTATAGCTCAGCAGCACAAGACCCCGCCTGGCAAGCGCAAGGTCCTGAGTTTGATTCCTGGTACCAGAAAAAAAAAATTAAAAACAAATTGTTTTGTCTTGTAATACAGCATCCAGTGTTAATTCTCTGCTATTTTCTCTATAATTTGGTATTTCCTTTATTGTTTTTGTGTTAAATGCGAAGATAACATTATGTAATACAGCATCCAGTGCTAATTCCCTACTATCTTCTCTGTAATTTTGTATTTCCTATATTGTTTTTGCGTTATTCTGGTTTATATGTCTCCATTCTTTTGTCTTTAAAAGAAAAAAAGAAAAAAAAGAAAAGCAGACCATGTTGTGGCCATGCACTGGTCACACACCATCTGGCCACTCAGGAACCTTGCTGTGTAACAGAAGGTAAAAAGAGAAGGGGGATCAGCCTGCAATGGTCCCTTCCCCTTGTTCTTACATTCCTGAGCTTAGTGATCTACATGGCTTGAGTTACCCCTTAACCCTGCTATTTTCTTTTAAGGCTTCCCAACCTGATTCCATCTTACAGTCTTTTACTAGTTACCTACTAAGAAGCTCACTAGCTATACTACGTACCACAAAAGGGGACCATTTATTTTGGTGAAAAAATGTTCATTCTAAGCTAGCTCCAAGGAGATGGAGGGGCCTGTCTGCTTCATATCACCATCTCATAGATGTGTACAGGTGTGTTAGCGTCTTTCATAGCAAGGAACAGTGCAGGGAGAGAACACAATGAGACAGTAGTTATATTCAGGCTTGTTCTATCCATCCTTTGTCTTGCCTAAGGAGATGAAGTTGGATTTGACCTCTTGGTAGCAGCATTTCTGTATTCGTCTGGGCTGAGGAAAGGTGGGGGTAGCCATTTATATCCTAGCACTGAGAAAGTGTAGCAAAGCCTCTTAGCAGTAAAAGAAAGCAAATGTAACTTCTAAAGTTCCATTTTGTGTGCCAGTTACACAAGGAGGTCCCCCTGAGGAGCTGGGCACCTCAATGTGGCCTGGGAAAGATCCTGACTTACTACTGCAGAAAAACATTTCAGGATGTACCAGTGAGAGGGACAGGCTGACTTGTTAGGTAGACTTAGAAAGTGTAGGAGACTGGGGAGGGACTTCATCCTGGGGAATGGAAGCGGCAGAGCTCTGGTGAAGGGTAAGACCAGTTTTTATAGAGGGGCTGAGGTGGGCTAGGGATTGGTTGTTACCTCAGTTGTAGTTTTGCAAAGTCTGGAAAACTCATTGGTTGAGAGGGCAATTTGGTTCCTACCAGATGACTGTTCGTACTTTGGCAGTCTCGGTTTTGAGGAGGCTCTGCTGGAACCCAAGGCTCAGGGCAGTGACTGGAGGCCTCTGAGTGCTCACTGGTAACTGAATGTCTCTGTAAATCTCCCAACTTTGTCTTCACTGCTGGAAGGGGATAAAGTAAGTTCTATAAATTTAGGGATAATCGATCCTGGATTGCCAGTTTTTAGACAGATATTTCCTAAATGATTAATATGGCTACGTACAGACTTGCACAAGGATCTGACTCAAAGTTTTAAAGCAATAAAGGAGACAGATAAAAATTCTGCTTTTAGTTACCTGCTGAGCATCTCCAAGCCCAAGTGAAAAATCTCTCTTGTTACTGTTTTGCTTTGTTTGTTGTTTTAATAACAAACTTGGCTTTCAAGTCCTTGACTGCCTCAGAAAAACAAATCAGGCTTTTAATGACTAACAGGTTACTGGCCTACAGTCTGTCATCTGTCCTATGGCGGTCTTGGTCTTAATATTTTGCCTCTTTCTTGAGATGTAACATCGTCATCTAAGGTCTATCCAGCCTTCCTGACCTAACAAGTCTATTCTCCCTGTGGCTGCCCTGGCAGTCTCTACTCAAGACAGACCTGTTTGTATTTGGTACAGCTCTATGCCCTCTGGTGTTCTGGGCTGTCTTCTTATAAGCTTCTTGGTGTCATGGGCCTTATTTTATTCTTCCTCTGTGGCTTTTGTACCCTGGAATAGTATCAGCCAATAATCCTCATTCTATTTTTTTTTTTTTGGCGGTACTGGGGATCGAATTCAGGACCCTGCGCTTGCTAGGCAGGCGCTTATTCCACTGAGCTATATCCCCAGCCCCAATAATCCTCATTCTAAAAAAGCTTGATCAAAATGACTGATTTGACCTTACACTGTTCATGTTCTTAATGAAGATTTAAATTTCAACTATCCCAGAGTTATAGTGAACCCCATGCAAGGGATATTACTCTGAACTAAGAACACTACTAGCTTAGGTGGGAGTGCGTGCAGACAGAGGGCAGGACAGAAGGAGAGTCCTTTCAGCTGCATCTACAAAGGCTGGAAAGCTGCACCTGTGGGATGTCAGTGTGCAGTTTCCTCTAAAACAGGCACAAACTTTGCACTTGGTCCTTTGAAATCTCCTTCTGGAAGCACAGCCCACTTTGGCTTGCTGAAAGGAGGCCTGTATTGGAGGGGTGAACAAGACCCCACTGGATAGTGGCTTCTGAATTTAATGAAAGAACTTTTGTTAATTTTTTAATAAAATAATTTTTTTTAATTAAAAAAAATTGTAACTCATTAATGTTGTGGCTGTGAGGGAAGAGGTAGATGTAAAGGAATGGAAAAAGAATCCCCTCTTTCTGACCACAAGTTTAGGATTTTCACATCCCTGCATTTCCCCGTAAGTCCACTTCACACAGAGAGAGGACTTACACCTCTGCAACATCCTCATTGCTGCGTGAGATGAGGAATCATACTGCTTTAAAATTAATACATGTTCATGATACATAATTACCTGCATCTTAGGGAGTTAATATACACGTTGCATCTTGATTGCTCTTACTTTCCCTTCTCCTCCTCCCCGCCCCTCCCTCCCATTTCCTAGATCCCCTGCCTGTCTCCATAGAACCTGCCTTTCTGATTCCTACCATCTCTCTTTCACTTTTCTTTGTCTTTGTATTTTGGGTCTCTTGTATTTGCAAAACCACACAATATTTAACCTTCACTGATTTAGTTTACTTAGCATCAGGCTCTCAACGTGCACCCATTGTTCCTACAAATGACTCAGTTACCCTCCTATATGACTGAGTAATACCGCAGTCTCTTTTATGTATTTATCTCTTCATGGGCATGTAGACCACTTCCATAGTTTAGCTGCCATAACTTCTGCTGTTGTAAACATGGGTGTGCATGTATCACTCTACGTACCTCTTTCAGAACAGGCATAGCTGGGTCATACGGAATTCCTAGTTTTAGTTTTCTGAAGACTCTGTACTCATTTCCATTGCGGCTGTCCTAGTTTACATTCCCACAAACAATGCGGAAAAGTTCCTTTTCTCCTACCACCTGGCCAGCATTTGTTGTTGAGTTCTTGACAGTTGAAGGTGATGGTGGTTGTGTCCCTGGACTATCAGGTCTCTCTGAACACACCAGGTTATACAACAAAGAGGACAGAGTTACACGGAGACTCAAATACTAGTGTGCCTGCATTTAATGGACAATTTAAGACTAGGTGGGTGTCGGGCTGGGTGGTCCCTCAGTGGCCCCCTGGTGAGAAGATTTAGAAAATAAAGAGGGGAGACAATAGCCGGCCCCCCTGCAATTACCTCTTACCTGCTGGACAAGTGGACTGACTTCAACAGAGGGTTTATTTTGTGCTCTTGCAAAGTTAGTATCAGGAGAGGTAATGTTGCCGAGTGACTAACGACTGTCATTGTCCGGGCAGGACGCTTTTTTTAATACTGAGGTAGATTGACTGCCTGAGGCACTCTGGCTCTGTCCTGCCCTGACGCATATGACCAATATCCCGCTTCAGCCGCTCACAACAGGTGGGTGTTAAAGAAATACAGGCTACCATTAGTCATATCAGTATTGGAAATTATTATATTTCAGTGTATCTATAATACATCAGTCCTGCCTAATTATTACTTTTTTATTGCAGAACTGTGGGTTGAACCCAGGGCTTTCACACTGAACTGTACCCCAGGCCTTTTTTTTTTTTTTTTAATTTTTTGAGACAGAGTCTTGTTAAGTCACCAAGTTGCCCTGGCTAGGCTCCAATTTGCCCTCCTCCTGCCTCAGCCTCCCTGAGTGTTGGGATAAAAGACATTTGCTACCACACCTGGCTTGAGGATTGCATATCTTTCAAAAGTCACCTAACTTACCTTCTAGAGCTCCTTAACTGAGAGTCGCTAACCCTGGCATTTTACAAGATGAGCACGTGCCTCCCGCGCCGCGCAGGCTGGTGAACAGGAATCGGAGCCTTGGGAGGCCTTAGGCAAGTTGTCCCAACTCCGCCATTATGCAGGTGAAGGCAATGCGGCCCTGGCAGCCCCTAGCCCTCCCACTCTAGACTGCCGCGTTTCCCGTGGCTCAGGCGGCGCCCCAGCCTCCTCGCGCGCTCCGCTCGGCCTCGCCAACCTGCCTCTGCTGTCCCCGCAGGCCCGCGCCGCCATGACGAGCGCCATCCTGGAGCGCCTGAGCACGCTGTCGGTGAGCGGCCCGCAGCTGCGCCGCCTGCCGCAGCTCCTGGAGGGCGGCCTGCCGCAGCTGCCGCGCACCGTGCCCGACAGCGACGTGCCGCAGCTCTTCCGCGAGCCCTACATCCGCGCCGGCTACCGCCCCACGGGCCACCGCTGGCGCTACTACTTCCTCAGCCTCTTCCAGAAGCACAACGAGGTGGTGAATGTGTGGACGCACCTGCTGGCGGCGCTGGCCGTGCTGCTGCGCGTGCGCGCCTTCGCCGAGGCCGAGGCCGTGGCCTGGGCCGCCCCGCACGCGCTGCCGCTGGGGCTCTTCGTGCTCTCGTCCGTCGCCTACCTCACGTGCAGCCTGCTGGCGCACCTGCTGCAGTCGCGCTCCGAGCTGGCGCACTACACCTGCTACTTCGCGGACTACGTGGGCGTCGGCGTGTACCAGTACGGCAGCGCGCTGGCGCACTTCTTCTACAGCGCCGACCAGGCCTGGTACGAGCGCTTCTGGCTCTTCTTCCTGCCGGCCGCAGCCTTCTGCGGCTGGCTCTCCTGCGCCGGCTGCTGCTACGCCAAGTACCGCTACCGCCGGCCCTACCCGGTGATGCGCAAGCTCTGCCAGGTGGTGCCGGCGGGGCTGGCCTTCGTGCTGGACATCAGCCCCGTGGCGCACAGGGTGGCGCTGTGCCACCTGGCTGGCTGCCAGGAGCAGGCGGCCTGGTACCACACCCTGCAGATCCTCTTCTTCCTGGTCAGCGCCTACTTCTTCTCCTGCCCCGTGCCCGAGAAGTACTTCCCCGGCTCCTGCGACATAGTGGGGCACGGGCATCAGATCTTCCACGCCTTCCTGTCCGTGTGCACTCTGTCGCAGCTGGAGGCCATCCTCCTGGACTACCAGGGGCGTCGCGAGCTCTTCCTGCAGCGCCACGGGCCCCTGTCTGTCTACGCGGCTTGCCTCTCCTTCTTCTTCCTGGCCGCCTGCAGTGCTGCCACGGCTGCGCTCCTGAGGCACAAAGTCAAGGCCAGACTGATGAAGAGGGACCCCTGAGGCGTGCGGGTGGGGGAAGGTGCAGGGGCGGTCCCTTGTGCTTCGGGGAGTGCTTAATGCAGCAACAGAGGTTGACTTTTAGTCTTTAAGTGTTGATTTTTAAATTAATACGTATTTCCAAGGCCACACCTTGGCTGCAGCATTTGAAAACCAAAGGATTCCAAAGTTTTGTTGTTAAGAAAAGGGAAATTCCTTTTTCTTCTGGGGCGTGGCCTCGTAAGGGAAGGGCTTTGGGATAAGAGCGATGAGACACAGAACTAGAAAGAACCATCTTCGTGTCTGGAAGGTTAGCAGAATTCTCCCTACGGATTCCGGAGGCGAGTGCTAGAACTGGATGGATCATAGAATCGGGCTGGGAAGTAGGTAGGTGGCTGGTCCTCGTCCTACTGGAACAGCTGTTCTGAGTTGGTCTTGGGAAACTGAACATACTGACCCGAGGACCCTGGCTTATTTTGGATCCAGATTACCTAGAGTGGAAAAGTCACAATTTTCAAGATGATTTAGTGACACTCTTACACATAATGAAGGTCCCTGCTGTAACACCCTCCTCTCAGGACGACTGTCAGCCTGGCTGTTTAGTCTGAAATAGCGTTTACGCCCACCCCTATTTTGCATGATAATATACAGGACTATGAAGCAGTCTTACTTACTCCAGGAAACGTTCAGAACCATGTAAGCATTCAGGAAGCTTATTCTGACAAAACACCAATGTAAACGGTACTAAAAAGAACAGTGCCAAGAGCCACCAGGAGGCCCGGCCACCAGGCGTAGAATCCTTGGGTGGTTTGTGTCGTGGGACTTTTTTATACTGTACACTGCAGGATTGCTTGAGAGCTGTTAAATAGGGCTGCCTTACGGACTGGTAGATCTGGAGGATGCTCCAGGGACCTGCAGATTTGACCAGCATGTTTAAAATGCCTATGATTGGTGAACTGGTTCGAAGGATCATCTGGGGGATCTGATTATTTCAAGAGGAATTTAAGGTCCAGTCTTCTATGGAGATACTGCCCCATGAAGGATCATCAACATAATTACCCAGTGCAGGGTCCTTAGGCACGCAGTTCTAACTCAGTTTAGAGCAGAACCCTTAAAATAGTCAAGTCCTGGGATAGGTGAGCATGTGTGCTCACTGTGGTTGGTCCCTGAAGCCTCCTTTGAGTAAGAATGAGTGAATGATTCTGGCACCCTGTAGCCAAAACACTCTGTTTGGAACATTGCTGGCCAGCAGCTTCTGTGGGACGGGTGGTACTTGCAGTGAAGGTGTCCTGGCCGCACAGCCCTCTCTAAGGTCTGACTTCTGCACTAATCCAGGGAAGGGGGCTGCAGCAGAGCAAGGGCTGCGGAGCCCGCTCTTCACAGCCTCCATTTCCCAGCAGTAGAACATCCCTGTTTACTAAGAAACGGAAGTGGCTGGTTTTAACTTCAGGTTGATGAGCCTCTATCATTACAATACTCTTTGTCTTCAAGCCTTTGTGTTTTCTTTTTTCTTTGAGAGATTTGTGAGTTTTGTGCCTTATAAATGGAAATGTATGAACACTTTAATATATGCATATGTGGAATTTTCTGTTTTGGATTATTGAGATAAAATTGTCTAACTAATGACTACACGAAACCTCAGAAAGTTGTAATTACTTATCCGTCAAGACTTGTAGTCTGCATTTTGGAAAAAAAAAAATCACCTGAAGATTTCATATACTCTTTAAATCAAGAAAGCATGTGTCCTATCAGTTACACTGTTTTGCTACATGAATTTCTTCTTAATCCTCAAGTATCTGAACTTTTTTATGCAACCTAAGTGTCTTACACGAGCTTCTGGTTGTCTAGGCCAAATTCACAGCAAATAAAGTTAACAAAACTAACTGGGTTGAACTGGATGGAGTTTATGTGCTGCTGAAGCAAGCATGTACTGAACAAAATTACAGGGGAAATGTGCGCACATTTCAAATAGAGGGTGGGTTTAAAATGGTCTGGTGGAGTTTGTTTTTCTTGCTATGGATTCAAAGACTATATTCTTTTTTAAAATAGTGGGGCAAGTGAGAGAAAAACTAAGAAGGGAAGAAGGTGTGAATCATGCTCCTGAATATAAGAGACAACAGGAGCTAGACAGCGACCCGCAGATGGGTCCACAAATCCTTGCCAGTCTGCACACTGCTAATGAGGGTCTAGGCACCATGAATACCGAAAGAAGCACCAAACTTTTGAGATACTGCCATACAGTGTTTATTTTAACTTACCCAAGTATTGACACTCAAGTGGTTGGAATTTAAGAGAAAGCAAGAAGAATAAAAAAGTTGTTTAATAATAGATAATTGAGAAGCACTGAGGTAGGAAACAGTGTTCCCAAAATACCAGTATCTCATTACAAATGTAGAAACAGCAAGTGCAGCTGTTAAAGTACTGAGACTTTTGGGGGAAGCAGGGAGAATACTCCTCTTAAAACCACTTTATTAAAATAAATGTATTGTCAGGGATTTAGCTCAGCAGCACAGCACCTGCCTGGCAAGCATGAGGTGGTGAGGTCAATTCCTGGTACCAAAAAAACTATATATATATATATATATATATATATCAGTAAGGAACACTCTAGTTAGTTAAAAAAAAAAGGAACAGTTAAGAATTTTGAACAGGAGATGGTTATCTTGCTCTACCATGGCCTCTTTAACAGTTGACATCTACCAGAAATTCTGATTATCTCTCCAGTCTCCCTCTTTTAATTAAGAATTTCCATCTATTAAATGTGAACACCTCTAAAGTGTCAGTCAGGTATATCTTTGGGTGAATAAAAATTCTAATGACTTGTATGAGCTGTTATTTAGGATAGGAGGGGGAAATAGCAGGATGGTAAGCTGCAGACACGTGTTTGTTTATTTCCTTCCTGCCTAGTTCTTCCTGAATTGTATTTGCTGATGAGTTCATTTACTGCTCTTAAGATATTAGAGTTCAGTTTCCCATTTTGGCTGAAACTATCTCAATAACAATATTGCAAGAGTCACATACTAAAAGCTTAAAATAGTAGGAGTTCAGGGACATTAAATAAATGTAATTTATTCCTGGATTTGTTGTCTACTTGTTCATAAATCAAATTTTAATTATTGAAAACATTAGGTTCTTTGATTACTGCCTGTTGTTTCAAATGAATCCTCCAGATGGCGATCATGTATTACTCAGGGCACAGCCATTGTCTGTGCCAACTGCCCCCCCCCACGAGTTTCTGCCTACTAATTTTGTTTTGCCTGATTGCTTGGCACAGAAAAAAATGGAAATATTTTCTGTCCCTATAAATCTATTTGCACAAATAACTATTAAATAGATTTTGTATGTAGATTGTTGCAGAGTTGATAGTTTAAAAGAAACAACTACCTCCTTTGAGAAGATCCTTGACAAAGACCACTTTACTAAAGCGATCCTAAAGAAAGGTTTTATTTAGACAAACATTGCCAGGAGAAGGAGGTCAGGATACTTTCTAGATGTAAAAAAAAGCATAAAAGCTTTTTAAAAAGTCTCTATACCCAACCCCCAAATACACACACACCCTAATCTCCACTTGCGAGCACAACAAACTGCCCCTTCAAAAGCTGTGGAGTGGGTTTCTCTGAGGATTTCCATCTAGTTGAATAAATATGTCTAGCTGCATAAACAATAGCATTAAAGATTTCAAAATTTTGAATTGATGAGCTACATTTTTCAATCTTAAGATTGTGAATTATACTATGTTGCTACTGTAACAAGCACGATAAAGCATGTGTTGTGGAATGTAGCATCTGTCAGCCAAATGGTTTCTGTAGTCTTCGCTATTAGATTTAAATAGCTGTGCAAGAGGTGGTTCTCTGGGTTATCGCTGCTTTAGTCTGTGGGACCATCACACTAATGGTCATCACATGGTCTTTCTACGGGTAAAGTACAACTATGAATGTACCTCTTGTCCAGACCTTCCACCTCTCAATTACTGACTTGGGAAGAATTTATCAAGCCTCTGTTGGTGGCCAGCACCATGTTAGTTCTGGAGAGACCATAGTTAGGAAAAATAAACACAGGGCCTGCAGGCCGGACTGATAAATGAGGACTCTGGCGATTCCCGTGACAAGTTTCTCCTTTCTAGATCTTGATCCCAATCAGCCTGAGGTCCTGCTGGCCGGAGGAGGCTGAGACCTTTGGGACTTTTCAAAAGGATTGAGGTCTCTATGCCCCTTCCTCCCGAGGCTGGAAATCTCTCCCCAAACAGCCCTGCAGTCACCTCAACCTTCTGTCACTTTTGCTTCCTCATTACTCCCTTTCCCAGACCTCTGGTTTTAATCTGAGCCCGAGGGTTCTTTAGACATCTAGATATAGAGATGTATAAAGCCCTAAATCTCTGCCAGCAGTAGAGACTTCCCAGATACATAGTTTCATGCTTCTGGGAAGAGTATGTAACGATTCAACCAAAGCACAAGTTCCTGGTTTGACAAACTGAAAACAGCATGCTGCATTCTAGCTGTATTCTTTAAAACAAACAAGAAAAGGAAAACGTTACTCCTTATGGGAGTTTATGGAAATAATATGAAAAGAAAAAATTACATTTACATATTAACTTTGAGAGAAAATCTAAGGCTAGAGTTTTTCTCACATCGTAGGGTTCTCATAGGAAGTATTCACTGTGTTCTAAGATTCTAGGAACTCAATCAAATCAGAGGCTAAAGAATTACACCTCCGATTTTAGCATTCATTGTGCTTTCCCAAGCATTTCCACATCCATTTAAACTTCCAAATCACCGTGTGGAGCAAGAGGGCCAAAGGTCTCTATTGATCTGGAAAACGAGAAGAGCGACTGAGTTGAAGTCACACAACTAGTTCTAATGTTTAAACCCATTTGTCCTTTAGATAACTCAGAGCCAAGCTAATCAGAAACAACAGTACCAAATATTTGTAGTCCTTTGCAGTATATAAAGCACTTTTATGCTCTGTGTAGACGTTAACACAATCTTACTTTAACTTGTAACCCTAAGCACTTTATCTGTGACTCAAGTTGTACTATTTCTTTTTGAGTTGTGACTTTAATCCATGGAATTTCCTTGAATATCAAATAAAAACATTCCTTGCCCTGCAGAGGCCTCCCAGAAATCCCAAAAGTCCACTGTCTCAGGATCCAGGGTCCACTGTCCATTGTCCATTGTCAGCCTAGGTTACAAAATCAAATCCTCTTCTCCAGTCGCAGTTCCTTGAACACAGCTTTGAATCTCTGCATGAGAAATTCATGTTGTCTTGCAGATCCTGCCTAATCCCAAATCCCCACACTAATCCTTCCCTGGGATGGCCAGTTCCTTAAATAATTGCTCTGCCACAAATTTAAATGAGATAGCAAGTTGAACATGGGATTTTAAAAGAATTTTTTAATAAAAAGAGTTATGCAGACTTAGTAGATTAGTAGCATTTTTTAAATTGTTGATTATTTCTCATTTTTAAAATTTATTTTTTATTATGGTACTAGGGATTGAACCCAGAGCTTCTCCCACACACAGTAGATAAGCACTCTTCCACTGAACTATATCCCCAGCTGTTTCTCATTTTAAAGTAACAAAATGTATGTGGAAAAGTAAGAAGAAAAGATAATCCATGGCCGTATCACTAAAGTAAAATCTCTTTTAGGGGAAGAAAAGGCTTTTGTCAAAATATTGGCAATCTAGAAAGTAAATTAGCAGTATCAGGTGAAACTTCCTGAAAACCCAGAAATTGGGAACTAAAAATTTAGGTAACCTAATATTCTCACTTTATAAGGTACAAAATCAGTCTTTGGTTCAGTTTACAGGCATACTAAGAGAGTTACATTACACTTCTTTCTGATTACATTATGTAGGTAATTTGATGCTACTATGGCATAGATACTAGCTCATAAACCAAAACCAACAATACATTATCTCTCATGTTAAAAGAGAGATAATGTATGAAATGCCTTTTCTGAATCAAACTCTCAGAGATACTGTGCTGGAAAGATCTTCACTGAAAGCAAGGCCCAGCCCATCCAACTAGTGAATATTTGGATTAAATGTCATTCTACAGGTGATGAGCACCACTACATAACAGCCCGTGTTCCAGGGGCACCTGGGAAACAGCAATGAACAAAACATAAAAACCCCTGCCTGTCCCAGTGACTTTACTCACTGCTGACACAAAATACTTGATGTCCACAGTTAAGGGAAACAAGGCTTATTTTGGCTTACAGTTTGTAGAAATGTCGGCCCACAGATGGCTGGCTCCGAGGCAGAGTGGCGTAGCAGAGGGGCATCACAGAGGAGAAACAGTCTGCGGCAGGCAACAAGGCCATAAGCAGGGAAAGAGAGAAGCAGCTAGGGAAAGCACAACAGCAGCCCCATTTCTGTCCCTTATGTTCTATCCAGGCTACCTACTAGCTTAGCCTGAGTAGGACTCACACCCAGGATGGGGCACCCTTCATTCTAGCACCGAAACGTGAATCAATGCCAGCATCATGCACTTGATCCCAGCATCACACCTTGGTCCAGCCACCTCCAAAAAGCCCCACCTATGACTGCTGGGGGCTCTGGGGGATTATCTAACCACAAGCCATAACACTGCCATATGGAAAAACAGTGAACCAGGTAAATTATGCAGTACGTTAGAAGGTGATACTGCCAAGGAGAAGAGGGATGGGCTTCAGGGTTGGGGTAAGTATACAATTTTAAATAAGATCACAAAAAGGGGACCACAGAAAGAGAGGCATGAGAGGTAGTTAATGTTTCTCACCCAGGCAGAGAGAAGTAGAGCAAGGGCCTTTAGGCCAAGACATGCCAGGAATAGCAATGAGGTCAGCATAACCAAGGGAGGTGAGCAGGAAGTGCAGGATGAGGGGCTGAAGGCCTTGTAAGGACTTTGGCTTTCACTGTGACTTCAGGAAGGGGCATGCTGTGTAGTTTTTGTGATATTTTTAGGGTATTGCATATGACAAAAATTCTATGTAGCTGTTTATTTATGTGGGTTAATTACTAATTGCACATTGACTCTATTTCCTGGTGTCTATACAAAACCAAGTTATCATTACTTTATTCCAGCTGTGGCTCTGGCCCAGCACTGCATTCCTGTGGACACACTCTCAGGACAGCAGGATTCTTCCCAGAGTACTTTTAAAGTTCCTGAGATGCTGGATTCCCCTTCCTAGAAAAGCTTTAAATGTCTCGTCACTCTGATGATGCTAATTTGTGCTCCGGGCAGAAATGGGATGACATATCCAAGAGTCTGTAACTTGGGGATAACAACACGACTTTATATTATAGAGTATTCACCACCTACCGAGGACCAAGCTGAGCTGTTTGCTTACTCTTTCATATGACTCTGGGCACTACTGCTCCTGTGTTACAAGTGAGGCACAGATGAAGTAAATTTGCCCAACATTACTGGTTGTTAAGTAACAGAATCTCATGGAAACTCCAGATTTTGAACCCAAAGTCCATATTTGTAACCACCAAAATTAAGTAATCATAGTTTATTTCCCCAACACCACTATGTGATTCAGAAAAGGTTTAAAAGTTAGAGGGAAGAGTGATACAGATTTTTTTTTTTTTTTGCGGTACTGGGGATCGAACTCAGGACCCTGCGCTTGCTAGGCAAGCGCTTATTCCACTGAGCTATATCCCCAGCCCGGGAAGAGTGATACAGATTTTTTCACCTGGATAAAAAGTCAGCTTAGAGTTTTCATTTCTAGGCACAGTGACCAAGTAAAAGTCCTCACCCCACTACTGCTGAAACGACAGGAATGATGAGGCTCCTCAAACGTATTTTTCTAGAATCCGACCTAGACCTGCTCGTACTACAAACATTCATGTCAGAGTTTATCCATAAAGACCACTAAACCTGCTTTAAGAACCAAATTATTTCCCACATTTCTTGGACATGTATAAAAAGACCGCAGTGATTCTTCTCCTCCAAAGGACTTGTTAACTGGCTCTCCCCCTCCAACACCTCCTCTGTCTCTTCATATTGTGGGAAACTGTGGTAAGAGGCTTAGCTTTCTTTCTGCGATGACCTCAAGCATATACACATGTAGAACTGGATAATGGACTCCCACGCGACCCTGTTAACTATTATCAGCTCGTGGACAATCTAGTTTTATCTATACCCCACTCACTTACTGCTTTACATAGTAATTAGAAAAAAAATAACGACTTTCTCCATAATGCTTAGGTGTTCATGTATCTTTGAAAGACAATACTTTTAGACAATACTTTCATATTGTCTAAAATTTAAAGTCTATTGACATCTTCCAATTCCCAATCATCTCACAAATATCATAATTAGTCTAAAGTTTGTTTGAGTCAGGATCCTGCACTGTAACATGCTATGTAAATCTTCTCATCCATAGCTTCCCCCCTCCACGTCACTCTTTCCTGCTGCGTCCCTGGTAATTCACTGCCAGAATGGAGTCATTTGTCCTGGAGAGCTTCCTGTAGGCCAGACTTCCCCTGACCCCAACCAGGTTTCCAGGGTTGAGACCAGGGCCTTCACACTGAGCCTCATCCCCAGCCCATTTTTTATGTTTTTAAATTTTGAGACAGGTTCTGACTATGTCATTAAGTTGCCCAGGGTGGGCTCCAACTTGCCGTTCTCCTCCCTCAGCCTTCCAGAGGTCTGGGATTACAGCCGTGCGCCACCAGGCCCTGCTGTAGCGGGTAAACATTACCTCATTCTGCCTCTAGGGTGTTACATTATGTCTTCTTGCCCTGTGGATTTCAAAGAAGATAGAACTCACTGGAGTCATTCCTAGACCCACTGGACTTCACTCATTAAATCCATAAAATTATAGGTAAGATTTATATATGAATATGTTATGTGTCTTAGGGAGCCAGAGTAGGCAGCTTTTTCAGGATTTTCAAATTGACCCCATGATTGCTAACTTATCCTGGTTTCTCTTTTTAGAGATGAAAAACAGTGGCCCCTAGGCAGTAAGCTCTCCAAGTTCATCCAAATATGGGTAAGAGTCACAGCAAGTATATGACTCTCAGAATCCAACCTGTGCTTCATTTTCCACCCCATACTGTGTACATCTAAGAGAAAAAGAGTAGGTTCAGAGATTTGGCAGGAAAGGAGATTATCAAAGTCATTTCCCTGTCGTTTCAAAGATGCCATCTATCTGCTCATATCTGGAATCCAAAACTGTCCAAGAGGACGAGCACATCGTTCTCACACTTCTCTTTCTCTGTGTGACGGAGATGTTTCATGAGCAGGATGCCAAGATTAACGGTTTCTCTCATTGCTGTGAGAGGACTGGGTGTAAGAAATACTCAACTGGGGTGGCTTATTAACCAATGGTTCTTTAATCCCTCTTGGTCTGGGGATTTCTCATTAGTAAAATGAGTGGGCTGGATTATCTCAATGGTTCTCCAAGCTTTTTGACTATGATCACAATAAGTGCCCACAATGTGAATGTGTGTGTATGCTTCCATCTCAATCCTTTTTCACTGAACTATTCTTATTCATGCAACATGAGATGCATCTTGAGAACTTCCATTCCTTCTTTAAAAATTTTGGTCATAGTCACAATCTATTAATTTGACTTTAAGGAGCACTGATGAGGATCCACTGGCAATTTTTAAAAAGGCATCATTCATTTGTTATTACTTGGTCCGTCGTTCTATAACAGTTTAATGAGTATCCATGAGGCACCGTAGATGAGAGGTAGGAAAATGTTGGGACAAGAGCAAAGACTCTGTCCTTCCCAAGTGCACATCTTGTGTGGGGTGTTTGGGAAGCTTCAAAGAGGGAAGGAAATTCCAACTGAATCAGCTAAAGCCACTGAATGGGTTTAACTTAAGGAACAAAAACCCAGCAGAAATACAGGTTTTCCCAAACCCAGGCAACCAATCACAGTAAGACTAAAGTAGTCTAAACCCCAAGTTGTGTGAGTTTTGTGTCAGTTGATTTCCTGTGGATCCGAGTCTGCTCCAGAATCACTTTGACCATTATCGGATATTTCTCCTCCCCTTTCTCATACTTTGCAAAGATAAAAGTAGTTGACTAGGCCCTTTTTTAAGATAAGAAATTCCAAAAACCAGAGGGTGGAGGAAATGCATGTTCAGAGTACTCTGGCTGAGGGACATTCCTCCAGCATCTTACCCTCACGTTACACACACTCTCCACACTCGAAGCGCTTGCAAACCTTGTTTAGCAAACATCCCCCTGGATACCCCCCAAGATCATAATGGACCATTTTTGTCCAGCAGATGGAAGAACAACACCAAAATCGCTGCGGACTAAGCCAGGACACAAAGATAACACCATATGATTTCTCCTGAGAATTCAGATACTGAAGAGCATGAATGTCACAAGACTGAAAACAAATTCTGGGCAAAAAGAAGAAAGAGATGTTTACTTTAGGTGACTGCTCATGGCCTGTCCTGGCAGGATGTCTTCCATCTGGATTCTCTGGGAACTGTATCTTTCCAGGCTTGGATGCTGGCACCAGCATCTCTACTTTTCTTTCGTTCTCCCAGCTTTGAAACACCTGCTAAAATTATGCAATGCCTCTGTTCTTCTGAGTTCAAGCTTTATGCAATGGTCTTTCAACCACAGTACTTCCTACTTTAGCAATTAGGGATGGTCAGGCTCCTGCCTTCTGCTCCACAAAGTGGGAAATGGTTGGCACACATAGAGTACAAGATCAGCTTACTGGTTGTCCTTGGAAGAAATGAGATATACACTCTTAATCATGCCAAACCTCCTCAGGGCCCAGGCAGTTTTCTGGACCCCTGACATTTTTGACCTATTTCCTTTTTCACAGATCTATTTTTGTGCTCATTAGCGCTGACATAACTATCACAGTCTTTTTTCTGCTGCCATGACAGAATACCTGAGACTAGATGATTTATAAAGACTAGAGGTTTATTGTAACTCATAACTGTGGAGGCTGGGAAGCCCAACAGCATGGTGATGGCATCTTCTTAGCTTCTGGTGAGGGCTACATGCTACTTCCTCACACTCAGAAAAATCGAAGGGCGAGTGGAAGACAGCAAACACGAGGGGCAGCCTTGCTTTATAACAACTACCCCGTGATAACTAATTCCGTCCTATGAGAGCCAGAAGTCACTCATAAGAGAAAGGCATTACTCTACCACAAGAGCAGTGATGACCCAGTCACTTCTTAAAGTTCCATCTTCCACCACCACAATAGCAATCCCATTTCAACATGAGTTTCACGGTGAACAAACCATATTCAAACCACAGTCGCAACATTGGCAGGTTGTCCTGGGGGGGTAGCATTATTATGAAGCCACAGACCCAACAGTTTTCTGCACCCGTGCATTTCTGATGTACAAAGGTAGGTAGAACACACTCTATTAACTATTTAACTATGGTCCTTTTCTGGGAAGGAAAGGTATCCGATCAGTAGCCACGCTTCAGAGAGAAACAGGTGCAACAATGAACAGTCATTTGGGGCACAAGCCCTTCCATTCCTTCCCTCCTGAACCACGCAGTGAGGCAGGAAGGGTCCTTCCACACATGCCCTCCTGGCCTGGGATTTGCTTTTAGTAAGAAAACAGGGAGGGAGCGTGTAACTTAGCATGAATTCAACGTTCTCACGAGGTCAGTGAAAATTACAGTTACTAGCAATTCCGGGTATTCGGCATCAGTGAGGTGGGAAGAAGTCAGAGAGCTCCTTCGCTTTGCAAGGCTGATCTTCCCATGTCGATTCGTGCCCCCAGGAGCCAGCTTCCATCCTCTCTTGTGGCTAAGATATAACGTTCCGACAGCGCTAACCAATTCACTGGAGGGTTTCCCAAATGTTTTAAAGTCCCGCATTACCAACAGAAAGTGAAACGAAAAAAAGTTTTTTTTTTTTAAAGGACAAGAACAGGAAAGCAGACGTAGAAAGAGAAAAGGAGGAGTTATTAGAAAAGTAACCTTCGGGTAGGGAGTGACAGAACATCACCACTAACTGCTTCAGTTGTCTTTTAGTGCCTTCACATCCCAGACCTCCCGAGCTTCACACGAACCAGGGAAACCCAAGAGGAAGGTCTACTCTGACAAGCAGCAGTATAAGTAAAGCTGCTGGCTGTCTCTGCTGACAGTAAACTACCCGTGACACTGAGGTATGCCTTCTGTGTCAGGATGATCACCTAGCAGGTCCCCAAAACTGGCTGGTCAGACACACAATTGTTTTGTGGACCTCACTTCGACAAATCTCTGGACACCTAGGTTTTGTTTGCTGTTTTTATTTTTAAGCTCTTCAGTGCTGCCAGATAGCTATCTCTCTGCCTGATAATGTTTCGGGAATAGGGTTACATTCCTTTTAAGGAAAAAACAACCCATACAAGTTCTATACAAAGCACCAAGTACAAAAACGTCTATGGTGCCCAGTATTTCATTTGACTGTTTTTGCTTCTTTCTCACGACTTAAGTCTTTGCCGCTGAAGGAGTGCTTCCCCTTGTGATTCTGATCTAGTAAGTCATTGCTGCTGCAGGTACAAGCCAAAGATTGCGAAGAGCACCCTCCAGCTGTTCAGCCAGCACATACCGATCATGCAGTGACACCTACCGCAAGCATGCAAGGCCGGCTTGAAGCCATAGCGCGGGTGCTGAGCATCAGGGATCGTCCTCACAGTAAAGAAAGCGTTGGCGGGGATGGGGGTGCAGGAGTGGGGGTGTGGGTGACACTGCCGCAGGGATCAGAGACAAGATCATTTCGCCAGTTCACTGACCATCCCTGAGCAACTCCGGCCGCACAAAAGCACGAGTCGGGGCATTAACACTTTCACCCCGGCCAACCATTTACCCTTCTGCTGAACTCGGTCAGCACCCCTCTCCCAGGGCTGGGAAAAAGGAGCGCCCCAGCTCACGGAATGTCGGCGAGGACTGGGACGGAGGGAAGGAGCGGCCCTTCCTCTACTTTTCTGGCTCGCGACCTCCGCCCATTAGCTAAGGCCGAACGGTGCCACCTCCTCACACCCCACTCCCAGTCCGCCACCGCCCACCGCGCCCTTCCGCATGCAGGAGAGGACCCTCGGAGGCGAAGGGGCGGGGCCGTCTGCGCTGCACCGCTAGACACGCCCCCTCTCCCCGCGCCCTCCACGCGGCGAGAAGGCGAGGCTCGAATGGCGCACGCGCAAACCGGTCTCGCTCTTGCCGCAGGCCCCGCCCCGCGGTGGGAGCTCGCGGTTTGATACCGCCCTGGGTCTCGGAGCCCCGCCCGGCGCTGCGCGTCTCCAGGGCAACCCGGGAGGACTCAGCCAAAGCGGGCGCAGGTGACGGCGGCGGCGCGGCCTGCGACGATGTCCAACCCGGTGCACGGTCTGCCCTTCCTCCCGGGCATGGCCTTTAGTGACTGCACGGTGAGGACTCAGGCGCCCACCCCAACCTCTTCCCCCTGGAGACCCCGCAAACCCCGCCATTGAGAGCACCTCGGGTCTCCGTCCTTTCTGCCCCTGTCCTCGGCTGCTGTCCTTCCCGCCGAGGGTCCGCAGTCCTCCCGGCGCAGCCGCCCAGCCCGGCTCCTCCCCGGCGTCCGCCCCGCACCGTGCCGCGGCGGCCTTCCGCTCTCCTACTCCTCGCGCCATCGGGGCGCTCTGCTCCGCAGCGCCCGCCCTTCGCTTCTCCGCGGCCGGCTCTGCTGACCCCCAGCTCCTTCCGCGACCCACACCCGGCTCCGCCCGCCCTCCCGGACCCAGCCTCCCGCGCACTCGCCCGCTCGGCCCCTCCACTCACTCTCGTCGGGTCCGCTCTCCCCAGAACCCTCGATCCCGCCCTGCCCGCGTCCTCTTCCCGGTCCTGGGCCGGCGATCGCTCCACTTCCAGCTCCGCTTCCTGTCCTGTGCCTGTCGTTTCCATTCACTCGCTTCCTTCTGCCAGGTGTTTTTCTGCAATCTTCCCCCCTGCTGGCGTAACCCTGCCCCAAACCCCATCTCTCTTCTCTCCGGCTTTTTTTTTTTTTTTTTTTACAATCAAATCCTAGTCTCTCCCCCCCCCCCCCCCCCCCCCCCGTTTTGGTTTCTCTTCAAAACTTGCCCATCTTCCTCCCAAACCGTCCTTCTCTGCTTTGTAACATTCCTGCCATGTACAGATCAGCCTCAGTGTTTGGTATCAGGGTGAGCTGATTCGGAGAATTACAAACGTGGATAGAAATACTGGCTCTACACTATATGCCAGACTAAAAGCAAGATGAGCTGTCCATTGGGCAAACTTCGTATTGCACAAATCCTAATGGGTTATCCACCTTTTTAAATTAATTCAAATTTGAAAAGCATAGTCACTGACTTAAGTAGGGACAGAATAGGTATACGTAACTCTAAAAGTATTTAGAAGTGGAACCAGGACGTTAACGAGAACGTGGGGGCCTGAGGACGCTGTGCCTGGATTGACCATGTGCTCCGTGAGTCATAGCCAAGTGATACTGGCGACACCTGTCCAAAACAGGAAGAGCAAACTACAGTCACTGGTGTTGCTCTTAAGTTTTTGATGCTGGGGATGGAGCTCACGGCCTTGCACAGGCTAAGTGTGCATTCATTCTACTGACATTCTTGGCTTCTGCTAGTACTGTTGCTGGCTTTCAAGATAGAAACAGAAATTTTAAGTTACTCAAGTTACCCAGTGAGGAAGTCAACTCAGTCCATTTTATTCTGTATCTTGTGTGTTACGCACCTAGAGCAGTTCTTGCCAACTGATTTGTGACCCTGCATGTGTATAACATTTTTTAAAAAGTTCACAGGCCATAAATCTTTTAGCAAAAGAAGCTTATTCTATTGTGTTAGTACAGGTCTTCAAAGATAGTAGGCTGAGCAGTAAAAGGATTAAGATAAAAAAAGAATTAGGATGTAGGCTGGTGAGACCTTTTTTTCTTCATAAAAATATATTTCATGATTAATTCTAAATATATATACATACATGAAACTATAATTATTAGGTAAAGTTTGAAAGTGACCTCACATTATAAAGAACAGAAAAGGAGAACCCACATATAACTTTCTAATTTGCCTTTCTATTCTTTAATCTTTTATTATTTACAATTACTAAGAAAAAATATTCATTGTAAAAAATCAACATCGTTTAGAAATGTATGATACAGGCAGAGGATGTTCACCAAATGCTTTGTTTTTGTGCAAGTACTTGTAAGCTTATAATTGTAGAAAACGTACAATTTTACCTGTTGTCTTTTGGCCTTTCTAGGTCATAAGCACTTTTTCCAAGGTTGCTAAATGGTTTTTAAAATTATTTTAACGAGTGCATGTTAGTCCATTGAGATTTCTATCATTTCCTCATCGTTTGATTGTTTCCAAAGTTTTACTTTTGTAAATAACATTGTGAAGGCCAGCTTCAGGCATATAGTTCTATCCCATAATTTTGGATAATATCCTTGAAATAAATGACAGAGGTAGAATTATTAAGTTCAAAACTTTAAGTATGTGCTATGCAGTTGCTTTACAAGGAGTTGCATGAATGTGTGTGACGCTCAAGGAGAAGGTAAAAGTGCAATTCACGGAACAGGTCTTCTACAGAAGCTTCATGGTTTGTGGTCCTCAGACAAAACGAAAACCAGGAGGACAGTGGAAAAATTAACAGTGTACATGAGATAGTATTTTAGTCTCTTATTTAAGGTGAGCTGATAGTTAAATTAGATGTTACAAAATAAAGTGTTAAATTTTATTTTAAACTCAGGTGGCCACTCCTTGTTCTTGTTCAAGTGTTTTAGTTTAAAATACAGAAGTTTTTACTGTCAGTAAACTTTTTGAAATAAATTTTGTGATGTCCATAAGCAAAGGTTTAAGTTTTATTTAAAAATTTTTAAAAATTTATTTTTTTGATGTTTGGAAAGCATATATTTGATCAGGACTTGTGTTCTGAATATATAAAGAACTCGCAAATGCAACAATGAAATAACATAGTAAATGAATGAGCAAAGATTTGAACATGCACATCAGCAAAATAGATGTTTGGATGGCAAATGCATATGTGGAAGCATGAGTAAAATTACTGTCATAAGGGAGATGCGAACACACCACCGTGAGTTTTCACCACATACATATAATGTCTGTTGGTTCTGTCTGTAGTGGCAGGGCCTGAGAAGCAGGTGCCCGCGGATGTAGAAGAGGAAAGCAGAAGAAACAAGAAAAACAAGAGAGATACATCCGGGATCAGCGGGCGCACAGGCTGTCGGACTGCAGCCTCGAATACCAGTCTCAGTCACCTTTTACTGAGAGAGAACCAACGGCGTAGCTAGTACAAATGGGTGGATACCAAATGTTTTAGCAAGGATAATTAAAGGATTATCCTTCTCCACAAGTAATCCAACACACGCCTGTAATCCCAGCACTGGAGTTGAGACAGGAGGATTGTAATTTCAAGGCTAATCCAGGCTGTAAAGTAAAGCCTTATTTTAGGAAACTCTAACAAATCGTTGTGTCCTCAATGCATTCTAATCAAGGAATGTCCTCCACATTTGCACCTTTTTGTTTTGCTGCAATCCTTTGAAGCATCAGTGAGAAGGTTGTCAATTGTCTTAAATTATAATATTTTTAAAAGTTAGTTGTATCTACAAATACTAAATGTTATTTTATTTATTTTTTTTTTTGCGGTACTGGGGATCGAACTCAGGACCCTGGGCTTGCTAGCTAGGCAAGCGCTTATTCCACTGAGCTATATCCCCAGCCTTCCTGTTTTTTTTTTTTTTAATGTTATTAATAATGTACTTCATTTCTTCTCCTACAGAAAACATCCTTTCACAGAAGCCAGACGCTGGGCTACAGGAATGGCTATACAGTGGTACGACGCCCGACAGTTGGGATTGGTGGGGACCGGCTACACGTTAACCAGCTGTCCCAGGCTGAGGTGGACGAGCTGGCCAGGAAAGCACCCTTTCTAACTTATGGCCAACCTAAGCAGGTTCCACCTGTGGAGTTTATTCCTGCATATGTGGCTTTTGACAAGAAGGTATCATCTGGGATTCTGGGGAACCCCTTGAATTCAAATGTCTGTGAGCCAACTGCTTACCAAAAAGCTAACAGTAACCCACAGGGTTCCCAGAGTGCTCTGGGGAGAAAATTGTTCAGATGCCTCAGCCCTTAGTCATAGACAGCTGAGCTCTGGCTTGAAAGAAGCTTTCTTCAGCCAGGAAGCTGACTGCAGAAAGTAACTCCCTGTAGACTTCACTGGAATATTTTCCAAATACAGTTAAAGAAAAGTTATATGGATTCTAAATTCTAAGTTAATATTGCCCTATGTTTACCTGCTCTTTGCTTTCCACTTTTAAAAAATACTGTGTTTTGTAATGATACATCCTTAGTCTCTGTGAAATACAAAAGAGTATCGTGAAAACAGTGATTCCTTCTGTTGTCCTATTTCTCTAGGCTGTCGCGGTAGATTTCAGGGAGCATTTCACACCTGATCGTACATAATCGGAAGGTGGTATAGCAGTTTTGATCGTCTCTTAATTATCCTTTGCTTTTGCAGTGTGAGTCGCTTTTATTTCCGTCTGTTGATATTTCCACACTGCTCTTGCTTTTCTTTGTCAGTAAATCTCCTTTCAATAAAAAGAAGTAGATCTACCAGTAGCCACACACCAGAATCATTGATTAGGCTTTTAAGAAATCAGATTATCCAGGGAAGCTCAAACTTTTCATCCTCCTGGTTCAGCCTCCCAGAGTTCTGGGAAAGAGCCACACCAGGCTTTTTTCCTTTTTTTTTTTTTTTGAGACAGGGTCTTTCTATGTAGTTCAGCCTGGCCTTGAACTCACTATGTAGCCCAGGCTGGCCTCAAACTCACAGCAATCCTTCTGCCTGAGCCTCCTGAGTGCTGGGATTATAGTCATGTGCCACTATGCCCAGCATTTTTTTAAATTACATTTCTACTTTTTTCTGTTAAGTGTGTCACCTTTTCAGCCAGCCCGCCAGCCACATTTTGAGTGCCTATTGCAAGCCAGAGTTTGAAGAGGAGCTACTATTGCATTAGTAGTCACTTTGTTTGGAATTGTTTTCATTCTGTCAGCCAGAACCCGTGTTGTCTGCTCTTTCCCCCTTCAGTTTACTTAACTATAGGAGCATGTTCGGCCCTCCAGTCACAGACAGAAGTTGAGCTTCCACTGTAAGACAATACTGGAATTGGTTGTACGTTTTCCGTTTGCTCTTTCTCGTATTTGTAGCTCGGTAGGCACTGCAGAATCAGGAACAGAAGGCAGAATGATGGAAATATAAGCAAGGCGGGTAGGCCAGAGGGTTAATGATCCATCAAGTTATAAATTCTAGTATATTCAACTTTTACTTAAGAGAGTAGCAAATAACTATTATAGAGAGTGATAAAGTGATACATAGCGTACGAATTAATGAAATTCAACAGGGAAAATTGTACATGAACAGCAAACAGGCTGTTTTTCTATGTCATTTTATACTGTCATTAATTAATTTATACTACTTTAATATTCACGATTCACTTATTAAAGAGAGCATATGTGAAGAATGTTGCTAAGCCGGGTGTGATGATACATGTCTCAATTCCAGCGCTTGGGAGGCTGGGGCAGGAGGATTGCGAATTCAAGGCCAGCCTGGGCTGCATAGCAAGTTCAAGGTCTGCCTGGACTATATAGTAAGACCCTGTCTCTAAAGAAACAAAAGAAAAAAGAATATTTCTTAGGTTTCATTTCCAATTAATTTACTTGCATATTTATAATTTCTGTATAAACAATACTGAGCAGGAATCCGTGGTTTTGAAACTGCAGGGCATTATGACTTTTCTAGATTGAATCAGTTCAAATTTTGTAAGGAGTGTCTAGAAGAGCACTTCACAGCCAACACCAGTCATACTTTGAATATTCCTGAGGCTGTTTCTCGTAGGGCACAGAATGTGACTTCACTTTTTCTTTGGCGATGACGACCAGGACATCTACTGTTGCGTGCCTCACTCTCTTCTTACTCCCCTATGATTTTCTCTGTGATCACTACGATACTCTGTTTCCCGGGCGAACTTTCCAATTTGGGTTGCCAGTGTTATTTTTCTTTTATCTTCAACTTTCGTACTATTTTTTTTTATCATTCTGGCAATGCTTTGTCCAGTTCGGGTCATATTCTGCCATCCTGATCTCCTACCTCTATTCCTGGCCTGACCACCAGATTATTAGCCAGACCCGTCTCACCCTCAAGCCCGAAACGACTTTTTCCTAGGTTGCCAGTGTTGTCATTTGTACGAATCTAGAGTGCTTTACTCAGCCAGCTTCTCCTGGTCTCCTGCAGCGCCTACCACTTCCGCCTTCCTGTGAGCTCTGCCCTCTGGGACTTCCCAGACTCCCCACTCCTGACATCCTTCCTCCTCCATCAGGTTGCTTCCTCTCAGACTTTCCTCCCCTCATTTCTTTACTGTCAGCATTTTCCAGGCTCTGTTCTCATCCTTCATTATTTTCTTGAGAGATCCAGCCCACTTTTGTGGCTTCGACTACTGTATCTTCTCAGTCTAGATAACTGCGAATATTATTTTCAACTGTGCCTCTGTGACACTCCAGGTCCCTCTCTCCTCTCCCCTGGGGCATCTTCACCTGGAGGTGCTGTTAGCACCGCAAATCCCGAATCACCCCGCCGCCTTCCCCTCCACCTGCTCACGGAGGAGTTTCACCCGCAACCCAGGCCGGAAACCTGAGCCAGCTGCCACTCATCTCACATTCAGGGGTGGCCAAGTCGTGTGTGTGTCCGCTTTCGTCTTTGCCGTCACTTTTTAGTTCAGATGCGCCACCTGCCCCTTAGGGGATAGCCTCTGCTCAGCCCCTATGCTCATGACAGGTCTACCGCCGCTTGCTTTCCCAAACCACAGCTCTGATGAAGGCCTTTCTTGGCAGATGCCATCGGAGTGTGATAGCCCATAC
This sequence comes from Dinomys branickii, assembly GCA_004027595.1. Classification (NCBI taxonomy): domain Eukaryota; kingdom Metazoa; phylum Chordata; class Mammalia; order Rodentia; family Dinomyidae; genus Dinomys; species Dinomys branickii. The sequence continues at coordinate 114,918 of PVLD010001248.1, forward strand.
CGGAACATTCTCCCTGTCTCCCTGCTGAGCAGCTCTGGCCTCAGCCTGACTGTCATCTCTGACTCTTCTCTCCCTTTACTTCCTGCAGCCCGTCTATTAACAGACTGTCGTTTCTACTGCTAAAACGTGTAACCACTATGTCCACTTATGTCTATCTCCACTATTAATATAAATTCATTTTTTCATAAAGCAAGCAGGCTTATCTTTTAAAAATTGGGAGGCCAGGGATATAGCTCAGCGGCACAAGTGCCTCCCTGGCAAGCACAAGGTCCTGAGTTTGATTCCTGGTACCAAAATAAAATTAAATTAAAATAAAAACTGGATTATGTCAGCACTGATTTGAACACTTGCATTATTTCCCTGTCATGCACAGAATGAGGTTTAACTCCACAGGCCGCTCACAGCCCCAGCTAGAACCGACCCTCCCTGTTGCTTCCCCCGACTCTTCGCGGGCCCCCCTTTTCCTCATTTGCTGAGTTTGTTTCAACCTCAGTGCACTACTTTCCCTCGCTTCCCTGAAACCGTGAGCCCCTCACCCTTCAGGGCCTCTGCACAGACTCTCCCTCTGAGCTGGACTAGCTTCCCTCTGCCCTTCACGGCTCCGTCTCATCTTTCCGGGGCCTTTACGCAAGGCTTTTCCTGGCCACGCTACTGAGCAAGTCCCTCTCTGCTTTTCTCTTATCGCCTCCCTTGCTTTGTGTTCTTCACAGCACTCAGTTCTTGTTTTTAAATTTTATTTTAAAGAGAGTAGTAAATTAAAAAAATAACAACAGCAGCATACCAGTATCACAAACACAAACCAAAACAAGAACATTACAGGTGATACAGGGTTTCAGGACAAAATGACAGGAGTTAACAGTGGTTGTCACATTACATAGTGTTATCTTCAACTACGTTGCTCAGATTACTAGATGGAAGAGTGGAAGGTTGTTCAAACCATTAAAGAGAATAAGAAAATAATTATTAGATAAAAACTTTATTAGAGATAATAGAGTTTTACTAGACAAGATACTAGGAAATCACCATGGTAGTTCCATCGCATATTGTTGTCTTCAAATCAGTTGCCCAGATTACCAGACATAAGTATGCAAAATTTCTCAGAACATAAAAACTTTTAAGCATTAACTGTTCCTTTCCATAGACCATCAGACATCAGCAGTACAGTTATCCCAGCTATTCATACAAACATATGCTTTTTTTTGCCTTTCTTTTCTCTTCTTTCCCTCATCCCAGTCATTCCTTCCTTTGAGCAATTTCTTTCCCTATTCTATCATCTACTGTACATTTTCAGTTTTACTTACTCTTTCAGGTTCCTACACCAGGGGGACAATATGATGTTTACACGTGTGGGTCCGATTTATTTCACTTATGAGTATGGTCTGAAGTTGCATCCATTTACCTGCAAAAGCCTCAAGTTTATCTTTTTTTGTAGCTGCTTAATACTCCATTGTATAAAAATCTTTTCATCTTTTTTATCCGTTCCTCAGTGGATGGGCATTTGGGTTGTTTCCAAGATTTAGCTATAATGAATTGCACAGCAGTCATTTCTTGTCTCTCTCAGTGCTGACAGTGGATAAGCTCAATGTGCAGCACATATGTGTAATGCAGTAGAATCAAAACACTAGTGGGCTTGTTATAATTGTGTGATATGAAAATATTTATAGTTTTTCACCTCAGTCAGGTGTTTCTGTATTATTATGGCATTCTGAGTGTTTCCTGGGAGTTAGAAGGCTTGAGTTCTAATTCTGGATCTCCTACCAGCAGTGCTTTGTAACCTGGGAAAGACACAGTGGTTAGTTTCCTTATCCATAAATGCAGAAGTTAGAATGTGTAACTGAGAACCTAGTCCGCTGTAAAATTCTATGAAAAATACATTGTATTTATTTTGAGACAGGGTTTTGCTATGTAGTTCAGGCTGGCCTTATAGGCGTTTATCACCACGTGAGGCTCTTTAGGATGTTTTCATAAGTAACATTATTATCATATAAAAATTTTACGTCAGTGAACTGTCAAATAACCAGGGAACTTGAGAATTTTATGCTCTAGTTAATTGAGTAGTCAGTTTCTTAGGTGAGTTCCCAAAATACACTGTGTCCATAATTTCATGTCTGTTCAGAATCTCAACATAAGAAAATGAATATAAAGCAGAACAGGTATGTATATTACTTAGGTCTTCTTTGGTTCCAAAGGAATATTTAGATTTTTGCTTCTTTATTTTATTTTTTTAATTTTTGAGACAGTTTTGTTATGTACTTCAGGCTACCCTTGAACTCATGGTAATGCTCTTGCCTCAGCCTTCTGAATGCTGGAGCTGTAGACATGCTCCACCATGCCTGGCAAATTTTTGGATTTTTAGAAAATGACAGTGTTGTTAAAATTCTGTAGATGCACAAAGATAGGTCAGGATTAGTCCATACTGATCATATGGCATAGTCTAGGTTTGCTCACGAAGAACCCATTGTCTGTGGACATTTTAAAAACAGAATACAAAAATTCTGCTTATGTAAGTCTTCCATATTACTATACACAAGTGAACACACACACACACACACACACACACACACACACACACACACCCCTGTGGCTCTTTGGGCCTCTTTTCCATCTCTGCTGACTCTTTTGGTAAGTCGCGCATTCATGGCCTCGCTGTCCTTTGAACTTTGAATGTATGTACGAGTGACTGCCTACTTGGCATCTCCCAGGGAATACCTAGTAGAGATCTCAGCAAAACTGAGCTCCTGGTTCTGTCTCATGCCCTCCCCAGCCCGCTGTGCCGCAGTGGTGTGCACTGCTATCGGTCTCATAGAAATTCCACCCTTTCTGTTGTTTGGGCTACAACATGTGAGTCATCTTTTCCTGTGTTCTCACATGGGCTTCTTTCCTGTAACCCAGTCCTGTGTTTTAAATTATTCCTCTGCAGTATCAACTTGTGCTGTCACAGAAACTCCAATGTCTAAAATCAAGCTCACCATGTGCCCCACCCGAATCCTCTTCCCCGTTTCTGTTTCCGTGGGGTCTTCGCTATGTCCCTGGCTCTATGTGTTTCCAGCCCCTTGCTCTCTAATACTCCGGCAGCCCGCCTCACATTTTCCACTGATGATAACTTATTAGCTCAGATCTGTGCTATCAGAGGGGCTTTCCATCTGGTTGCCATGCCTACCGCTTCCCTGGCACCACAGCCTGTGTCCTGCCGCTGGGTCTCCTTCCTCCGCTTCTGTTTTTACCGTCACCTAGAATCTCCTCTGGTTCCTTTATTTAGCTAAAACTTACCCACTCTTCAGAGTTTAATAACCTTCTGTTTCTTCTGTGTTCAGTTTTCTCTGGTAACTTTAGCCCCTGCAGATGCCTTTTTGAACCACTGTAGTGTCTGTTACGCAGGTAGAAGTGAGACATGGAGAAAACATAGGGTTCTAAGTCAAAAGACTCAGAGTCCCTGTCCCAGCCCCAGCCTTAACCCCTTTCTGGCCTCAGATAAACCACTGTAAATGCTCACAGTACAAATGTGTGTATGTATATACCTTGAACTTTTTTCACTGAATTACTTGTGCACACAAAATATGACATGTACCATAATACTTTATACTCTATTTCTTTTTTTAAAAAATCTGGTTGTAGTCACAACCCATTAAGTGGATTTTTAAGAAGTACCAATGAGGCTGAGTGTCATGGCGCACACCTGTGATGCCAGGACTTGGGAGGCTGAGGCAGGAGGACTGCAAGTGGGAGGCCAGACAGGACTACATAGCAGAATTCTGTCTCAGACAAAACCACAGCAACAACAACAACAAAACAAATGCAAAACAAAAAGCCAAAACTACCACTAATTGGATCTGCTGGCAAGTTGAAATTTTTTTTAACCCGGTGATCTCTTGAGTCGACATTCATTTGTTCATTTTCTTGGTCTGTCATTTTGTGAGTTTAATGAGTATCTATGTGGTGCCGTAGATGCACTCTAGGAAAATGGATAAAATAAACCAAAGACTGTTGTTTTCATCCCACATGGGATTCTGATGGGCTTTGAAGAAGGAAGGAAATTATAATCAGATCAGCTCACACCATTGAATGGGTCTGAATTTCTTCATAAGGCGAATGGGATTGGACTAGCTTTGACATTTTACGTATTTTTCAGGCTGTCGCTCAAATACAGGTTATTTCACATATCAATTATTGTGCTCATATTCCTGTTTTGCAAAATGTCACCTATGTTTTTGCTTTTTTGGGCTTTTATTGCTATTTTTCCTGTAAGCTTTCTACTGCAGACATCCACATCCTCTTTTCATGAGTTTCAAGGACTTCGTTGTATTTCTCCTTCTCCTCTGATAGCCAGCTTCCTTTCAATTTTTTTTTTTGAGACAGGATCTTGCTATTCTGTTTCTATTTTGTCCCTCTGTGGTAGATGCTAACCTCCTCTTAACCACAACACTCACGTGCAGAATTACTTCATCTTCCCGCTCATCAAGCCACATCTGTCTTAGTATTTGAGGTCTTCTCGCTTTGCTCCTCTTGGTCTAGTGGTCTCAGGCGTGCTCTTTTGCCAACACAGAATATCACTGCAGTATTTTCTTTCCCTGGAAACGAATACTAAATATAGAAACAGTAACAGAAATTTAGAAACGAATCCCAAAGTATCCCAGCGTAGCTGAGTGTGGTACGCACCTATAACTCTAGCTCCCTTGGCTGAGGCAGGAGAATCACGAGTTTGAGGCCTGCCTGGCCAATTTAGTGAGACCCTATCTCAGAATATTAAAAAAAAAATTAAAGGCTGGAGATGTAGTTCAGTGATAGAGCACCTCTGGACCCAGTTCCTCGTGCTGCCAAGACAAGACAAGCCATGCTTTCATCATACTGTGATATATATGTATGTATATATTTTTCTTTTTTTGAAACGGAGTCTTGCTGTGTTGCGCAGGATGGCCTAGAATCTGTGATCCCCCTGCTTTAGCCTCCCGAGTGGTTAGGATTACAGGCACAAGCCACTGTGCCCATCTGTTTTATATTTTTGAAAATGTGCGATAGAAGTTCCGTTTTGACTTCATGTTGATGTTTTTGCTTCCCAGAGGCCCAGGGGTATGCTCCGTATAGTGTACGTGTTTCTGGGAGCCGCGGGAGCACTTACATACTCTCCACACGTTTTACGGTGACTGCAGATAGAATAAGAACGACTCTGTCGTCCCTATGTACCTACAAGGGGCTCCATTTCTAAGGGGCTGGACTCGAGCCTTTATTTTCACTTTAAAACCTAAAATCATGGTCCTATCCAAAGGTTTGAGGTTGTTTTTTCACTATTTTCAGAAGCTTGCAAGAGACTTGACATGGAGGCAAAGCTAGCAGAGTTAAGTCCTTTAAACTGTCTTACCAAACAGCACACAGAGGCAATGGCCCACGCACGCTGAGGAGTGCTGAGAGCAGACGTCAGCCAGCCTTCTCTGTGAAGGACCAGCTGGTAGCGTTTGGGGTTTCCCTGCTTCCTCTGCTGCAGTGGCGTTACTCTGCCTAGGTGGCCACGTCACAGTGCCACGGCAAGGGGACTTGAGCAACAGAAGTGTGTTTGTGTCACAGTCCTGGAGGCACAAAGTGGAAGATCGAGGCTCTAGCCAATTTAGTTTCTGGTTAAGGATCCTGTCCTGGCTACCAAACAGCTGTCTTCTTGCTGTGTCTGCTCGTGGCCTTTTCTCAGTGCTTGCACAGATTGCTGTCTTTTTTTTTTTTTTCTGTTTTATTCTCTTACAAAGCTACCAGTTTTGGCTGGGTGTGGTGGCATGGCCCTGCAATCCCAGTACTTGGAGGCTGAGGCAGGAGGATCACTGCAAGTTGGCCAGCCTGGGCTATAAAGTGAGTTCAAGGCCAGCCTGAACGGCATGCTGAAACCTTGTCTCAAAAAGACCAAAAAAAAAAAAAGCTACCAGTTTTACTGGATTAGGGCATCAGCACTTAACCTTAATTACCTCCCAGAGACTGCGGCTACATTGGCATTAGGGCTTGAATGCGTGAATTTTCTGGGAGAGAGGGGTCGTAATTCAGTCCATAGTGGCAGGTCACATATCTCTGTCATTCCTTATAATGGAGGATCCACCACCAATAAGTATGTCCTAATTATTCACATGATTTTATTTGTGGGCAATTTGAATTTCAAATAATTTCCATGTTTTCACATAATTTCCATCTGTTATGAAATACTTCTTAAAAAAATTTTAACCACTTAAATGTTAAAAAAAAAGAAAAGCTTATAGGTCTTACAAAAAAATGGGTGACAGGATAGATTTGTCCCATGGACTATAGTTTGTCAATCCTTGATTGAGAGGATAGGGTTGCTTACTATTCAAATCTTCCTGTGTGGTTTGCTTCTCAGAAGGACACTTGATGGTTTTCACGTGGCCATGACAAGCTAATGCCTCACCATTTGTTTTTGCCCTGCTTATTATAGGTGCTGAAATTTGATGCCTATTTCCAGGAAGATGTTCCTACATCCACTGAGGAACATTATAGAATCCGCCAAGTGAACATTTACTACTACCTAGAAGACGACAGCATGTCTGTCACGGAGCCAGTCGTGGAAAACTCGGGGATCCCTCAAGGCAAGTTCATCAAACGCCACTGCCTGCCCAAGAACGACATGGGAGACCATTACCACTGGAAAGATCTGAATCGAGGAATCGACATCACCATTTATGGCAGAACTTTCCGCATTGTCGACTGCAACCAGTTCACACAGGTACGGTTTGTGTTTTTGGAAGCTGAGGGGTCTGAGGCATCCTTCCAATCTGTGGCAGGTGTATTTCATTGATTAGGGCAGGGAGAAGACACTGGTACTCTGTCCTGCACAAATTCTTATTTTCAAGTTACCTAAGTGTGTATGTGTATCTGTGTGTGTATATGTGCTGGTGCGCGCCAAGCCTGTGTCACAGTATCAGTATTTCAGAGTCATGTTCGTACGTATCCAGTCAAAACGAAGCTCCACATAGCTGAGCCACTTGCTGAAGAACATTTCAGTGATAGCTCAGAGCTGAGGAGGTGATAACCCTGATAGAGTGGAAATGGGGAAGAAGCACTGGACATTTAAGTTTGAGTTTTAGCAATAGTATTGCCTCTGTTAGCAAATAAAAGCCTAAATTTTTGTACAATTTATATTTAATTTTAAAAATACTATATGCTGTTGTCTAGGAAAACTTATCTAAAGGATTCCAAAAATGAAACCATTTTAAATGAAGAAAACTTTTTTTAAGAAAAACTTTTGTATCAAGAAAAGTCTTTTGCTTTCTCTATTTCTTAAATTTGGATTTTGTCTTATACAGAGCTTTTCCTGAAGTTATGTACGTGGAGGAAGTGATGGCCTTTTGCCTTAGTACACATCCCAAGTTTGTCTTAGTCAGAAAAAATTTCTAACAGCAAGCCATTGTGCCCTTTATCCTGTGTTACTTCATGCCAAACGTGACCAGCTTTTACATTTACTGAGCTCCTGTGAATTCACTCTTTGTTTCTTTAGTAGCTTATTTAACAAATATTTGTTGCTTGCCATGTGCCTGGCGCTGTTAGCAGAGCCATGAAGGAGGTGAAGAAGTGAGCCCTGGCATCAGTGCCCTCCACGGTGCCAGACAAAAACCGCAGAGCAGGTCGAGATTCCAGACCTCCCTTGGGACACTGAGCCCCACCAACAATGTTTGGATCTCGTGTTCCTTAGGTTTTTGAGGTTCCCCCTATCATAAGCAGCTTCAGAGTTGTTGTGCTAGCAGTGAGATGTTATAAAAAGTGACCTAAACTTAAAACTTTAATTATTTTATAGTTGTCTTTTTGAAAATTTGAGCATGTGCTCATTTGTTGCTGAGCAGTTGAGCTAATCCAGGTACAGCTGATTCTTGTCACTCCCAGTGGCTGTGAGCAGGAAAGTCACCAGAAACACTAGGTGGGCAAGTGCCAGCCCGTTGTTCCTAGGAGGAAGGCAGGCTTAGATTTCCGCCGCGTCCGTCACAGCTTTTTTGATAAACGATGCATAAGCTTGTTCAATTGCATAAGCTTGTTCAGTATATCTTGCTAGCTCATTAACATCGAGCTCATGGCCAGTAGCAGTACAACCCACGCCTGAGTGAAGCTTATTTAATGCATGTATTTTTTCCAGAAGGCATATAACAGTCTTCTTGGACTGAGGAGTTTAATACTATAGTATTTTAAACAGCAAAATTGCCACCAAAAGGACAAACACAAAACTTACGGCATTATACAGAAAAGACGCTTGTTACAGTCTCAGAGTTGGGACAAGAAGGCAGAACTTTGCTTTGTTGTGTCCCAGCTGAGCACGCATATATTTGGCAATGCAAAATGTTGCTCTCTGCACCTGTCTGCAAATGACCCTGATGTACGAGTGGCAATTACTGACTTCAGGATTACAGAAATATTTTAACACGTACAGAAACTCATGGATCTGGAATCCATAAATGAGGAGGATCAGTGTACAGTATTTTACTAACTGATATTTGATTAGAGCTGTATATTTGAGACACTGATGTCCCTTAGTCACTGCAGGCCGATCAGGCCCTCAAGCTCCCAAAAGAGCAGACAGCAAAGGCTTCAATAAATGAGACAAGTGATATGATTTTAGGGCTCCAGGAGGCTCCAAACCCTCTATCAGAATTTGAGATTCTCTGGGGCTAAGACAAAGAACTTCTCTGAGCATCCCGGCCTGTATTTATTTAGTTTTCAAAGAAAGGAGGGGGATACTGAAGAAAATGTGTGAATTAGCAGGACCTTGGGAAATATTTTCCCAAGTAGTAAATTATATCGATCGGGAGAACTACCTTATCTTTATGTTGGTATTTATTGCAGTGTGTGGAGCCTGCAGCTGCAGTCTCCTTTTAGTTAATTGGGGCTGGAGCTAGATGTTCTCAGCTGTGGCCTTACCTTATCCTTTGAGGTGTCACAGCTTCACAGGCCAGTACAGGCCTCAGCAGTGACCAGTGACTCACAGAGGATCACTTACTATGAGTCTGCCACCCATCTCCAGACAAGGGGCCTAGGTCTTGGGGCAACTCACAGTTAAACATGAAAAGCCAATTGGTTAATGTTAAATCCTGCTCAGAGCCACTTGATAGTGGTCTCTATCACTAATGACTAGGTGAAATCATGTTCTCCACAATCTAACACACGTCTGGGTTAGGACTCAGTGGTACACGTCAGTGGTAGTGTTTGGCTTCCATGTGTGAGGCTTTGGATTCCATCCCAAGTACCACACAAAAAGTGAACAGATAAACAAAATAAAAAATAAGTAAAATGCACTAGCTACTTCCCTGTCACTAGGACAAAATACTCAACACCCATCATTTAAGTATGAGGGGTTATTTTGGCTCACCATTTCCATGGGTTAAGTCAGTAGTCTGCTGGCTCCAAGGCAGAAATGCTTGGCAGAAGAATATGGAAGAGGAAGATGACCCAACTCAATGGAGACCAGGAAGCAGAGAGAAAGGGAGAGGCAAGGGGACAAAAATACACCCTTTTAGTTCATACCCCACTGACCCATCTCGGGATCCTAGAGATGGCTCCAACATGGCTACATGTGAGCTGAGAGCACTGCCGTGAGGCACGCATGGCACCCTGCTGTTCTGAAACGTGCCAACCTGCGTCCTTTCTAGTCTGGGGAAATTTCCCTTTCCTCTTCTTGCCTCCAGGCATTCCCCCTTTTCTTCCTCCTTTGGCATACTTTCAGATAATCTCTTCAAAATGTTTAAGCTTTTCTAAAAAGTAGAAAAAACAGTCCACTTCAGGAAACCGACATTCCTGCCAGAATCTAAGGTTCAAAAAGAGCCTGGTTGTCTGCTGGGTGAAAGAGAAGGGAATAAAGTAAACACCTCTTAGATGCCTCAGTCTGTTTTGATCTTATACTAATCCTTTATTTCAAGGGAAAGGTTTGTAAGTCATTCACTCCAACTCAGCAGTTTAGTTACTGGAGACTGCCTAATAAAACTTGAGATAATTAGTCCATAGTCTAATTCGCAGCAGAACTAACACTGGAACCCTCACAGTTTGGCCCTGAGTTCTGTGTATCTTCTGTTGAATTGTCCAGAAGAAAAGTGCACACTTTCTAAAGAAACCCAAAATTTAGGTTGATTTCTGGTTCCAGGATATAAACAGGTTATCATGGAATTATTTTTCTCTGATTTTCAACAAAGGTATAAGGTGATGATTTTCAGAAGATTAAATGTCAAATGATATGAAAAGATACAATGCTTCTGAAAATTATATATTTATGATTAGCAAAATGAAAGTGAAGATCTTGTGAGAGTCAGGTGCTTTTCATTTTTCTGGTGAACTTTGAGCCTTTGGCTTATACCTCCTATTTTGCTAAAAGATCTTCTGATCTAAAACAACCAGCCAGTGCACTTGGTTTTCTTTTTGGTGAGGGGAAAGAACTTAGTCGTGTACTTATCCTAAGGGAGGTGGAAAATCCAGAATATGATTTCAGCTCAACTTGGGCATTGTGCAGCTCACTGCTGTACCAAATATGGATCCCTTATTGTTTGAAATCATTCTTAAGTTCAAGATGTACATGTTTAATCAATGGTAGGACTTACTCTTTTCTTGGGAATCCAACTTGATTGCCTGACTGATCTACATTCACATACAAATCCAATTTCCTTACCGGCCTATCTCCCAATTAGCTTAGCATATTGCCAGTATCACTGTATTAGTTTCTTTGGAGTTAGAGGAGGTACTGGGGATTGAACCCATTGCCTTCATACTGAGCTACATCCCCAGGCCTTTTTAAAGTTTTTAGTCTGAGACAGGGTCTTACTAAGTTACTATGTTGTTCAGACTGCTGTCTTCCTGCCTCAGCCTCTCAGAGTGCCAGGATTACAGGGTCTGTGGCACCACACCCAGCTAGCAATTTTATAATATAGAATACTTCAGAAAATTAACAGTTGTAATCTGCAGTATAGAATTGAGTCAGTGGGAGACAGTATTTCTAAAACAGGCTCAAACTGAAACTAAGGTTTAATTTGAGCAACAGCGTAGAAATCATCATGCTTATTTTCATGCTTTCAGTTTTTTACTTTAAGAAACTCTAAGCAGGATGATCATTATTAATTTTGAAATATTTAGGCATTTTTGGAAAGTCAAGGAATTGAATTAAATCCACCGGAGAAGATGGCCCTTGATCCTTACACTGAGCTTCGGAAACAGCCTGTTCGAAAGTATGTCACCCCAACAGATTTCGACCAACTCAAGAGGTTTCTGACCTTTGACAAACAAGTGAGTGACCCAGGCCGGGAGGGTTACTTGTTTCCAAATGGGAGGTGTTTACTGGCAAGCCTTCTGCACAGGCACCTGTGCTGAAACATTGTATCTATAGTTTAACCATTGTATACAATGCTCTTTTTCTGGTTTCCTCTAGGGTTACAGAAGTACCACTGTCTAAGTTTGTTATTAGGCCTTTAGAGATTGTAGAATTAAGTTGTGTGAATCCTGTCAAACATTTATATCTTAAAACACTGGAGCTGTATCTGCTTCTCACTACATTTCTACTGACCATTTGTTTCCCCCCAAATAAGTTAATTTCATAGAATCCTTTGGGAAGGCTTAAGTGAATTAATTGGGAAATTTCAAAGCTGTCATGTATTGTCAGTCTCTACTATCAAAATAGTTAATTTCATAGAAATGATTGTAAATGTTTAATTTTTATTTATTTTAAAGAGAAAAGGACAAAAACAAAATAACAAAGACAAAGACAAAAACAAAACAACACGAAAACAATAAAAATGATACAGAATTTCAAAAAAGATGATAGGAAATTAACAACGGTTGTTGGATTACATATTGTTTTCTTCAAATATTACATATTGTTTTTGGTTATTTACTCACCGAGGGAGTAAATAAACCAAAAAGTACAGTTACTGTCAGAGGGAAGATGATTGACTGGGTGGGAGAACAATGGAGATGAGCGTGGAGAAAACTGTTTGATTAATTGAACGCGCCATCATTTGTATAACTGAGTAACAATAGTGAAGACGTCATTTTGTAATACAGCATCCATTTTTAATTCCCCAATATCTGCTCTATAATTCTGTTTATCATTTATGCATTATACTGATTTATAATTAAGAAATGTGAAGATAACATTATGTAATACATCAGCCCTTGTGAATCCCCTACTATCTCCTGTATAATCGTGTATTTCCTTCATCGTTTTTGAGATAACTGAGTAACAAATATGAAGATATCATGTAAAACAGCATTCATTGTCAATCCCTACTATCTTCCCCATAATTTGTGTATTTCCTTATTGTTTTTGTGTTATTCATGTTTATATTCTTTTATCTTTAAAAAAAGCTGAGGATAAAAAAATCAAAGTAGTTGCTCAGATTATCAGATGTAAGTGTGCAAGATTGAGCAAACAATTAAACATTAATCGTTCCTTTCACCAAACCAATAGAAATTAGTAGTACAATTATCTTAGCTATTTTGTGCCTGTCTCTTTCTTTTTTCTTCCTTCCTTCCTTCCTTCCTTCCTTCCTTCCTTCCTTCCTCTTCTCCTTTCCCTTATCCCAGTTGTTCTTTCCTTTTGAGCAGTTTTTTTCCTTTTCCTAATATCTATTGTACCCTTCAGATTTTATTTATGCTTTCAGGTTCTCACACGAGGGAGACATTCAATGTTTACACATGCAGGTCTGATTTATTTCACTTATGAGTATGGTCTCCAGCTGCCTCCATTTACCTATAAAAGCCTCAAGTTTATCTTTCTTTATAGCCAAGTAATACTCCATTGTATAAAAATACCACAAGTTTTTTGTCCGTTCCTCAGTTGATGGGCATTAAATGTCATGTTATAGTTGACATACAGAATGTTCTGAGCATCTCCCAACTCGGTCTTAACACCTCTAATCCTCTACCTTATGAGCAGATTTAAATCCTCTCATGATGAATTTGAATTCTTTTTCTGTATAAAAGGAAAAGACAAAAAGGAGGAATTATCTTTTTAATTTTTTTTTTATTTTAAAGAGAAAAGAAAACAACCAAGACAAAAACAAAACAACACAAAAACAATAAAATGATACAGAATTTCAAAACAAGGTGATAGACAGTTAACAATGCTTGTTATGTTACGTAGTGTTATCTTCAGTGAAGTTGCTCAGATTGCCGGATGTAAGAATGGAAATTCGAGAGGTCCATTAGTGGAATGATGGGAGAGATCCTTTCCCGCTCCTGATGAACTGCCAGCGAATTCCCAAGGTCTTGGTGGATCAAACAATTTAAAGAGAATAAAAATAATAAAAAAATAGAAACGATACAGAGTTTCACTAATCAAGATAGTAGAGATTTAACAATGATTGTTATGTTGCATATTGTTGTCTTCAAATTAGCTGTTCACATTACCAGATATAGTCAGGCAAAATTGGGCAGAAAAAGAAAAATTTAACCATTAACTGTTCCTTTCAATAAACCAGTAGATATGAGCAGGGTAGTTTTCCCAGCTATCCTTTCTTTTCCCCAGCTATCCTTGTATATCCATATATATTTTTCCTTCTTTCTTTTCTCCTTTCCCTCATCCCAGTTGTTCCTGCCCTTTGAGCAACTTCTTTACCTTTCACAGTGTATTGTACCTTTCGGGTTTTCATTTACTTTTTCAGGTTCTTACACTAAGGAGACAGTATGATGTTTACACATTGTGGGTCTGGTTTATTTCTCTTGCTAGGGTCCTTGGTTGCATCTATTTTCCAATAAAGGCCTCAAGATTATTTTTTTCGTAGCTGAGTAATACTCCATTGTATAAAAATACCACCTCTTTTTTTTAATCCATTCCTTAATGCTTCTTTGCTGCTCTTTTTTTGTCTCCTAGAAATTTAACTTTTAGTTCAGAAATTTTATCTAGTGTTGGCATGGTCTTCTAAGGGTTTTGTTAGAAGGCCATGCTATTGCTCATATATATGCTGTTACTTTGTACTGAAAGAATGTGTTTATATAGTTACTAACCATAACAACCATGGTTAATAAATGAAAATTCTTATAGTACTAATTATATATAAACGATTCACTTGTAATTTTTTTTGAGACAGGTTCTCACTATGTAGTTCAGGCTGGCCTTAAACTCACTCTGTAGCCCAGGTTGGCCTTTAACTTGTGATGATCTTTCTGTCTCAGCCTCCTGAGTGTCGGAATTACAGACATGTGCCACCACACCCAGGCACACCTGTATCTTTTTAAATACATATAAACCACTTATAGAGGATTACATTGCTCTTTTAATTCAGCTTCTCATTCATTGGTTAATGTTTTGGGTCAAAGTAAGTTCTTCTTGTCACAAAATTATGTCTTTTATTATTCTTTGGAGTTGTTGACACCTGGTACACGATTTCCAGTGTTTCTATATCTTAATGAACATTTTCCTTTTTCACTTTATCATCTGAGATCACTTCGTAGTCTTAGTCTTTTCATCATTGTCTGATACATAAATGCCAACGGAGCTAAGTCAGACTCTTCACTTTAGAATTCTTAAGTCACTTCTTCGGGTTCCTCAAAGGTTCTTCGGTTCTATGCGATCTGGGACGATACTGACAGCGTGTTTGGGGAATGTCAGAATTACATTATTCATTACTACCTAATGGACGGCACAGTGGAAATCCGAGAGGTCCATGAGCGGAATGACGGGAGAGATCCTTTCCCGCTCCTGATGAACCGCCAGCGCATTCCCAAGGTCTTGGTGGAAAATGCAAGTATGTTTGATTTTAAGGCTTATAAGTTTATCCTGTGTTACTTGAGTTTTTGTTTTCAATCTCAAAGGAATGATTTCAACAAAATACTGTCAAACCGAATCCAGCAGCTTATCAAAAAGATGACTCACTCTGATTAAGTTGGATTCATTCCAATGCAAGCATGGTTCAAGTGTACAAAATAATAGATACAGTGCACCACATCACAAAAATGAAGGACAAAAACCCTGTGGTCATCTCAGCAGGTGCAGAAAAAGCACTTGATCAAACTTAACATTCCTTTGTAATAATATGGAACAAAACTGACATAGAATATGTATATCTCAGCTTAATAATGACCACTTATTATAAACTAACATTATCCTGAATGAGGGAGAACCTGAACACTCTCCAAGTTCTGGAACAAAACAGGGATCTCCACTTTTATTCAACATAGAGTTGAAAGACCTAGTCAGAGCAGTCAGTCAAAACAAAACAAAACAAAAAAGCACCCAATTGAAAACTAGAAACTCAATTTGTCATTTGCAGATGGCATGATCTTTTATACATATAGAAAACCCCAGACATTGTCAAAAACAATTGGAACCAATAAATTCAGCAAATTTACAAGATAGAAACTAAACATAGAAACATTAATAGTATTGATAAAAATTAATAGTATTGCTACCAACGACAAATTATCTGAAATGGAAATGAATAAAGAAGCAAACATATTTACAGTAGGTATAAAAATATCTAGAAATAAATTTGGCCATCCCATGTCCATGGATTGGAAGACTCAAAACTGTTCAAATGTCTTGGGTACTCAAAGCAATTACAGATTCAAAGCAATCTATCAAAACACTGATGACATCCCAGAACAAGAAAACCAATTCTAACATTTGTAGGGAACCATAAAACACACATACAAATAAAAGCATATAACCTAAGCTGTTGGGAGAAGGAACAAAGCAGGAAGCATTGTACCATCTGATATAAAAATATACTCCAAAGCTGTAGGACTCAAAACAACATGCTATTGGCATAAAAACAGACTTACAGACCAATGGAATAGAGGAATAGAGTAGAAAGCCTAGATGTAACACACACACACACACACACAGCTTGAGCTAAGTATTTTTGACAGAAGTGCTGAGAACATGCGTTGGAGAAAGGACAGTACTCAATACATAGTGCTAGGAAAATTGGGTATCCAAATTTTACTGAAAAATGAAGTTAGACCTCTTTTTCCAGTTAACAAAAATCAACTCAAAATAGATCTAAGACCTAAATGTAAGACACTAAACTATGAAATTTTTAAAAGAAATTGTAGAGGAAATTCTTTAGGACATTTGAATGGCCAAAGATTTAGGAAGGACAGGATCTCCAAGGCACTGGGGAAAAAAAGAAAGCAAAACTAGATAAATGGGATTATATCAAGCCAAAATTTGCTCCACAGCAAAGGAAAAAAATCAAGTGTGTCTTTGAAGAGACAACCTACGGAATGGGAGAGAATATTTGCAAATTAAACTTTTGACAAAGGGTTAATATTCAGAATATAGGGAACTCAGAAATCTCAATTGCTAAACAAATGAATAAATAAACAAATCCAGTTTAAAATTGGACAGTAGAGTCTCATTGAAACTGAATCCCTTGAAATCTCAGATTCCAGATTTGTCTCTGCCTTATCAATGTGACCTAAGTTTAAGTTTAAACTTTTTAATACACAATTATCGTCTTCTATAACTTCTCAGTTAGGAGTGTTTTCATTAGAGCTGTATGGAGAGACAGCGTGGTGACATATGTAGGTAGGGTTTTTGAAGAGGTCAGAAACATCTTTGTATGCAAGTTATTGTTAGTCATAAGGCAGGAGTATGGGCAAGGCTTAAGCTCCTATCAGTTAGACAATTCCTTGAATGAGAGTGGTGGTATTAAAGCAAGGGGATTTAATTGAGTCTGAAATCCAATGGTTGATTTCTATTAAATTCAGTTAAACTTAAATTAAATACCCGTGGTAGCAACCACTGCATATGCTAAGAGCTATGGAGCATCTCTACTGGCTCATCTGGTCCTTCACATAATGGCCATTGGACATACTTATGAATGAAAGAAATACCATGGTTGGAATGAGAAATCTAAAACAAAGAATAAGTCCATATTTCAAAGGCTTTATAATCTTATAAGAAGTGTACATCAATAGCAGGTATTTACCGTATATCAATTTTACCACACTGATAATGATACAATTTAAAAGAATATTATAGACGTATATAACAGTACAGGTCCTTAGACATTCACTGTCAGTAATAGGATAGATTGAATATTTATAGAAATCCTTACCGACATACACTAATGTCAAATATAAATATAGCTCCTGTGTTTAGCTTACAATGTTGGAGATAGTGCCAAAGTAAGGAAAGTTCTCAAGAACCGGAAGTGCAAAAGGACCTCTCCCGCCAACTCACAGAGATAAGCAGATACGAGAGGTGGATTTGTGCAAGGCCATGCAGGCACACAAGAGGAAAAGCCGGGGGGTGGTGGGGGGAGACAGGGTGAAAAGCCAGAGCTTCTGTGAAGCTGGGCTCTCAGCAGGCAGCCGTCAGGGTGGGCCCTTCTGCAGAGGTGCCCCTGTCCTCTTCAGTCTTGACCCTCAGTAGAAAAGGAAGAGAGAAGTCTTCCGAGAAGTTTCCACAAACCAGCTTTCTCACCTTTGGGCCCAGAATTGAATTTATATACCATGTATGTTCTCAGACTACCAAATTGAACGCTCAGATTCAACTTCAACTGACCTGGCTTAGTAAGGCCACGGTTGCCAGGTAAAACAAATGCAAGCCATTCTGAATGGATTTCTTTTTAAACTAACAATTCAAAAAATTCCCACAAACACAAATCAGCAAACACACCTTAATACAAGGAATTTCCACATGATTAGAAACATCAGTGCGCACGCACTTCTCCCTCCCTCACACCTCACTGTGATAATAAAAGCAGTACTGTCCATGAGGAGGCAGGAGGAAATAACCTATGATACACACTCGCAGAGAGTGCAAGTACTTGAACTGCAGAGAATAAAAATAAAGAAAAAGTTATAGAACAATGCAAAGTTATCAAAATTGGCCAAAGAGGTTTGGGAAAGAACCCAAGAGAAGTTCTGAAAAATATGAACATGAGCATTGGTGTGAAAAAGTCAATAAAAGGTAAAATAATAGGTTAGCCATAGGTGAAGAAAGAATCGGTCTGTAAGCAGGTGAACGGTGTGAAAGAGGCTGAGGGATGTAAAGAGCAGAAACATGTCAGGTCTGGTGGGAGCTCCAGGGGGAGAAGCTGGTGATACAGAAGAAGCAGTCTGTGCTCAGGAATGTGGCCCAGTGTACAGACGCTGAAGGTTAGAAAAGTAATGATAGGGTACATCGAAAAGGAATTTCAGTGAAAGAAACAACAAAATAAGCCTGGAAATAATAAAGTTGAAAACAAAGATAACAGAGATTTGTTAAACCAAAGTGGTTTCTCTGAAAGGACTAATGAAATGACAAACTATTGACAAGATTTTCCAGGGATGATGTAAACAAGGCATATATATATATACACACACACACACACACACACACACACACATACACACACATATATATACACATACACACACATATATATATAATTATTAAAAACAAAAGAGGAGTCACATTTTTAAAATGCAAAAGGGTTTAAACATAAGAGAATACCAAGTTTCTGCCAAGAAATTTAAAAATGAGCAAATTTTCAGAAAATTGTACAGTAGCTTGCTCAAGAAGAAACAGACAACTGATATCTGTAACCATTAGAGAAGCAGATTCAGTTTTTAAATTCCCCACAGAGAAAAAAACAGATGTAGATAAATTTGTAGGTGGTTTTTACCAAACACTTAAAGAATAATTTTAAGCTTAATACAAGTTCTTTCAGAGAAAAATAAAAAGAACTCCTTAGTTTATACATTTAAAACAGGTGAGTGACAGCTGGGCGTGGTGGTGCACGCCTGTAATCCCAGCACTTGGGAGGCTGAGGTAGGAGGATCCGTTACAAGTTCGAGACCAGACCAGGGCACAAAGTGAGCTCAAAGCCAGCCTGAACTGCATAGAAAGACTCTGTCTCAGAAAGACCAAAAAACATAAAAAATAAAACAGGTGAGTGAAACAAAAGGCATCATAGGAATGAAAAACTGCAGTAAATCTCGCTCATAAACATAGATTCAAAAATCCTAAAGTATCAGTAATACTTAAAAAAAATTGTTGAGCAAAAAAGGCAAATGACTGGGAAGGATACACAAACACTGTACCCTGAGAAACTCAGGCCGCTGTGAACTGTCTCCAGCCTCAGCGTGTCCGGAGCTACTCAGAGGGACCTGGTGGCATCGGCCATTGGATACCAAGGCAGGGTCCTGGAACTGTAGGGCTTTTACTGTGCGTGCTTGGGAAAATGATAGCACCTCCTTACTGTGGAGACGGGCTGGGGAGCAAGGCTTTATTTCTGCTATAGCAGGATCAGCCTTTCTCCTGTTTTTCTGTCTTGGCAATTATCAACTCAGAAAATACGAGTCTACTTTTCATTCTCTTTGTGACCAGGGCCCTGCCCTCAAACTTGCAGTTCATAACTTTAAGATGTGGCACTCCACCAGAATTTACTGACTTACAATTACTATGAAGGCCAAGCTGTAGGGAATGAATCTTAAACACGGTAACCTTTAGTTCTCATAAGACACTATGACAGATCTGGATTTATTCCAAACATGCAAGACTGACTCTACATCTAAAAATCTGTTGATTCCCACAGGAATGGATGACTGTAGTCATCTCATTAACTGTCTCTGCCGTCTGCCTCCAGCACCAGGTCACACTGTCCTAGCAGCAGTGATTACAATCGAGATGAAGCCATCCTTCAAGTAATTGTTTAGTATCTGTTTCCCAAACACGGTATTTTCTCTCCAAAGGCAGGAACTGTGTCTCTATTTGTACTTGTAAGTCCAGTGCTTAGCAATGTGTTTGGCACGTGAGTAGTTACTAAGAATTGTTGCATGTACATATGCAGGGATGGGAAGTTGAACCAAATAACTTGGACCCTTCATGGATCTGAGACTCTTATATATCCTATAAAAGATTATTTGAAGAAGAAAAAAAAGGTCATTTGTTCTTTCCTCCCATGTGGTTTCTTCTAAGAACTAATTGTGTCAAGCTTAGTGATTTTTAGTAATAGATCCAGCTGAATATGGGAAGGAGACTTTACACAAACCATCTGGGGTGTTATTTACATGTCCTGTCAACAGATACAAATATATAACCTTACATTCTTGTGAGAAAGTAGGCAAGTCCCTGCCTCTGGACCTGAGAGTGCTCCTCTAGTCTCCAGAGTCCTGGGCCTTGTGTCGGGACCATCCTTTTTCCTGTACTCATTCCTTTTTCTTTCCTGTCTCCACTTTGTGCCAGAGAACTTCCCTCGGTGTGTGCTGGAGATCTCCGATCAGGAGGTGTTGGAGTGGTACACTGCCCAAGACTTCATTGTGGGGAAGCCACTGACCATCCTCGGGAGAACTTTCTTCATCTATGATTGCGATCAGTTTACCCGACAGTTCTACAAAGAAAAGTTTGGAATGGCTGATTTACCACGCATTGATGTAAGGAAGCAGGAACCACCTCCCGTAAAACAGGTAGGTAATGGAGCAGGAGTTGCGAGTGTGGTGAGAAAAAACATGTTCTTTTACCTAGAAAATGAAAAAAGAGAAAGAAGCCCTCTGTGAATACAGCACAGAGTCAGACTGGACAAAGTATCCACGGTGGAGTAGTTCATAAAGGAAGAAAACACATGGCTGTGCAACATTTAAAGATGCTCAGTCTAACTGGCAATCCAGGAGATAAAATGAAAATAATGCCGTTTCCTAAAGTCTGTTCCATGCGGACAAGTGGCCTCCTGGTTCCTCTGAAGGTCATTGCAGCTGGCAGCCAGAGAGGGCGTGTGCAAACAGTGGCCACCTGCCTCTTCTCTTCACCTCTTGCGTCAGAAGCTGCTATCCCTGGTCAGAGCACAGATCACCAGTGTTTGCAGGACGCGGCACTTTTGCACCCGATCTGGCTCCTACTGGCTGTGTGCGGGTTCCATGGGCTGCTACCATAGGTCTAGCCGGTGGGTAGCTGCTACTGTGCTAGTTATGTAGAAATTAGCTGCAGCTTACTATCCAAGCCTTGCCCTGAAAGTTAGAAGCCCTCCTAAAATCCAGAGTGTTCAAGTGGTTGCTGTGGATAGACTCTGCCCATGCAGTTGCTACCTCAATAGGTAGACACAGTCCTCGTGCATCATCCTCCATCGTGTTCTCAGCATTTTCCTTCGTATTACGTTTTCAACTTTTAAATGTTTTTGAAAAAGACATCTTTTTGAAATTACAGAACCCATAACATTTCTTTGTCTTTTGCTTGTTCATCAAATCCTTTCACTGAAAAAATGATTGGGGCTGCGTGTTGTGGCATGCACCTGTAATCCCAGCACTCAGGAGGCTGAGGCAGGAGGATCACTGTGAGTTCAAGTCCAGCCTAAGCTGCATAGTGAAACCCTGTCTCAAAAAAAAAAAATGATGGAAGCAAAACAAGACTGATGAGCTGATGGCAGAAGATGGCTTTCTTCCTTTGTAGCGTCACTATCCTTAGAACCATACAGAGCTACAGAGTTCGGTTCTGGGCACCACAGAACTCAACTCTGATCTGAGTTTCATGCCAGTTTTACAGCACCAAAGTAGTAATCTGATAAACTTGATCCTTCATAATTTTAGCCAAGAAACATGTTTTAAAGTTTCAAATAAAAATTACATGCTTTAAATGTCATATTATATAGCAAATGCATGATGTATCTAAGGTATTAAGATGGTACAGTGTCACGAACTAACAGCAGTCATGGCCGTGACAGTGGGGCAGGAGCAACTCATACAAACCTCTCTGTGGCCCCTGCCCGTGTACAAAGCAGGGCACTGATAACTGTGCCCATATCTGTGCTGCCACCAGATATATAAAACTATGTCATAGGGCTTTTTCTCATGAGAAGAAACAGTGAAATAAGGGTGAAGTTGTTGAACTCCTCCAGCCCAAATCCTGTCTTCCACCCTCTTTGCTTCTTACCTTGCCTGTGTGTGGCCCCCTGGCTCTGTTCCTGGGGGTCCTGTCTGTCTCCCCGAGTAGTGCCCATCGATGATAGTAAAGTATCTCTGAAGCCCGTGAGGACGGGTCCCAAGTCCTATTCCTCTTCTGCTCCTAAGCACCTAGCACAGTCCCTCACAGAAGCAGGCAGCTGGTAATGTTTTAGTTTTTTGTATGGGGAATCAAACTTGGGACCTTGCACTTGGCAGGGAGGCACTTGTGCCACTGAGTTATATCCCTGGCCCCTGATAATGTTTCTTGAACTGAATTGAGGAAAATTGTCTATGTATCATGTATAGTGTTTCACAGAAAAGTAGTGATGTCCTAGGCAAGACTTTTATATACAAAGCTTCACAAAAGCAATTACAAAAAAAAAAATGATTGGGTTTGGTAGCTAGTAGTTCCCAGGGACAATAAAATTTCTAGAAGGAACTGTGCCACCTCCATGCTGTCAGGTTTTTTCTCTGATAGGACTCTTTATCAATAAATGTGCTCATTGTTTAAGAATTATAATAAGCCCCTTGCCTCTAAATTTGTTTTACAGCACATGATCTACTCTACAGGGGAAAGTGGCATAGGAACAGATCTAGACTTTGATCAGGCCATTTATTCTACCAGTTTAGTCTACAGATACGTGCAGGGTGAGATAACAGCGTAAATTATCTCTCAACTTGCCCAGGGTTACATTGTCAGGCACAAGAACATTTCTATTACATGTCAAAAATTAATACAAGGTGGGCTGGGGATGTGGCTCAGTGGTAGAGTTCTTGCTTTGCATGCACAAGGCCCTGGGTTCAATCCCCAGCACCACCAAAAAAATACAAGTAAGTTGGGGAGGGACTGCCACACTGCCGCACTTTTTTTATTCAGTGAAAGCTTTTGTATCTAGGAACACCTTGTCCCTCGTCCTTCTCACTGTGATCTCTTTTCTTACAACCTATCCCCTCAGGAGAGAAAAAGGAGGCAGAGCTGGGGTAAAGAGTAGTGATCGCTGAAGAACCTCTATAGGTTTTGGCTGGTTTGCTTGTTTTTTTTGCATCCCAGTCCCTCTGTTTTAATAAATCTAATACTATATAAGGAAACGTCTACACTTTACTTCTAGTGATTTCTCCATAATACATAATGCTAGTATAAATAAATTCTCTCTGCTCATCCTTGAAAGTCGTTGACAGGAGCGGATAGGAGAGCAGCACTTACCAAGGAGCAGATGCTTCTTAGGCGCTGTATGAATGGCCCTAGTCACTACACTTCAGTCATTTTCATCCTGAGCCACATAAATAGAAACCAAGGCTGGGAGTCTGTAGCCAGGTCAAGAGAGAAAGCTAGAGCCAAGCCAACGACCGGGAACAGAAGTGGAGGTGGGGTGGGTATATTTAACTCGAGAAGCGTGGCAGTTCTGGAGGTCATGTGATCTGCTGGGTCAGCACTATGTGGAGGCGGTGGACACGTATGTTCTGTCTTGGGCTTGCTCCAGCTGGAGGAGGAGGACGCTAGAGCCAAAGAGCTTATCTGTGATGGGGGGCTTAACAGAGTATCTGGAGGCCCGTGGGACTCGGGCTCTGAGTGCAGTGGACTGAGAAAGCTCAGGCAGAAACACCGACAGGCAGGTCTGTGAGCAGGTGTGTGCTGATATCCCCAGTCCGAGTGGCTTATCTCATGTGGAACAGAACTCGGGCAGTAGCTGGAAGTATTAAAAAAAAAAAAAAAAAGGCAGGAAACCAGAACCTCAGGTATGTGGGCTGATGTTTAGGGACACTCTTTACCCGAGGCCGGGGAAGTGGATTGTGATTCAGGAAAAGCAGAGTAGCAATCTGAGGAGAAGACTCAGAAGCTTAAAAGCCTTCAACTCTCAGCCCACCTCGGTCCACAATGTGTTCACAGTATGCGGGTATAACTGCAAAACAAGTTCAAGGTACACTGCCTTGCAGTTTCTGCCTAAGCTCTTAAGAGCCGCAAGTGTTTATAGTGTGTTGTACCTCAGCCCTGGGTCCCTTCCTCATGATAACGTGCATTCTCATTGGGCAGTGGTTTGCAGCTGATGCAAATCGGCATTGTCCGTGTTCTGAATCCACTGGTCATATTGTGGCCATGTTTATCACTTTAACCCATGCAAGTGGGTGAGGGAAGTCAGTATTCCAACTATTAGACCTTGGGTGAATGTGGTGAGATCATTCACTCTTGAGGGGGTACCTGATAACAGATGGACCGATTTGATGAAGTACCTGCAAAGGATATAGAACGAGATTTAGGGGAAGCATCTACAAGTAAAAGAGCATACGGGCTGAGGTTCCTAAGAAAGGAACAAGAATCAGGGAGAAAGAACCCCGCTGCTCTTTACTGAGTGCTGTAAGGAAGCAGAAAACAGCCTTGCACCTCAAGATTTTAGGTCAGTGAGTCTTTGATTCCTACCATGATGCTTTAAGCACTTCCTGGAATCTGAGTGAAACAATGTAAGCTCAGTGCGCACCTTCACGCCAGCTTGTCAAACCAATTTTGCACCTGAAATTTGCTTTCCCAAGGAAAGTCCTGTGTGGACCCCCAAAGTATGTGTATCAGTCTCTTCTGTGACACAAAAACCAATAGAAGTAATAGAAATATGGAGGCAGAAGAGAGAAAAGAAGCATGAATCAACCATTCTTACCAACCCAACTCCAAATCCAACACACACACACTTTGAGCGATCTGAGGGAATAGTTTCCAAATCTGCTAAGCCGAGGTCCACATCTTGGAACCAAGTGATTACAGACAAACCCACAGACCTCATCGTCTTAGGATGACCGCATAGTCATCTGCAGCGGGAGAGAGGGGAGGGTTGGGCCTGCTGTGGTAGGAAGGGATCAGTGGACAGCACCAGTAGTTTCTGCCTAGCAAACGCCTTGTGGCACCACCAGTCACTTCCGCCATTAGCAAACATGCTGGAAATCATAAAGAAGAAGGGGAGAAGTGATGTACGTTTTCTGACCACATCTGTAATACATAGGAATTGTCTTTGAATGTGTTTGATGTAATTTGTACAGTTAACTCACAGTTACCTTCGATGTCATTGAACACACTGCTTCCTGTGTTTCTCAGGAATTGCCTCCATATAATGGTTATGGCTTGCTTGAAGATTCTGCTCAGAACTGCTTTGCCCTCATTCCAAAGCCTCCAAAAAAAGATATCAAAATGCTGCTGAGCGACAACAAGGTGCTTCGTTACTTGGCCGCACTGGTAAAGGCTAATGTTAAAATTTTATCTTTCTAATTAGTGCATGTCGGCTGTACAGAGTGGAGTGTTTCATTTGGGTGTATTTGTATGTGCATGTAACGTACTTGGACCACCACACCCAAGACCCCTTGTCCTTTCCTCTCTCTCCCCAGGGCCCTTCCTCCTCCACTTTCCTATCATCTATTTAAAAAAACTTCCCCGTAGATTCTTCATCTGAGAGAACATGCTATGTCTGGTTTTCTCAGCATGGGTTATTTCATTTAACATGATGTCTACAGCACCACTCATTTTCCCGCAAATGATTTTGTTCTTCATGGCGGAATGATAGCCCACTCTGTACATTTTCTTTATCCATTCATTGCAGAAGGGCACTTTTGCTGTTCCCATAGATTAGCTATTGTGACTTGCCCTGCAATAGACATGGGTATGCAGATACCTGGATGGTATGCCAACTTCAATTCTTTCAGGATTATAACAAAAAATGATATAGTTAGATCAAATTGTAGCATTATTTCTTAGCTCTATTTATCTTGGAACCTCCATGCTGATTTTTATAGTGGTTTGTTACGGTTGATACATTGTGTCAACTTGGGGAGTCTAGAGGTTTGGCTAAGTAACTCAGCAGTTGTAAATCTTGGGGTAAAAAGGACATGCCCTTACCCTTCTGGGATGTTGTTTATTGTGTTAATTTGGGAAGTTTAAAAGGTTAACTATGTGATTCAGCAGGAAGCCAGGGTGCTTACTTTGTATACATCCTGAGCCAGTGGAAGGGGAGGGCATGGAGATTGTGTTAGAGGTACACGCCCCCTGGGTGGGGGTAGGTTGTTTGCAGTGTGGGGGAAGAGAAGAGGCTGCTTGCAGCCTTTCCTCCCTTTTGCTGGTTGTTTTTGCTGTGCTCTGCTGCCCTGAACAGTTTGCTCTCTGCCACCTGTCACTCTGCCTCAGAACCAGACAAGTATGGACTGAAACCTCCACAAACTGTAAGCTAAATAAGCCTTTCCTTTCTTCATTTTGGGTGTTGGGTATTTTGTCTCAGCAATGAAAGAAAAGTAACCAAGACGTGGTTGTACTAATTTACATTTCTACCCACAGTGTAGAAGAGTTTTCCACCCACCCCCTCCTCCTGATTTGCTCTTGCTTTTGCTAGGATTGCTTTTGCCTCTCTGGGTCTCTTCTGGTTCCTTATGAATTTTAGGATTGTTTTCTCCAGTTCTGTGAAGAATGCTGTTGGAATTTTGATTAGGATTGTGTTAAATATGTATATCAATTTAGGAAGTATGACCATTTTGACTGTCTACACAAGAATGGGATATCTTTGCATTTTCTGATGTCTTCTTCAATTTCCTTTTTTGGAGTTTTTGTTTTAGAGTTTTTGTTGTAGCTTTGTTCCTTAGTTCTGTTAATTCCTCAGTAGTTGACGTTTCTTGGTGCTATTGTGAGTGATATTTTTGTATCCTGCTACATTACTGAATTTGGTTAGTAATTCTTTTAGTGGATTTTTTTGATCTTCTGTATAGAGGACCGTGTCATTGACAGGGGATAATTTGATTTCATTTCCTAGGCATATCCTTTTTATTTCTTTTTCTTGCCTAATTGCTCTTGCCAGTGTTTCAAGTACTGTTTGGAACAGGAGTGGTGATGAAGGACGACTTTGTCCTGTTCCTTCCTGACTTTAGAGGGAAAGCTTTCAGTTTCCCCTGTTTAATACCATGCCGGAAGCAGGTTTGTCTCAAATGGCCTTTATTAGATATAAGATGTCTTTCTATACCTGTTTTGTCCAGTGTTTTTGTTTTTTTTTTTTTTTTTAATCATGAAAGGATATTGGATTTTGTCAAGGGCTTTTTTCTGCATCTGTTGAGATGATCATGGGACTTTTGCTTCTATTTATATGATGTATTACATTTATTGATCTGTTATGTTGAACCATCGTTTCCTTCCTAGGATAAAGTCTATTTGGTCATGATGAACGACTGTTTTGATGATTCCCTGCATGCTCTTTGCCAGTATCTTGCTGAGGAGTTTTGCACCTATATTCATTAAAGAGGTTGGTCTATAGTTCTGTCTTTTGTTGGATTCATGTCTGGTTTTGAATCAGGGTAATGGTAGCTTCCAGGAATGATTTTAGGAGTGCTCTTTCCCTTTCACTTTCATGAAAAAGCTTGAGGAGTACTGGTGTTAGAACTTCCTTGAAGTTTTTGTAGAATTCAGCAGTGAACTTGTGTGGACCTGCGTTTTTCTTGATGGGTTCTTCCTGCTTCAACTTCATTGCTCATTATTGGATTATTAAGGGCTTTTTAATCATTTCAGTTCAGTTTTTATAATTCATATGTATCTAGGAATCTGTCCAACTTTTCCAAATTGTCCAATTGATTGGTGTTAGGGCTTATGTCTAAATGTCCCCCAAAGCCTCATACAGTCGTAGTGGGGCTTTCCAGAGGTGGCTGGATCTAGACTGTGTGATGCTGAGTGTGTGATTACTAAATCAATTGACTGATTATTTTGGCACCTGGCTTAAATATGATAGCCTAGATCAACTTTCAGTAGGACATTTAATCTCCTGATTTTCTATTTGGAGTTCCTTTATGGGCTCTATTCCTTTCCTTGACCCATTCTGCCAGGCTGTGTCTTTGCATTGGGGAATTAAGACCGTTTGCATGAAGTGCTGTTGACGGGTACTGACTGACTCCTGTGATTGCCTTATTTTCCTGCTGCTGATTCCCCATCTTTCCCTTCTCCATAACTGTTTGCTCTGCCTGGTGTGTCCATTCCATCAGACTTTTTTTCATATTGGGATCATTGTCTCTTTCTAGCGCACCCTTGGGAATTTTAGGGGGTGCTGCTTTGGTGGGCACACATTTCTTTAGGCACTCTTTACCATGATAGTGTCTTACTTTTCCATTAATTTTGAAAGATAGTGTGGTGGATTGACAACTGGTGGGCAGCTTACAATCCCCAGCTGAACTGAGTAAGCGTTGTGCTGCGTGTGGGAGGCCACCTGGGGACTGTTGCCAGCAGCATCAGGGGCAAAAGAAGAGAAGAGGAGGCTAGTCTGGGTGGGAGCTGAGAGAGGCTGTTGGAAGCAGAGAAGCTGTAAGGAGCTGCTGGTTCTCCTGGAGGAGCTCATCATGCTGGCTTTCCTGATGAGCTCGGCTGTTCCCATCCTCCACGGTGGACCTTGTGGCACTGAGAACAGCTTCACTTCACTTTGGGGGATGCTCTGGTCCTCACTCTGAGCATCGCTTCCTGACTCCGGAGGGGAAGACAGTGCACTGCTCAGCCTCCAGGAGAAGCCTGCTGCGTTGGCTTCCCTGATGGGAGCTCGGCGGTCCTGACCATCGGAGGAGCTCGGGACCTCACGGTTGCTGAGGGTTGCTACGGATGTTGTTTAATTAGCCCAATATCTTCTTTCTTATATCTGCTGTGATCTCTCACTTACCTTATTAAACTGTTCTGATATCTCTCCTGATGCCGTTTGGATCATTTGGGTGTGAGGCCTGTGAATCATTTTGGAGTTTCCTCCCTTTTGGTGCCCGTGGGTCAGCTTTACGGGAGCTGAAAGTTTGGCGAGGCATTTTGTTGGCTTTTCGTCTCACATTTTTGTTTATTTGTTTGTTTTGTATTAAAGCTTGTGCACTTATTGTACAGGAAAGTCTTGTTTCAAGTATGGTGACCTCTTTTTTTTTTTTTGGTACCAGGGATCAAACTCATGATCTCAGGCTTCCCAGGCAAGCGCTTATGCTGCTGAGCTATATCCCCAGCACTTTTTGTCTTTTTTTGAGACAAGGTGTCACTATGCAGTTCAGAGTGGCCTTGAGTTCACTTTGTAGCCCAGGCTGGCCTCGAACTCACAACGATCCTCCTGCCTCAGCTTCCGGAGTGCTGGGATTACACATGTGCACCACCAGCCCTGTTCAGTCACCTCTTTATTTAATGTCTACTTTTCAGTAGTGTTCCTTAGGTGTGGCTCACTACTGGCCTTTACTTCTGTCCCAGGATCCAACCCCGTCCTTTTACTTGGGATGGGAAGTTGTAGCATGTTTGGGCTAATACCCAATTTTCCCAGAATGGGCCACAGTTAATGACCCTGAGGAAATATTTTAAATATTAGCATCTCAATAAAACTAATTAATAGCAACAGCTATGATATCTTGGGTATCAGCATCAATTATAGCATTAAATACAAACTGAATATTGACAAACCCTAAGGATCAATAGTTATTGACAGTAATTTTTCTGGTGTCAATGTTTGAGTTCTTTATATATTCTCAACACGAAGCCTCTGCTGGAAGAGCACCTAGTGACGATTTTCTCCCATCCTGTCAGCTGTCTCTTCACTTCGTTGTTTCCTTTGATGTGCAGAAGCTTTTGAGCATAATGTAATCCCACTTGTTGATTCTTGCTGTTATTTCCTGTACTACTGGCAGCCCCATCCAGGAAGTCTTTGCCTGTACCTGTGTCCTGGTTACTTTTTTCTTGTTGCTGAGACGAAATACCCAACACCCAAAATGAAGGAAGGAAAGGTTTATTTGGCTTACAGTTTGTGGAGATTTCAGCCCATACTTGGCTGGTTCAGAGGCAGAGTGGCACATGGCAGAGGGCTACAATTCATGGCGGCGGTACACAGCAAAGCAACAAGCACAAGAAGAGAGGAATGGCAGGAGGAACGGCAGCCAGCAGCCTCCTTCTCTCCCTTACATACACAAACCATCCGCCCTAGGGCGGGTATAGCTCTCACACCCGTAATCCCAGCACTGGACCATGGGTCAGTCCTAAACCCTAAAAGCCACCGTAACTGCATGAGGATTTGGGGGCCCTGCGGACACAACCATAACAGCCTGTGACTGCAGTTTTTTCCTGGTTTTCTTCTCAAGGTTTCAAAGTTTCTGGAGTCGTTTTTGATCCATTTTGAGTTGACTTTTTGGCATAGAATGAGACAGAGGTATCTAGTTTCAGTCTCTGACAGAAGGACGCCCAGTTTCCCAGCACCGTTGATTCAAGAGGCTGTTGTTTCTTCTAAGTGCGTATTTGATTCCATCAAGGTTCAGTCGGCTGTGGTTTATGTGGGTTTGTTTCTGCCTCCTCTGCTCTATCCCATCGGTCCGTGTGGAATTTTTTGTGCCAGTACCATGTTATTTGTTGTACTGTGGCTTTGGATATATTTTGAAATCAGAAATCGTGATACTTTCAATACTGTTCTTCTTTACTCAGTATTGCTTTGGCTACTCCTAGATTTTCTGCTTCCATGTGAAATTTAAGGTTGCTTTTTCTAGCTTTGTGAAGACTGTCATTGGTATCTTGATGTGAACTACATTGAATCTATCAACTGCTGTGGCAATTTTAACAATACTCATCCTGCCCATACAGGAGCACGGGAAGTTCTCCCATTTTCTAGTGTCTCCTTTAGGGTTCTGTAATTTTAACTGAGAGGGCTTTTACTCCTTGGTCAGGTTGACTGTGAAGTATTTTAACTTTTGGAAGCCATTCTGATGAAAATGTTTTCTTGCTTTCTTAGTAAGTTCATTGTTGGTGTATAGAAAAGCTATTGAATTTTTAATGTCACTTGTACCTTGCCACTGTGCTGAATTGATCAGATCTAAAAGTCTTCAGATTGTTAGATTTTCTAGGTAAATAATTGTATTGTCTGTAAAAGGGATAGCTTGACTTCCTCCTTTCCTGTTTTCTCTCCTTACCTAGTTGCTCTGGATAATTTCAAGTATTGAGCAGAAATGGTAAAAGTGGACTCCCTGGTCTTAGTCCTGATTTCAGAGAAACGGTCTTAGTTTTTTCCCACTTGGTATGATGTTTGACTTTTTAGATAGTCAATCTTGTTCTGTGTCCATACGCAGAGCAAGACAAATGCACAGTGGTAGTGGTCCAGTTTGTCTCTCTAAGTGTGTATTTGATCCCATCAAGATTCAGTCGGCTGTGAAACAGCAGCCGCCAGAGCTGTGTGTCTCTTCAGGCAGACACTGGATCTCAGTCCAGGCTTCAGTTAGGTTCAGTAGCACTAGGTACAGCAGCCGTAAACCAGGAACTCGAATAGGTCCAGTCCTGTCTCCCCCGTAGACCATTCCTCGATCATTCGTTTCTCCCTGGTACCTCTCACATTTCGATCTTCATTAAGCATCAGTGAAATTCTGACCTACTTTTAAATTATTTGTATATATCTGTGTGCCTTTACAAAGGCACTGTAATTTCCTCAAGAGTAGAGACCATGTGTTACTAAATTTTAGCATTAGCTGTGCTATCTAGTATAATACATTTAATAGTTATTACATGTAATAAATTGAATCAGATTAATTTAATAGACATTGCCTTTGAGATGTTGTATGACCAGTGCTAAAGAGCATAAATTTTGGCAACAGAAGTTAAAATAAAATTTAAGCTTTTTAAAAAATGGTGTTTACTGTGTTTAAGGAGATAAAAAATAAGATTGAAAATTTTAGCAGACAGTGAAAAACCAAAAATGTGTATTTCAGTT
Organism: Dinomys branickii; assembly: GCA_004027595.1. Classification (NCBI taxonomy): domain Eukaryota; kingdom Metazoa; phylum Chordata; class Mammalia; order Rodentia; family Dinomyidae; genus Dinomys; species Dinomys branickii. The sequence goes on from PVLD010001248.1 coordinate 146,429, forward strand.
TTGAAAAATTAACACGTTGATAGAATAAAAGAGAAAAATAGGTTCCAAAAAGCATTGATAAAATAACCGTCTATGATTGTAATACAAGACTGTTAATAAATGGAGAATAAAACGGACTTTCTTAATCTGATAAAGAGTCTCTGCTAAAACTCTGCTGTACACAGAGCTTGGCAGTGTAACGTAGAACATGTGCTCTCTGAGGGTAGGAGCAGGACAAGACCGTTACTGTACCTTTTGGCCAACACTTTTCTGGAGCTCTTGGCTAGAACAGTAAGACAGGACAGGAAGTAAAAATGTGTAAGTATGGAAGAAGGGATAAAACTTTAATGGTCTAAAATAAAATACTATATATGTAGAAAATAAAGAAAAATCTATATTCGATTTTAACAAAGTCAAAAACAAAAAATGAAGTTTAAAAATACCATTCTATCATAGCATAAAAAATACTGAATTTCAGGAACAAATCAAAAAGTATGTACAACTTAAAACTTTTCAAGAGAAAATTAAAGTTTTAAATAAATGTGTGTGTTCCTAATTAATCTGTGCATTCAAAGCACCTGTAGCCCAAATCCCAAAGTGTTTATTTTTTCAGAGTTTGACAAACTGATTGTTTAATTTGTATGATACGCAAAACACCCAAACTTGTCAAAACCCTCCGGAAAGCATAAGATCAGCAGATGGCGTGGCCAGGCCCAGTGAGGGGTCCAGGCTGGCTGAGGCTGTGGCCCACGGAGCAGAGCCACGGCCGGGCCGGGCCTGGACTGACACACCAAGGAACCCGCGCCCCGCGTGGAGGAGCCGAACTTGGCACTTCAGAATTCTTCCTAGCTGTGCCTGGCGTTGTACTTGGCTGTTTGGCGAACAGTGGCCTGGATGACAATTCCAGGTACTCCAGAAAGAGCCAAGAACGACCAGGAGTTTGAAGACACAGAGGAGAATAAATTCGCCTATGCTCCCGTTTCCACTGAGTATATTTTTCAGGAGAAAAGCACACTGAGGGACAGCAGATGGGGCGGATCCCCAGCCGCAGCATGGCAGCTTTCAGGACTGTGTGACAGCACCGCGAAGATGAAGTGGTGGGTGATGTCTTCCATGTAGTGCTCACATTTACAGAGTTTCTGGCTTTTAAAGAAATATTCCTGGGCTACAGCACAGAGAAAGAAGGCTGGGGACTGGGTGTGAGCCCTGGCTTTGTGGTTACACTGTTGTTTGTGTGAATCACCCAGAAGCAGCTTCCCAGAGGGTCAGCAGCACTGGGTAAGGGATGGAGTCATTCTGAAGGTTTCCAGCGCAGTATGCTCAGAGACTTCCACTGCAGATTAATCTTGGAAAGACTGTTTTCTCCGGCCCTTCATTCACATTAAGTATTGATAGCTCCTCCCGGGACCCAGCCCATTTCTCCGGAAACACCCTCTCGTATTCACTAACTACAGCGCTTCTCCCATGTGCGTACCTCGCTCAGGTGCTTCTGAATCCGCCTTCTCTGGATCAAGCTCTCAGCCCTTGCCCCAGAGCCTCCCAGTGTGCTCGCTGCTGTGTCTGTCCGAGGCGTGGAGGAGCCACTGTCGCCAGTCCTCTGTTGCAGTAGGCTTTGCTTGAGTCCTTTTGTGTGTTCACAGCTGTGTCTTACACAGGTCTGAGTTTCACTCCTTCGGCCTCAGTGGGGTTTTTGTTAAGTAGCATTAATCCCGGGAGGCACGCACCTGAGGCAGCCACCTAGCCTAAGATTTTGCAGTCTCCTGTGAGCCTTGTCCTTGGCTTAAGGAAGCAATGGAGAGAGATGTCCTTTACTTGAAAGCTCCATTGATAGCTAGGCGTGCTGGCACACCCCTGTAATCCCAGCACTCAGAGGCTGAGGCAGGAGGATCACTGTGTGTTTGAGGCCAGCCTGGGCTACAGAGTGGCCAGCCCAAACTACACAGTGAGACCCTATCTCGAAAAAGGAAAGAGAAAGAAAGGGAATAAAGGGAAGGGAGGAAGGGAGGAGGAAGGGAGGAGGAAACAAGGGGAGAGAAAGAAAGCCCTGTTGAAAATAAACTCCCAGTCTTAGGTCTGCAGTCCTTGTAACACTGCCTTCTGCTGCTCCTGATGTGGTCTCCCTGTTTCTAGATGTCTCTTTTAGACATTATTTTCAAGAAAATATTTTCAGAGATGAAAGCTCAGGTTGAGCTAGTGGATGTGATCTTAGAAATTCTATGACTCTCCACTTACAGATCAAAGTATTATGTGCTCTGTGCCCTTCAGTTGTCAGGGCTGTGGAAGCAAAATGTTTTCACATTGGTGCAGCTGACGCTGGTGAGTGCCCCGCCTTTGTAGCATGTCCACTGGGTTTCTGCACGTTTGCCTAGGGTCCTTGCTGTATAAGCCACTTTGTTGGGTTTTTGTTGGGGTTAGGCACAGACCCTGCAATTTCTTCTTCCTGCCCAGACCTCTCCTGCTGAGGTAGTGCTTCCCTGTCCAGCTCAGTGTGGAGGCAACAGACACCCCATCAGTGATGCGCCAGCTTTGACTCAGAACATTGTTTGGTAAAGCATGACTGACCCAGAAATACATGTTACATCTGTAGAAAGAAGAATAAAATTCATCTCCAAAAAAAAAAAAAAAAGAAAAGAATAAGATCAGTGGATTTTCTCAAAAAATATCACTATATGTTAGAAATTTATATTAATTAAACTACATTATTCAAAGATCTTCAGGACAGTGGAACAGAATAGTCAGCCGAAATAGAACTTGACACATTAATGCTACATAGCGGAAGCAGCAGTGCAGAGGGCTAGGGAGGCACGTTTCCCAGTAGATGGTATCAAAACAGGTGGATGTCTGTGTGGGAGAACAGAAAAGTTGACTTCTGACTCACACCAAAAATAGAAACAAATCCTGGGTAGATTGGTGAAACAGCAAAACTTCTTAATGGTAGCATAATCTTAACCTTTATCAGGACACAAAGAGAAGTAGTTGTTTTAAAAATGGAGAAAGTTAACTACACTAAAGTGAAGAATTTTTGTTCCTCCAAAAAACATCTTTGAAAAATTAGACAGACATGGTGAGAGTGGGAGGTGTTTACTGCAGAAATCAGGAACTCCTATCCAGGATGCACAGAGGACACTCTCAAACTATTAAGAAGTAAGCAAAATACTTGAACAGAAACTTCACAAAGGAGGACGTCCAAGGACACTGATGAGCCGCCTCTGCTTACCAAGCAGAGGGATTAGCATGCAGGCAAGAACAAGGAAGCAGCTCACAGGGTCCGTGACACAGCTGCTCCAAAAGCAGCCTGGCATAATCAAGTGTACAGATTGTGCCCAGACGGTCCACTATACATGCTCAAAAGATAAGCATGATCGTAACAGTATGATTCTTCATAGCCAAAATAATAGCCATAATAATATTCATAATAGACCTAAGTGTCCATCTACAAGGAACTGGGTAAGTAATGACATATTTACATAATGATTTGAATTCTGTTCCGTAAAAACTGATCAACCACAGCCTACAAATAGCAGCACGGATGAATCACATAAACTAACTTTGGCTGGGGCTAGAGCTCAGTGGTGCAGTGCCTGCCTGGCAAGTACTTGATTCGCAGTACCAAAACCAAAGAAAACAAAACAAATAAACATGGCTGGGCATGGTGGCATGCGCCTTTAATCCCAGCACTTGGGAGACTGAGGCAGGAGGATCACTGTGAGTTAGAGACCAACCTGGGCTACAAAGTGGGCTCATGGCCAGCCTGAACTGCATAGCAAGACCCTGTCTCAACAATAAAAACAAAGAAATAAATAAACATAACTTTGAATGTAAGAATCCAGACACAAATGAATATATGCATGTTATATAATTCCATTCATAGGCAGATTTAAAAATCAGTAAAACTGTGTAGGAATGCCTATTTGTGAGAAAAGTGAGAAAACCATGACACGGCAGGCCATGCTTCCCCATGGAGGGAGGGAGGGTGCTGATTGGCAAAGCATTTCTGGACCCTCTTGGCCCTGCTTCTCCTCCTGGGTGGTGATGACTTGAGTGATCACTGTATGCAAATACTTCAAGCAGTGCATTTGAGTGTTTTGAAATTTTCTCTATGTCATAGTTCACAATGAAAAGATTTAGAACTACTAGGAAATAGTGGACATTTTTGTATGCACCAGATGAGTGATATTCTGGCCATGGTAATTTGCAGATGTTTTTCCCTGACCTATTTGTAGAAATAGAAATTGTATTTATTAGGTTCATCACAGAAGTTCTGCGGGAAGAAAGAAAGGGGAAGAGGTTTAAGCATGAAGCGGGACTTCCTAAAGTGGACTTTTTTTTAAGGGGGGAGTACATTGGAGAAATGATCAAAGGCATGTAATTAAGACCTGTGCAGTTCAGACAAGGACACCAGACAAGCTCTGAGGAAACAAAGCCTGGACTCAGGCGGTTGGTGCCTAAGTAAAACTATGCTGTAAACTGCCTGAGGCTCAGAGAGAGGCGCTGGCCGAGAGATGGGGGCCGGGGGTGGGGGGTGGGGGGTGGGGTGAGCCCCAGAAGATCTGCAGAAACGTGATTGGCGCATAGGACAAAACCATGCCGCCACAACAGAAAGATCGGTCTGGTGCCTGCCCTCCCTACCAAGGAAGCACTGCAGAGCCAAACGCTGAAGAAGCTGAACAAAGCTTGTTGACACCAGGTACTACACATTATACTGATGCTTATCCAGTAGAATTTGCGATGTGCTGTGTTGTAGCCTGCCAAAATATATACTTGCATTATTCACAAGTGAGGAGAAAAAGAAGTCCAATCATTCAAAAAACCTTAAACAAAAATTTTGCGAAATGGTGATACATAATTAAGAAAAAAAAGATCTGAAATTATAGCTCAGTGGTAGAGCATGTGCTTAGGTGAGCGTGCTGAGGAGCTGGGAGGCATTACAGGGACATAGGAAACAGGGTTTAAGGGATGATCTCTGAAACAGTATGTACGCTCAGGGGACATGCAGGGCAGGACAGCCTGTGGTACTGAAAAGATACAATAACCTCCTTTTCCTTACCTCTTATTTATTATGCATATGCTTATTTCACAGCCCCTGATATTTTACATGTGCTTTGTAATACACAAAACATACAGATAAACATGCTTAATTATTAGTTTATTCATCAATACATAAAGGGAACAGATATAAAGTGTACAGGGGAGGGCCAGGGATATAGCTCAGCAGCACAAGTGCCTGCCTGGCAAGCACAAGGTCCTGAGTTCGATTCCTGGTACCAAAAAACGAGAAAGTGTACAGGGCAGAACCAGATCGCGAAAGGTCTGCCTTCACAGAGTTTACATTCCAGTGGGTATTACAGAATAGTCTATAAAGAAATATATCCAAAAAGGACAAGTAACAACACATTGTTATGGTTTGTGGTTTGCCTCAAGTGATCACGGCGGGTGCTTTTCAGAGGTGGCTGAATCCAGAATGCGCTGCTGGAATGAAGGGCGATCAGCCCACTGACTGGATTGGCACCGCCTTAACCCCAGCGGCCAGGGCAGAGTAGAAAAGGGGCAGAAAGACGCTGTTAAGGCCAGTTGTTAATTTTGCTGTCTTCTGCCCACTATGAACTGTTCTCTGCAAAGCCACCCTGCCCTGGAGCCAGCCCATTATGAACTGAAATCTCTACAGACTGTCAGCTAAATAAATCTTTCCTCCTGTAACACTGGGTTGCAGGTATTTTGTCTGAGCAATGAGAGAAAAGTAACTAAGACACACATGCTATAAAAAAACAAAGTAAGAGCAGGGAATGGTGTGGGGAACTTGCTTACACTGGCAGAGTGGGGAAAGCTCGTGGAGGAGGTTACAGGTGAGCAGAAATGGGATGAAAAACCGCGAGTGAATCAGAAAGGTGTGAGGCACCGCGTGTCAGGCCGAGCAGTGTGCAGAGTGGTGAGTGAGGGCTAGAGTGGGAGAAGGGGCGGGACCAGAGCCAACGCCAGGCTTCGAGCCCCGAGGTACGGCACAGCTGAGGGCGGGGTAGTAACGGCAGTCTGGTGACTAGGGGCGCAGGTGACAACATCCTGCCGAGAACTGAAAAATAAAACCAGCTCAAAGTTGGTCTGCTTTTTATTGTCATGTGATCATAATTTTATACATCAGCACTAAATGATGCAGTAGTAAATACTAATCTCATACAGTAGAATTTCGATTAATACATTTAAAACAAAAGAGGGAAGTCGAAATGACCATCAGACACGGGCCTCAACAGTGACCTCTGCAGCTACGATCCATCAGCGCATGTGAACTGCGATGCAGGGGAGAAGCAAGCTGGAGGCTGACGTGAGAGAAAGGGTGCGGGGGGGGGGGGGTGGATGTGTCATCTTCGTGCTACTTATGCAGCTTTTCTCCTAGTGTGAACCTAGTTTAGAATAAACTAAACCGGTTTTAAACTGTAAAATATTTCTTCCTACCCTGGTGAACCATTGCTGCTTCCGCACCAGCCCTCACGGTGCGCCTGTCTAGAGCTTTGTACTTTATCTGAGGTGTGATAGGAATCCTCTGATGCTTGCTGAGCAGAGGTTTGATTTATTAATTATATTGTAGCCGTTTGTTTACAATTTGTTTTTCATTATATTGTTTTCCAATCAAAAGTAGATGGGGTAATGGTATAAGAAAATTTTAAGCCGGGTGTGGTGGCGCACGCGTGTAATCCCAGCACTCAGGAGGCTGAGGCAGGAGGATTGTCTCGAGTTCGAGACCAGCCTGGGCTACAAAGTGAGGTTAAGGCCAGACTGGACTGCATAGCGAGATCCTGTCTCAAAAACACAAAACAAAAAAAAAAAGAAAATTATTTTACTAATGGGAAACCTAAAGACTTTCTTCAGTGCATGAGAAATTATTACAGTAATTGCTGCGGAGGCTGCATGAGAATATCTGTAATGAGTTGCAGTATGAGAGGAAATATGAGAGGGTGTGGCCAGGAATGAGCAGAACTGCGTTAAGGGGCGGCAGAGATGCAGTTTGCTCTGTAAGGGCTGTGCAGTCACTCGCAGTGATGCAACTTCGTAAAAGTCTTGTCTCCAGATGGTTTCTCTGGTTCACTTTCAATTTGTGATTTTATATTACTCATTCCTCTGTGCTCTCTCTCTCTATATATATATATGTATAAAATCATTATAATATAATATACAATATATTATATTACATTGATGATATTAATAAATTAGAATATATAATTATGTACATAATATGTTGTTATGGTTGATACATGTGTCAACTTGGGGAGTCTAGAGTTTTGGCTGAGTGACCCAGCAGGAAGCCAGGGTGCTTACTTTGTACACATCCTGAGCCTGTGGAAGGGGAGGGCATGGAGACTGTGAGAGCTACACGCCCCTGGGCGGGGGGAGGCTGTTTACAATGTACAATGTTTTTGGTGGTTGTTTCTGCTGTGCTCTGCTCCCTTGAACGTTTGCCCTCTGCCATGTGCCACTCTGCCTCAGAACCAGCCAAGTAGGGACTGAAAGCTCCACAAACGGTAAGCTAAATAAACCTTCCCTTTCTTCATTTTGGGCATTGGGTATTTTGTCTCAGCAACAAGGAAAAAGTAACCAAGACATATATATATATATATATATATATATATAATTGTTTAAAAAATAGTGAGCCTTGTGTAGTCATCTGTGTCCACGAAGACGGATACAGCGTTAGCCACAAGGTCTCAAACTGGCAGAATGTAGTCCACCTGTATGTTTTGTTTGGACTATGTGTTGCTTTAAAAGAGTTGGAGTCAGTGCTTTTATAAATCAAAGGTTTTAAATTGTAATTCAGATTTCTGTCTTCACGTGAAACAGTGGGAAGTGCTAATAATACTGGGCCTTGGTAGTGCATTGATAACTGGTAGTCAGCTTATAACCCCCAGCTGAGCCGAGTAATCCCGCTGCTGGGTGTGGGAGGCCCACCTGGGGACTATTGCCAGCAGCATAAGAGGCAGGGCTGGAGAAGGAGAAGGAAGGCTGTTGGGAGCTGGTGGAAGCTGTAAGGAGCTGCTGCTTCTATTGGAGGAGCTCGTCATGCGGGTTTTCCTGATGAACTCGGCTGTTTTCATCCTCTGAGGAGCTCGGGACCTCGTTGGCACTGAGAATGGCTTCAGTTCACTTTGGGGGAGCTCTGGTCCTCACTCAGCATTGCTTCCTGGCTCCAGAGGGGAAGAAGGTGCACAGCTCAGTCTCCTTGAGACACTTGCTGTATTGGCTTTCCTGATGGAAATTCAGCTGTCTTCACCATCAGAGGAGCTCGGGACCTCTCTTGCTGAGGACGGCTGTGGTACCTTTCAGGGGAACTCTGGTTCTTACTTTGTGCATTGCTTCCTGGCTCCAGTGCAGATCCCTCAGCCTGCTAGCACAGCTCTTTCATCCCACTGGCACAGACTTCCTAGATTCCACCATTGACTTTTGGGCCTTCCCAGTGCAGATCCATGAAACCGGACTGGATGAGATACTGTTATAGGCTCTGGGCCTCCAATTGGGCTTGTGGGAGGCATTGTTATGAGTTCTAGGTCTTCAGCTGGACTCATGTAGGACACTGTCTTGGGATTCAGGCCCTCAGCTGGATTCCTGGTCTATAGTGTTTGGACAGATTTCCTGCACTCTTCTGTATATCATTCTTTGGGTGACTGTTATAAATAATCTTATAAAATATGTGTCCTGTATTGTTCTCCCTTGCAAAAATATCCCCCTAACCAGCACTGCCTCCCTTCCCGAAAGCAGCAATCAGCTGCAGATGGGTTGGGGTTAGGGCTTTGCGGATGAGCTGCCTTCCAAGCTGCTGTCTCCCCACACACAGTGGGTTTAGATTACGTGAACCCAAGTTGTGTCATTTATATATTACACCTGGCTCCTGTAGGCATTTAAATTTGAGGCATCTGGATAGATGCTGAACACTGATAATATCCTATTTTCTTCACTTTTCTAGGAATCCCCCATCCCAGAAGATAAAGACCGCCGATTTGTCTTCTCTTACTTCCTAGCCACTGATATGATCAGTATCTTTGAGCCTCCTATTCGAAATTCTGGTATCATCGGGGGCAAGTACCTTGCCAGGTCTCGAGTTGTGAAGCCCCGGTCTCCTGTGGACAACCCTGTCTACTACGGTCCTGGTGACTTCTTCATTGGCGCTGTGATCGAGGGTGGGTCTAAACGCAGGTCAGAATTCCCTACGGGCTGGGCAAATAGATTGTTAATGGTAATTTAATTCACTTAAGCCTTGTAAGAAGTATTAGTGTGTATTTCAGCCGAGATGAATATTTTTATATAAGTGACATCATGTCTTAATCTCTTCTCTTTTTCAAATAAACTCCCTATTGGTTGCATGTTTTAGATGTTCACACTGAGCTTCCTAAGCCCTAAGAAGACTGATGCACATAACTTTGTACAGCGACTGAAAGTTCTTTAGTCTGGGCCACAAATCTGAATCTGTGAATTTGTCACTGAGGGCTCCTGTTACTTGCTCCTGGTTACACGGGAGATGCGTAACCAAACTGAGTGCCTGCTGTTCTTCCCCAGTGTTTGGCCACCGGTTCGTCATCCTTGATGTTGATGAGTATGTTGTAAGATACATGGAGAGCAATGCCGCGCAATTTTCACCAGAAGCACTCGCGTCCGTCCAGAGCCGTATCCAGAAGCAAGAAGCTGCTGCTCCAGAGTTGGGAAAGTATGTCTGGCTGCCCAGGGAACTTTTTGGCTTTGGTAGATACAAGATATTCAGGAAGCAATTCTTGGTACAAGAGATGGGCAGTCATTTCAGATTTTCGGATTTCTTTCCCAGGGTGGGAGTTGTCAGACACATGCAGGTTTCCCTGGGTCCAGTATAATGACTAATACTTTAAAAACGCTCAGGTTCACTGGTTTAGCAGATGATAAAGTGTCTGAGTTCCAGATGCCATCACTATGTCATCAGGCTTCATCAATAAGCGAAACAGACAAGATGCTGCCCGCCAATTGCACTGCTAAGAGCAGGAGCTAGGCAGTCAGTCACGCAAATCAGTGAACTGTGCAGCAGATCACGGGGAAATCGCCAGGGAAAAGCGGAGCAGACAGGGGTGGTAAGTTTCTGGAGAGTGACAGTTGGTTGCGATTGCTCAGGGTGGATGCTGACGAACAAACACAGGTGAGGGACCATCCGGGAGTGAGACTGCACCCCGCCCCCGGGAGCCAGGCCCCGCCCCGCGAGCCAGGCCCTGCCCCTTACAGCATGGTCGAGTGTGAGCTCACCTGTGGATTCAACCCGATGAGTACCGCGTGCCCTGATCCAGTCACCTTCCAGACGTGTGAGACTTGGGGGTATGTTTTAAATCCCACCCACAACGCACAGCCACTCCCAACCGCTCCAAGTGAAACAAGGACGCAGGCGGAAGCGGAGGGGTGAATACTGGGGAGGGGACAGGCGCAGTCTCCTAAGGCTGCCCTCCCTGCCTGCCCCCTCCCCCACCGCGTCTGCACCTCACCGCGCTGTCTTCTCCTCAGTCGTCTCACGCCTCGGCTGGGCCGTTCATCCTGGTGCTCCGCTCAGAATTCACTTTTACGAAGCTGCCGTCACTATGGAGTTCTTAGTCTGAGATCTGTGAACCTCCATGACGTGGCTCCAAATGACCTTCAAACCCTGGGTCTCAGTTCACATTTTCACATCCTTCGCACTCCAGGCAGATGCGTTCCTCACACTAACTACAAGCACGCTTGGGCCGCTGCTGTCACCTACAGTTTCTTTTCTTCTGAAATCCAAAGCCTCGTATCCTTGAAGCTCTAGGTCAGGGGCCACCTTCTTAGGTCGGCGCTTCCCAGCTTTCCCATCCTCTTTTCCTATCAGAACCAGAACTGATCTCTTCCTTTGGTGATTTTAAATATGCCCTAGCTCTCCTACTAGACGGAGGTCTCCTTACTAAACACAAAGTGCTGTCATACTCAACACTTTTTCTGTCCTGTGTCAAAGCTAACATGAACCTGACATGTCCAGAAAGTTGCTCAATGGATGAGTGAACATTTCTACCAGGAATGTCAAAAGAACTTTGTTAAACTCTAATATTTGTTGTGTTTCTGCTGTCAGGCACTAAGTGATTTATATGTAATAATTTATTTAATTCTTACAACAAACTTTGAGGTGGTTTCCTTTAAAAAGTCCCACAATGGGGTTGGGGGTTTAGTTCAGTGGCACAGTGCCTGCTTGGCAAGTATGCGGTCCTGAGTTCGATTCCCAATACCCCCCAAGAGAAACCCCAGATGAAGAAACTGAGCTACAGAGTAAATAATTGAATCAAGATCATGCACCTTTAAGTGGCAGAGCTGAGACTTGAACCAGGCGGTCAGACTGCATATCCCAGCACACTTTTTCTGCTGTACCAGAGAAAACCACTGATTAGTCCTGACCATACCTGAAGCTCTCTGCGCAGACAACTGCCTGTCTGGAAAGTGGATATAACATCACTGGAGCAGGTGACAGCTAAGGTCAGGCCAGGTGGTCCATGCCAAGTGTTCACAATAGAGATGGTCGTTTTTAAACTCTGACTCTGTTGGTATTAGAGTTGCCTGCCACCAAAAAGAAACACGGCTGTGGCCAGGCATGGCGGCACACACCTGTCATCTCAGTACTCAGGAGGGTCACACTGACTCTGAGGCCAGCCTGAGGCTACATCGTGAGTTCAAGACCACCCCGAGCTGCATAGTGAGACCCTGTTTCAAAAAGACAGAAGAGAAATACTGTTGGCAGACAGCTTTAATAAGAAGTAGTTCTTGCTAAATAGAGGACTTTGTCAAAGGTGCTTGAAACATAATATTGCAATAGACTGAAAAACCAAGACATCTCTCTTCCCCAGCGTCAGACTTACGCGCTGTCTTACGGAAAGAAGGGTGCACGCTGCAGGGCTTGGCACAGTGTTCACCCAGTGCGCTAGGACCCCAGCCGCTTCTCAGCTGGCAGTCCCTGCTGCACACAGGCCCCTGGGCACAAAGCCTTGCCCCCGCACTTGGCGCCCTCGTACAGAATGGGCCCTGGTTTGGGCCCTGACAGTCGAATAGCAGCTGTAACTCTAACTTGCTCTGCCTCAGAGCGCACTGCCTGCGGCCGGCTGGCTGTGCACTTACTCCAGCTCGCTCCAGGGCAGCTGGTGCCCTGGTGTTTCCCGCCTCCGCTGTGTGGAGGTCAGTGGATTCTGGTTGCTTCAGGGGGAGAGTTACTGCCTTTGTTACCTGTCGTTTTCCCCAAAGGGCTGCGATTTTCTCACCAAGCATAGTCTACTCTTCCTGCAGCACTGCCAGTGATTACGTTTATTATCCCATTGCTCTATGATAATTTATATGCTTTAATTCCATTTTTGGACCTTTAGGGTGTGTTTAAATAGTCTAATAGAGTTAATTCTGCATACAATCCGTGACTGCTCCCTCAGGATAGATTATTTGCAACTCCATGATAGGCTTCTGAAAAGTTATGCCACTCTCTGCCTGCTTCACAGCAGCCATGAGGAGCTAAGAAGAACGACTAAGTAAAAAAGTTACAATTACGCATGTTTAAAATACTATATACGTGAAACAGTAAGAACAGAAAAGTAACAGTGGGTCCGGTCAGAAGGAGCTGGGCATATGTGAAAAAATACGCTGGTGGCAGAGTGAGGTGCAGGCCCCAGTTCCAGCCCTGCCTGGGATCTGGGGTCACTTGGTCTCTAGTCTGTTTTCCCTTGGGTGGAGAAGGAGAGAGGACTTACCGGGTTTACTTGCTTCCATTTTGTTTTTTAAGGATTTGCAAATACGAAAGTGTCTTCTCCAGCTCTAAAAATTTTAAATTTCATAGCCAGGCATGGTGGCACATGCCTCTAATCCCAACATTCAGGAGGCTGAGACGGGAGGATCACAGTGAGTTTGAGGGAAGCCTGGGTTATGTGGTGATTTTAAAGCCAGCTTGAACTACATAGTGAGGCCCAGTCTAAAAAAAAAACCAAAAAACAAAAAACCGCTGGATGTGCTGGTGCCCACCTATAATCCCAGCACTTGGGAAGCTGAGGCAGGAGGATTGTTACGAGTTTGAGGCCAGCCTGGGCTACAAAGTGAGCTCAAGGCCAGCCTGAACTGCATAGTGTGAGACCCTGTCTCAAAAAAGACAAAAATAAAAACAAAACAAAAAACACCCACCCAAAATTAAAGAGTACATTTTAAAACTAACTATTCTAATTTTATAACTGTAACTTCATTTTCAGAGGAAATAGGAATTGAAGTTCTCCTTCTGGTGGTTATGATAGCCCCCCCCCAGTGTTCTGTGTTACTAATCTCTCTGCACTGTAGCGAATGCTAAGCCTAAACTTCTCACCACCACACAGTCTTTCTAGAGACGACCTTTCACAAAAACCAGTGAGAGTCTGAGAGGGAATGTTAAAAGAGATTCCTGGCTGCATAGACATTTTTACACTTTTTTTTTGGTACCAGGAATCAAACTCAGGACCTTGCACTTGCCAGGCAGACTTTTATGCCACCGAGCCATATCCCCAGCCCCTGCACAGACATTTTTGAAAATGCATCTATATTTGCATATAATGCTAATCTGAAAAAATAAATGTTCATGTGCGACCGCAGTAAGGGACAGTCGTGTGACTCCCACAAATGCCAGACCTGGGCTGCGCCGCTGTCAGTTCGGCTCTCTGCGCTGCAGTGATTGAGTCAGTGGCAGGAAGGAAGACATTCAGACACCACCAGGTTGGGCCTTCCTGATGTGGGCTGTCATCCGGCAGCCTCTGGGGGCAAGTGTTCTGCTGCTGGTCAGCCCAGTGTCAGGCTGTTTGTCATCAGACGCTTCCTCAGCTTCACTGAGTGAGAACTTTGGTTGCTGAGATAAGACTTGTCAGGAATAAGCACCACAGCGCAGTTATTTCCTTTTTCTACAGCAAGCAAGCTAAAGAAGACCCAGGCATGCAAGAACTAGAAGCACTAGTAGAGACAATCCAGAAGCAACTAAAAGGTCATCCGTGCCAAGAGAACATTCGGGAAGCATTTCAGATTTATGACAAGGAAGCATCAGGCTATGTGGACAGAGAGACATTCTTCAAAGTCTGTGACTCTCTGAATGTCCCAGTTGATGACTGCGTGGTCAAGGAGGTCAGTATGGATTGCGCACGGGTGACAGCAGCACAGCGCTGGCCATGCTCTCCTCAGGGTGACTGCATGTGCGTGTACTTCAGCTAGGGCAGGCGAGGGTGTGTAAGTCGGATCTCCTGTTTTGTCCTGATACGGCCATTTTCCCGACTCTACCATTGACTTTTTTCAAGTTGCTGTTGCAGGGCATATTTTAAGTGGGCCCAGGGCTAGACCAGTTGTTAGACCAAGATACCGAGGCTGAAGGGGCAGCAGAGATGCTCCCCTGCGGGCAGCTGCCAAGGGGACACCCAAAGACAAGCTGAAAAAACAAGACCGTCAGTGGCCTTTGATACCCTTCAGAGCTGGAAATTCCCTTAGCCTGTATGTAGGATCAGCAGGGAGGCCACTGTCCAAAGGGACACCGTGTGGCGTGGCTAGCGGCAAGTGCGGAGAAGGCACAGAAGTTTGCCTTACAGAATCTTCATGAGTGGGTGGAAGAGGGAGTTTTGTGCGTTTCCTGCATTATAAATCTCTCTAGTCAGGGTTGCCCCTGGAAGTTAGAATGAAAGGCTTTGCAGACCTTTCTAAAGGTCTTTACACCAAAAAGAATAATCAGGAGTTGAAATCTATGGAGGCAAGTTTTGCTTAGGGCTACAATGACTAGCTTGCAGATGATTTTTTTATTTGCAAGGAGTTGGGAAGAGCCCGTGGAGGGTGCTGGTTCATCTGGGCCAAACCAAATGTGAGGTTGAAAACTGGCTTAGTTTTATTTCCAAGTCATTTTAAGACCTGGGAGGAACTGACACGGGAGGTGTGAGGCAGTCACGAAGAGCGGGACAGGGGTGGGACGGGCGGGGGCTGGTTGCCAGTATCTCTGTGATAACCGGAACAGATTGCTCTCTCAACAGGCACTGCTGCGTTTCCGGGGACTCGGGTGAAGCAATAATATAGTTAGATGTTCCAATGTGGCTGTGACAATAGGACCCTGCTTTTTTTTAGAGTCAGAGTCTTTGTGGACAGAGTCTTGTATCTGGATATGAAAACAATTACAAGTGCGGCATAAGTGACAAAACCTTTTTGAATACGGATGTTAGCCCTGAAGCCTTGGGCAGGCCGTTGCTCCTCCCAGCTTTGGTTTCCTGAAGTGTACAATGTCTAAGCTGCCTACCAGGCTCACATCATTCTGGGAGCCCCTGAGGATAGGAAACCTGAGCTGGGGGTTCACGAAGGCTGGGATCTCCATCCCTAGGTACACTCTGCCGTAAGTGAGGCAAGCGGAAAAGTCTCACCGCTTCCCTTTGCTTTCTTCTGCAGTTGATCAGGCTGTGCTCTCCTGGAGAAGACAGGATCAACTACTATAACTTCGTTCGTGCTTTCTCAAACTGACCTGGCTGCTGACAGAACATGATATAAATTTTTGATGTTGGACCTAAACTTGGAAATATATTTTGTGTTCTTCATAGAGAGATCTACGGGGCTCCTGAAATTATATTTCCTTTTTGGTTCTTGTTTTGTAACTGCTGGTCTAAATTAAATTGATTCCCAAATTAAATAAGATCTAATACTGGCATCTGTAGGGGTGGATACGGGTATTATAATGGTCCATTTGGCAACTTGACTGGGTCACGCGATGCCCAGGTGTTCTATCCAGCATTATTCTAGATGTGTCCGCAGGTGTTTGGGGATGAGATGAACATTTGAATTGGTAACTAAGTAGAGCAGATTGCCTGAGCTCCAGCGGACGGGCCTCCTTTGGCCATGTGAAGAATGACTAGAGCGGAAGGCCCACTGCCCGTGAGAGCAGAGTTCCTGTCCCAGTGCTTTCCAGCTGAGACGTGGCCCTTTCCTAACTTCAGACCTGCTCTTCTGGGTCTTGGGCTTTTGGACTCGGATTTGACCTGCACCCTTTGCCTCCCTGGACCTCTAGGTGGCCAAGTCACCCTGCGGACCTTGGGGCTGTCAGCTTTGATGGTCACAGGAGCCATTCCTTAGAATCAGTCAGTCTCTGTGTCACACACACACACACACACACACGTCTGTCCCCCACCTCCTCAATTCTCTTAGCTGTGCTTCTCTGGAAAAGCACAGTGAAGATGCAGAACGAGCAAGAGCAGGAGGAATGACAGGGTTTTGTAGAAACACTTGCAACGTTGGGTGTAAGTATGCAGGATCACTGCTGCTATTGGACAGTGGCCCCACCCCTCCCTGTCTGCCTGTCCCACATTCCAGGAAAGCATACCCCGGTTCTCAGGCTGTGGTCTAGGCCCCAAGTTCCTGTTTACTGATTATGATGCAAAATGTATTTGTGTCAGCTTTAGTAAAAAAAAAAAAGAAAAACACTGCTTTTGAGAGTGGCTTTGAGCTCTCTGATGAGCTCTGACTTTTAGAGCCAGGACTGCTTCTTAGTCAGGTACCACCTTTGTTTTTAAAATGCCATCTCCTCAGGAGGCAGAGACAAGAGGGCCACCAGGAGTTCAAGAACCTCACAAACAAGGACACTGACACAAACACATTGCCAACACACACACACACACACACACACACACACCTAACGAGCTAAGTCACCTCCATCCACCTGACTTATAGGGCTCCTCTGGTCCAGGTTGGTACAGTCCCTCAGGAAGAACCCATATTTCATTTTATTTTCCTCTATCATGACGATTTCTTTAAGTTTTAGTTATTGAAAAAGTTCATTTCAGTCCAGAAAATACTGAGTGCTGAGCTGTGGGTGTAGCTTAGCGGTAGACAGCTTGCCTCCCATGCCCGAAGCCCAGCTTAATCCCTAGCACCACTGAACAAACTAAATCCTCAGCTGGACCCTGCCTCTGCTGGGCTGGAAGCCTGTAGTAAAGACTGCTTTGTGTGCTGGACAGAAGGACAGACTTCCTGCTCCGTCTGTCCACAGTCAGCCGTGCTGCCGTTGGTAGAGTCTGAGAAGGGTGCAAGTGCAGAGGGAAAGACAGAGGGCCACCTCTTACTTTGGGTCTAGCAGCGTCGTAGTTGGGGCCAGGGCTGTGTGGACACGAGCCCACAGGATGGCTCCTTCTGTCCCCCAGGGCTCCTTTTGGGGGTATTTTTAGGCCTCTTTTCCACAGACCTCCCAGAACACCACTCTCAGGTCAGTGACCCCCTGACTGCCCTGGCTCTAAGGGCCCTCTCTCTGCTGGGGCCCTTTCTAGCGATGGCCCCTCCAGGAGCCCACCTGCTATGCTGTCATGCAGAAGGCTCTCCCAGCTGCGCAGCTGGGCGGCTCAGCCTTGGCCCTTCAGATGTGCTTTAGGTGAGAGCAGGTACCCTAAATCGTATGCCCTTCAACTCCAGGGCGCACACGTCTAGCTAGCCATCTGTTAAACCACCCCCTCAGTCACAGATGCCAACACCCCGGCTAAACGCAGCACTCCCAACTCCCCCTCACCCCGCCTCTTGGAAACATTGCCCGGAGCTGTGGGCCCCCTTCAGAGCATCGTTTGTGGACCCGCCCAGTTGGCAGCATATGGAAGTACTTCCCGTTTTCACCTTCAGCCTTGGGCCTTTTGGCTGAAGTGGAGATTTGGGAATTTAATTTCACACTTTTACCCATTCTGAAACCCAGCACTCACAGCCCTTTCACCTCAGTTCTGACTGCTCATCTCTTTACTTTTTCCACGGTACGCGGCGAATGCAGTGGGGTCTAGTAATAAAACGTGAGCCCCGCTGTTAGAAGTCCTCAAGCTTGCTTTCCACACCTTGTCTTACATCTCCTCCCAAGTTTACCCGATAGAGAAGCTAAGATCTCGCAGCACCACTGTGAGGTGTGAGAGCTGCTTTGGCAGGAGCAGAGCCAGCAGGACATTTCTGTGGCATCCCACACCCTGGCAGATTATACAAGGCAGTCAGAGCAAGCCACTTTCCTGTGGCACTCCTGACAGGGACTTTACCCAGGAGATGTCACTAGTCACTACATCTGCAGTCACAGCTGGCACACAGCCAGAGCCCTGGGCTCAAGTGATGGGGGCAAAGCTGAACACTGGCCTGCACCTCACAACATTCTGAGCAGAAATGCCCAGCGCGTTAAGCCGGCCACCTGGGACTTCAATCAGCGCGTATCAGCACTGCCAAGTTAGTGTTTTTGGTGGAGGAAAACTGGTAGCCCTGGCTACCAAATTTAACTGAAGGACGTATCTAAAACTGACCAGGGTGTCCTAGGGATTCAAGGGCTTCAGGGCTAAAAATCCACCTGTGAAAGCTGAGGGGGTGGAGCCTGGTGCTGAGCTAGCTGCTCCGAGGCCTGAGGCTTTCTCTGAACGCAGACAAGGGGCCCTGAAAATACCAGCTGGTAACTGAGGTCTACGAAATCCGGATCGAGGGGCTGTGAGGGTGTCTGAGGCCGACAGGCACAGAAGACGCCTCCAAATGTTGGCGGAGTGACTACCGAGTATCCTGATGACACACACGTATGAAGACGTTCACTGAAAAAATCCATTGTATTGACCGTTTCACTTGTACCGTGAACTTAGTATCTGCTATCACCATTCCCCAGGAAACAAAAATGAACCTGGAAGACACAGGTGAACAGACAAGCTGAGAAAGATTATGCGAGGGGGTCACCCGCTTCCCACGCAGTGTCAAGTCGCCGCACACCGCACGTGGCTGCTGCCAGGACCACTCACCCCCACCTGAGGGAACCGCTCTGGCCACGCTCACACCCTGGCAGTGGCTCCCTCATTGACCCAACTTCTTGAGCGGTTCTGCAGAACACAGCGAAGCAGCTGCGATTGTTTAAGGGCCAGCAGCAGCCCCCGCACTGCGAGCCCTGGAGAGTCTTCTGCTAGGCAGCAGCAGCAGCAGCAGCCAGGAGCTTCTCCACACGCCAGCCCCACCCGCTCCAGTGACCGCACAGGGCGTCAGGCGGCGCATGCGGAGGGCTCCCTTGTGTCCTGCTGTTTCAGGAAAACCCCCCTTTCCACTTCACTGTTACGGGGGAAATAAAAGTGATACCCGTTACAATCTGGCACTCGGTACCACTGAGTGCTCATCGTCATCCCAGTTCCCCGGCTCAAGTCACCGCCACGGACAGCCGGATCTCCGGAGACACAGCAACTCGGGTTAAGACCAACGCGAACTCATTTTCAAGGGAAAGTCAAAGCATGTGAAGGACTTAGACCAAAGACAAAGAGGTCTGATAATTCTATGCCTTTTATTCAGTTATTTCAGAAAATATTTGATTTTTTTTCAAACTGTACATTTAAAAAATCCATACAAAACTGTGATTTGCTTTAAAACCAAACAGAAACAGTGGAAAAAGGATTTTGAAAAAAGTTCACCAGAAGTAGAAAGATACCCCCCCCCCCAGCCAGCATAAATACGCAGGTACAAATGCTCCTTGAGCTCCTGGTTGTAATTTGGTCCCGACAGGAAGAGGCTAAGTAGAAAAACAGTATGTCCACATTTGCATTATGAGTTGCGCTGGGTACCAGCAGCCTCAGCTCACCCTTGAAGCGTTTAGGAAAGAGGAACTAAAAAGGGAGGTCCACAGTCTCCTCAGGCAAACACTGCGTCCACCGGGCCGAAGGCCGGACCCCCAGAGCCGGGCTCCAGCAAGCAGATGGGGCCCAAGGAGAGTCTCAGAAAACCTCCGTCTTCTCACAGGAAGGAGACTGCGGAATGCTCTTAAGCAGAGCGGCAGCGGTGCCACCGTTATCAAAACAGATCTTAGTCCCGGACACTGACTTGGGTCCCATCCTGAGGATGGATTTTTCCTCTCAGAAGATTTTTAAGCGTGTCATAAAGCTCCCAGGATCACGAAAACACAGCGACAAAGGGAAAGTGGCCGACACATCTGTAAGGAACCACCACCCCTCCCACGGGTTCTCCTACCCCCTACCGCAGGGTGTCTAAGGGACAGAAAGGCCTGTGGACCACCGCAGGGACAGTTATTGCACAACCCGGGGGAACGGGAACAGGCAGGCCAGGGGCAGGGCGGCTGCCACACAAGTCCACCTGACTCAAGTCAGGGCCGCGGCTGCGTTCCAGGCCCACGGTCACACAGACTATCTACACGTAAGCCGGGACCAGGGAGTACCATCCACACCTTCCTCCAGGTCCTTCGGGCTGTACGGGAAGTGACACAAGTGGGAGGATGTAGCAAGGCCACCTTTGTCCCTACCCTGGGATGGAGGGCCCGAGGGGCCAGAGGCACAGGGGCTGGGTGTGCTGACACCTCAGCTTTCTTAGTAGGTACAAGGCACAGGGCCCGCCTGGAGCCACGCCGCGGGCTTCTCCGCCCCCCAGCCAGTCAGGGGAGGCTGACCCGGGGAACAAGCAGAAAGGGCGCTGGCGCGTACCAGACCCCACCGCGCCGGGGAGGAGCCGCTGAGGGC